>CM021106.1:254968251-255123509 GCA_007115665.2 Sequoiadendron giganteum | reverse complement strand
AAGTGGAGGACACAAATGGATACTGGTAGCCACTGATTACTTCACCAAATGGGTAGAAGCAATCCCAACCAAGCAAGCAATGAGTAAAGTTGTGATCAATTTTTTGATGGATAACATTATTACCAGGTTTGGTACACTAATAAGATTAATTATAGACAATGGGATGTGTTTCAGATTTGACGAGTTTAAGACTTTATGCAGTACACATGGTATTACTATTTCTTATGCTGCTCCTTACCACCCACAAGCTAATGGTTAGGCAGAGTTCGGCAACAAAATCCTTCTAAAAATCATAAGGAGAATGCTAGGTGGAAGTAAAAAGGTATGGGATTCAAAATTAAAAATGGTTGTATGGGTTGATAGGATTACTGTAAAAAAGGCAATTAGAAAATCCCCATTTGAACTAGTATATGCAACACAAGCTAGAATGACTTTACAAAATTTGTTGCCAGTTTACAAATTTATCCTTCAAGAATACATATAGGTTCCAGAACAGATGGAGGAGAGAATGGAACAATTGGCAGAGCTTTATGAGATGAGAAGACTAGCTCAAAACTAGAATATGAAGTTGCAAGAACAAATGTAGTATTTATTTGATAAAAAGGCAAAAGATAGAAAAATTGAAGAAAATGATCTGGTATTGATGTGGAATGCCAGGTTCCAGGAGAAAGGAAAAAATGGAAAATTTGAAGCTTTGTGGTTGGGACCTTTTGTTGTTGTTGGTAAAAGAGGAGAGGATTCGTATTATTTACAAAACATGAGTGGTGAAGAACATGAGTTACCTCTACACGGGAAATTTTTAAAGAATTTTTTCTCTTAAAGGATACATAAAATTAAGGGTTGCCAATGCGTGGACAACTCTTGAAAAAACTTTCAGAACTTTTCCATGCACAGTATTTCAGAAAATAAAAGGTACAGGAATTTCCAATACATGGACAATCCTGAAAAATCCTTTTTTAAAATTTCTCCATGTACAGTAGTATAGGATCATCTTCATCTCCACTTGTTTTTGTTCTTTCCTTCTGATTAATCCATAACCCTGAAAAGATTGGTCTGCTCACCCAAAGATCTACATCCTTGCAGTGATCTCACAATCATTCATCCCCAAATGGAGCCACTATTAGAACAGTAAAATTTTGAAAAAATCTCATTGGCCATTCATGCTCTTAGTTTCCCAAAGAGCCATAAAGTTTTCTTCACATAACCTACTCACTAAGGTCCAGGTCAATTTTTATCATATGATAGCATAAAATTTATCTAACCCTGAATATTTGATATATGAAACATATCAGCATAAGATAATGCAAGTCTTGCTGATACTAATGCACTTCTTTTTCAGTATATCGGCAAGAAATCAGTTGTGTCATGCCAATGAGGACACAAGTCAGGAGTACACGGGTTCACAGTTTCTATCGATAGGACAATGGTTATCAACATGATGGTGTGAGGTCATATTGAGATCATATACGTCTCACCACTTAGAGCACAAGAACATGTATCGGCCAGACTGGAGTCATCAGAGTAAGGTTCCAAAAGATAGCCCAAGACATTCACCGGTCTTGCCGATAAAGTAGAGGAAGATTCAGTCGACGAGACAATGATGCCAGGAATAGTTTGGGGAGTCTTTCCAACCTTCCATGGTATACCGATAGGATTGGACATGACAATATGTCTGGAGAAAAGAATTGTCAGGGGGACAATGTTCATGGTCCTTTCAAATAAAAAAATACATCGGTGAGATAAACCTCAGCGGGGAGATATAGAAAGGTCACGACGAGTATAGCTCCATCGATAGGATAACCATTATGTCTCAGGGATGTGGATTGACTAAAGGTACATCTCGATGAGATACATACCTTAGGAATAGAATAAAGGATTGTCTGACCAATCCAATAAGTCATTGCATTAGGCTTGTTTTGGTAGGAGTTGTGGCGACCTAAAAACTAAAAAGAAAACTGTCAGCAAGACTAGACATGGTGGGGGAACTACGTGATGTCCCAGTGGGTGTATGTATGTTGGTAAGGATTTGAATGGGAGGATTGACCAAGATTTAAAAATTTCTTGTCGATATGCTACATGATGTGATAGGGAGAATTTTGAGAAGCCTACTTCATTCGTGTCATAGCCAAGACATTAATGGCACCATGAAGCATGAATAATTTTGTGAATTAAAATGAATCCAGTAGAGAGCATTTTTATGGAATTGACAATAGAGGAAAGCAGAAGAGTGAGCAAAGGATTGCGGCATGTTTTCAGCTTGAAATCTTAGGTGAAATACAGTAAGTTCCTCATTCCTTAAACCTTGCAAATTCTAAAGAATGGAAACCTCTAGTTCAGAAAAATCAAAAGGTAGAAAACATGGGGAAAGTGGTCAATCAAAGGGAAAAAGGTAGAAAACTGAAATTCAGTCGGAAGGTACCAAACGAAAATTGAACCAAGATCTCATAGACTAGCTACTTGGTTCTGGACCTAAAGCTAGATGCTCTATACAACTTAGGGCAGAAGTGGATAAATTAGACGATAAATGCAAATTCATAGGAGATGTTTGGACCCCAATTAGAGGCTATGAACTATTCAACTTCCATTACTATCAGAGGAATCATTTTGAGCCAGTGTGTAACCCATGGAGGCTTAATCTAGGTAAACTGGTTTTCCCTAATGTTTTTGTTGATGTCGAATTGGTGAAATTGTTGGCCAGTCATTATAATCCAAAACATAAGGCCATATGTGATCTATCTAGGAACCCATTGATACATTTTTCAAAAAATACAATAAGTGAAGTCTTTAAATTGGAAGGGATGTGTAATGAGAGAATTGTAGGTGAAGGGCTCGAGAGTGAATTCAGAAGGATGGATACCATTTATAGGGGTTGGAGATTACCGCTGCACAAAATTAGGCATGGTGGAAAACCAATTCCGATAGAAGACAATGAAGGACCACCATTCCATGTAGATCTCTTTGAGCCTTATATGAAGTACACCTACATTTCGGTAGGACAAGTATTGGGAATGGAAGTCCCAGAGTATATGGCAATTGTGCCCATGGTGGTTTCAGCAGATATTCAATATCATAACTCCAAGCCTTTTGATTATGTCTCATATGTGTTTAACGAACTTGATACTGGGTTGATGACAATAAAAAATGGAGCCTCTGTCTTGCACCTCAAGAATTATTCATTATTGATGCACTTGGTGTTATACTTTGGATAAGAAATAGGGTTGTGGCCCTAGGAGTTGATAATTTCACAATTTGACAAAGAGGGTAAGCCATTGCCTATTCAATCATGGACTGTTGTTTGGGACAACATATTTGCTAATGCTAGTTTTGTACATTTTGAGGAAAACTCTGTGAAACCCTTGTATAAATTCTATAATCATCCATGTGACTATTCCTTGTCTGATGAGATAAAAAGGTTCCTCAGCCCTAAAGATTTTAATGGACCAATCAGCCACAATTGGGGGGATTGGTATTTTTTAGAGAATTCCACCATGATTAGGGTTTATGGATTTGAAGATGCCCCATTTATTTTTCCCAGAACAATTCCAGACCGGATTGCATACTTGGAAATTGTGAGGCAAATGGATTTCTCCAGTGTTATGAATTTAAGTTCTTTTGGAAAGCTAGCTTTTATGCACAATACACTATGTTTCGGTGACTTTACTATGTTAGCAAAAGAAGGGTATAACTTGATTCTTGATAGGTTATTACAGTATAACATGAAAATAGGGCCATTGAGAAAAAAATTCGATCCAGAAGGGTATTTTCATTCTGCTTAACAAAGGATAAAATTTGGAGGATATCATCATGTGCCCTACCAGTTTGATGATATGATAAAAAAATTGGAAGAAGAAGAGGCATAGATGGTGATTGAGCGACATAATAAGGAGTTACTAGATATAGAGTTGTTGTCCTCTAGAGAAGAAGCATCAGAGGCTAATATGTCACAAGGTCCACCTCGTAAGGTATCAAGGAAAAGAACTCAGGATTACACCTATTCTACTAGAGAAATAAATATCGAGGAAAGTGTAGATAAAGATGCAAGACATGAAGAACATATATCTTTTGTAGCAAATGATGAGTTTGTAAAACCTTTAGAATTTAAAACATTTCTATACAAGCAAAAAGGAAAGGAAATAAGAGAACTGGTTGACAATGTCACACCAGGAAATGAAGAACAATTGTTGAAAAGTTTGAGAGATGATGTAGAGAAAGAGATGAAAAGTATGATCCCTGAGAAAGGGAGGAAAATGTTAGAAAAGGCCGGTGTCATAATTTTCCTAGGATTAGACCTCAATTCTGTACTAGTCTTCAACAGTTTCCTAAAGGACAATAACACTACACACAAGCTGAGCTTAGAAAAGGTGATATAAGTTTACGTAGGATCAAGATACAACCCAGATGAGGAGACATTAATGATTTGGGCCCTATATCCACCTCACAAGAAGTCAGTTGTCATTGATACTGAGAAAGTATTTGGACATGTCATGACTTTAAAGCCTGGGGAGGCTGATCCACTTGCAACAACATAAATTGGGATTAATATAGCGAAATTGAATAAATCCCAAATACAGGCATTGATCAGAGAAAAGGAGATGTACAAAACAAATAACGAAAGAATGCTGAGGGAAAATGAGCATCTGAAAGACTTAGTAGGTGTTATAATAGGGCCAACGAAGCTGATCACCCAAGGTAATAGTTCATAGACACAGGACCATTGGGAGGGATCGAGTGCATACTCTCAAGGGAAATATGACACAGTTACAACAATAATCAAAAGGAGGCAAGCTAGTGCAGGCATTTGGTTGAATAAATTTTGGGGAAATATTCACTGAACCTTGATGAATTAAAAGAACACAAAAGAGTGGAAGGTAGAATTCAAGAAAATCTTGAGGAAATAAAACAATGGGGTACTCCTAATGATGCGACAATTGAGGGCCCTAATTGTTTTATGGATGAGCACTAAGAATTCCTTGAAGAGTTACAAGGGGATGCACAAGGGTTGATAGAAGCCACCAAAATTGGTTTGGCTGCGTTCCTTGATGATGGAGGAAAATTGAAAGAAATGGCTACGTGGAAAAATGAGAGTGAATTGATATGGCAGGAGATTCTAAATATAGCTACCGTGAAAGATATAACCCTGGATGGAGCTTGTGGATAGAATGAGAAGATGGTTAAGATGGAGATCATGATCCATGATGCATTGGGAGATGTAGATACACATGAGCATCGAGACTACATGCATCACATGTCAAGAGTCCACTTATGGCTTAACAGAGCCTAATCTTTTTGTTATCTTATTGTTGTTTCATACTCAAGATATCTTTGAAAAGATGCATCCTTTTAGTAGTGGATGTATAAGTATCAATTTTTTTGTAGTGATAGAGAAAGGGAGTAGAATAATATTTTTATAGAAGATAGACAGTAAAGATATAATATTTCTAGATTTTTTTTAGCCACAAAGACTATTTTGCATGTATAAGTTTTGAGGAAGATAATGAAAGACTTCTGATTTGGTGGCTTCATTCTGGTATCAGGTTTTTGTTGAATTTATGCAATTATTTGATTGTCTCCAATCTGATGTTTCTTGAATATTTAAGTTGAAATATCAAGTATATGTTCAATTTATTAGTGCACATTTGTTGTATCTATGTGATTTGATTAATTGGGTTCTTTAAAGAAGAATTAAATTCATTTTAGTCAATTATAGTAATCTAGGAATATTATTTGGATCAGTAAGAAGAATCAGATAATTAGGATTGATATTCTGCCTTAGGTAGGGTTTATCAATTACATTCTTGCATGTTTATACCAGTTGTAAACTCATAATCATATGCCAAACAATTAGAGAACTTGCTAGATAGAAACCACTCATCTAAGGATTTCATTTGACTCCGTTTTACCTAACAAGGCACTGGTCATCCATATTTCATCATTTAGTTTTATTCATTTTATTTGACATCTATTAACTGAACATATTAGATTTTACATTGATATTGCTTATACAATTTATACCAAATTTTAGATCATATCTCTCCACTTTCAAATTGCCATTGTGGGTAGATTGGTCAAGTAGGAAACATAGTTTAAATCTGCATCATTCATATAGGTGCACCCACCTAGGTTTAGCAAAGCCTTAAGAGTAGAAGGTTAAACTATATTGGTTGGCCTTGTTAGTTAGCCAATAGAATTGTGAGATCTTGGCAACCTCTCATGGTTCAAACCTACGTTTTTGAGACCCAACAGGGTTTTGGGGGTAAAACATTAAATTAATACATTTTTTCAGTACTTTCCATTTCTTGGAAAATGGTAAAAATAGGTTATATAATGCATAACTTAGGAAATTAGGCATAATTAGGCTCAATAATTTAGGGCGGACAAAACATAGTGTAAAATTATCAAGGGAAACAATTTATGATGCTACAGTACCTATTTGTAACAAAATTTTAAGATTCTCATAGGTGTTGTTGAGACACTCTCTTTTTGGGAGCTTCGAAGTCTATGTTCTTGCTCCTACAATAACATTTTTGGGTGATTTTTTTGAAAGTTCATAATGTTTCATGTAATTTGTATTGGTGAGATAAAATTGATCCCATCATATGATTTTTTTTAATTTTAGATTGTGGTCAAATTTGGCATTTGTAAGCACTAAGCTCAAGTCCACTCCATTATTTTTGTCAAGTGGAACATGTAATCACACTAACTATAAAGTGCCATAATCATATATTTTTGGGGGTTTATTGATTGATTAATTTGGGTGGTGGGTAATCTTGTAATGCTTGATTTATTTCTTTTTCTTGTTGAGTGTTCTTGTAATGGATAAATATCAAATTAAACTCCTAACTCCATATAATTATGATTCATGGATAAAACTAATATGGAATTATCTCATGGGGAAATTTTTCTGGGATATCTAAAGAAAACCATTCCTCAACCTACTTGTTACCAAATTTTCACCTACAACTCAATTTGGTAGAGCTAAAGCAGTTGATTAAATTTAAAGGTGAAAGGTATTCCAAAATTTGTGTTATGTTTAACCATCACATGCTTTAAGGTGCTTAAAAAAGATAGAATTTAGTTTAGTTATTCAGTGTTTTGCAACATAAAGGAAAATACATAAAAACCACAAGATATTGCTTTCATTCATTGCTGTATTGTTTCATTAATTTTTTTAATGGAATATACACAATATTGCAAATTGTTGTTGTTCTAGACATTGAAAAGAAAAGCATGATCAAAATTCCCACACAAGTCGTGGGAGTAGCTAAACTAAAGAAGCATAGAAATACACTATACATTTGAAGATGAAAGTAATGGAAGGAGCATATAAGAAAAAACAATCCATCATTGCTTGCTAAAGTTTGGTGTTGGTCTTCGTTGTTGCTTGCTCCTCCTCGCTCCTGATCTTCAAATGAACTTGCATCATGAAAAAGAGTTGACTAGAGCTCCGGATATGAATCTTCCTATGTGCCCTCTCAACATAAATATAGCATATTCCTATGATGATTTAAGTAAATTAAGCAAGTATTAGATGTATGCAACAAAGCCTAAAAAATAAAACATCACAAGAGAATTGAGCTTCACTATTTTTTATCTAACATGTTTTTTCACTATGCAGGTATAGGTGAAATCATGTTGTTGATTCATTTTTGAATACATCATATCATGTGGTGAAAAAATGGGCTCCCACAAGGGTTGAGCCCAGCAAGCTACCCCTAAGTTTCAAAAGGGGAAATGAGATAAGAAAAACACATTCATATTGCACAAATAACTCCTTTCAGATGGAGTAATTCAAAGTGGTTGTAAGAATCATTGGCACATTGATCATTCATAAAAACTAGATAAAAAGTGAAATGAGGCTGCCCATCTACTTTGAAATGGAAATCACAGATGAAAAATTAGCCCATTTGAATACTTAAGTGATCTATAAAATATAATAGAAGTGCACCTTTCCTCATTAAGGATTAATGTTTGCATACACAGTTTCCTGATGCCATCGTTTAACTTCATTGAATGGTGAATGCCATCATGATTTGTTTTTTATTGCTGCCATGCATCATATTTGTTTTGCTGCTTATTTTTTTTGAAGGTACAATCATCAAGAAGAAAAAAGTAATGACAAATAGAGGTTACATATAAGGGACAAAAAAGAGTGAATTGTTCACAGAGTGATAAGGTGGAATAACTACCAAGCATTCATTACAAATTTCACAATGGTGGGATAGCAACCATGTTATTTTCAAGGTTAGGAGGAGTAAAAGAGCATTGACAATGAATAATGATGAGGGAATGAGCAACAATAGTGAAGTAGGATTGATAAAGCCATAACACAAGGGACAAAAGATTCATCCTTAACTATCTGTGCAATGTATGGAGATCATTATAAATCTAATGCAAAATTTGGAGGTAATAAATTTTTCTTAATAAAAAAAATCATCAGTATAGCAAGTAATAAAGTTATTAAAGAAGCAGTGAGTGTATCTTTCAAAGGTGAAAAAACATGTCAAAATCTTCATTTTCTATAGTGCACAATCCTTTAGCAACATCATTCATTTATCAGGAAGTTGCAAATGATACTCAATAGTGATAGCTAAATTTTCTACAAATAATGAATTCACTATCTTGGAAGAGCTCAAGACATTGAGGATAGCAATAGTGTCAATGCCAAGATGTAAAATACTCCAGTAAAAGAAAGTGCAGAGGTGTAATGAAAATGGAAGGAATTCACAAAACCCTTGATACCTGAAAGGAAAGAAGAGAACCTCCACTTGTTCCATCATGGAATGTAAATGAAAAAATATAGTGGCATCCATGAAGGGTTTTGAAGAAGAATGCAAGTGGGAAGACACCCATGGTGTGCTTCAAAATGCAAACCAAGAATGGAGTGTAAGATGTTTTTCATTTATTTCAAATAAGTAAAGAAAATGATCTCATTCTAACTCAATTAGAAGAAAAATATGCATTTCTTGAAGAGAAATCAACAAATTATTTTCCAAGCAAAAGAGTAAGGTCAAGTCAAGGTTTGAGCACAATGAAGTTTGTGGGTTTTCAAAACCCTACCTTGTATTCACACTATGAGGAAAATATACAACCGCAACCTAAGAGTTCAGTTTCTTTTGTTCCAAAATAGCCAAAACATGAGGGTTTTACAAGGAGAAGGGTTTAGATGAAGGATTTTTGTATAAATAAAAAAAACAAAAGAGCTTGGAGCTTGAGAATCCATGACCCTCCATAGAGGAATAGAGCAGAAATTTGTAGATTCTTTCATGCCATGGCCTGGGGTTTGAACCCATTTACTGAAAATTTCAATAGAGAAGTCTCAAATATAGAAAATTAAAGAAAACTCTAGTTTGTAAAAGCATTGAGAAATACCTAGAAGTATAGAGGTCACAACCATAAAATATAGAAGGGCCTAAAAGATAAAGAGGGTGAAAAACTTGAATACAAAGAATATTTATTTTGAAAAAAATTATAGAGTAAAGCCACAACCTATGACTTTCTTTCATTACAAGAGAAAAATCTTCAAGCTCTATAAATACCTTGCAGCTTGGAGAGGATTTGAACATTCTACAACAGAGAAACTTGCCTCTCAAGTGTCCATTTATGCTTTAGAAAAGTACAATGGTAGCCACAACACATAGGGAGAAGTCTTAGAAAAAGAATGGAGGTGAGAGTGTAGAAAGAAATAAGAGTGGCTACGGGTAAAAGGATAAAAGATTCATTAAAAAAAAATGAAGAAGAAGGTGAAATCATTGCAAAATCCTTTACATTCGGCTTCAAAGCATAATCAACAATGATCTTCCATAAAAAAATTCCCAGAAGTAGCAAGAGGATCGACATGAAAGCCACATGGGAAGCTCAAACACTCAAAACCATAGCTCGATGGTAGTGGTATGCAAAGTAGATTTTTCCAAAATCAAAGTTGCAAAATGATGAGAGAAAAGTTAGTAGTCCAAAATTTTGTTCTAGGGTTTTCAAATTTTCCCTAAGTCGACTTTGGATTTTTTTGCATTGATTTAATTTTTTATGCCTCCACTAATACCTTTGTGGTATTATGTTTTCTTTGCACATGTATTACAATCCTAGTCTACAATATTCATTATAATTTGTGTGATTTTTTAGAAAATCATATAACTATGAGCCTTAGTCCTTTTTCTAATTTTGATAGAAAATCAAATATCAAGGAGATTTATTGTATACATGGAAAAATCCAAATCCAAATCATATACTTTTCCTTGTAAATTTTCACAAAAATCAAGTCAAAACTCAACTCATGAATGAGTCCCTCTTTCTTTTTTCAAAATTTGAAACTGTAGATATTGTAAAACAATATTAAGGAAATATTCCATAAATTTCCTTAGTACTTGTTATTTTAAATGTAGCTAAATAGAGTGAGTGTTGAGTTCTCTTAGAAACTTTCCCATTTAATTTGAGTCTTTTTGTGCAAAATGGAAAAAAACAAGCAAACCTAGGTTTCCATTTTTGTTTTCAGTTAGTTTAGGCTTGATTTTTGAGTCTTCTCTGGGTCAACCCTCTTGGGATGAAAGTTTCCACATTCATCACTCTGTTTGGAGGTAGTTTGGGTCCTATTTTGGAGTTTTTTTCCCCTTACTTAAAAATCACACTAGAGTTACTATTTTGAGGAGCGGTTCACTCAGATTTTTCCTTCTCATTCTTGGAGACACTTTGGAGGCATATATTGGAAAAAACTTAGTTTTTTCGTAGTTCAGATTTGCTTCTTACTCTCTTAACTATTTGTAGAGAGCTGTGTAAGCTTGGATTTGTACTTAGAGTTTGATATTTTGATACTCCTTTCAGAGCAATAAAAACAATAGACAATTCCTATCTCATATTTTTGTCTCAATTTGCAGTAGTGATTTGGTGTTGTGATTGTGATTTCAAATATTGAATATTTTTTATGTCTCATTATTGAAAGTGTGAGTGCAAAAATTTCATATGATTCAAGTTGTGTGTTGTGTTCAATTTTTAAACCTTCATGTAAATCAATTTTGAGTTTTAAATTTTAGATGAGATTGTGAGGGTTAGTGTTTTGAGAACCGATCATGAGTGAATTTATTGAATAAATTTAAAAATTCTGGTGGATCACCCTTTAGGTGTTAGGTTTTTCATTTTCAAAGTTATCCTTCTCCCTTTTTCTCAGAGAAATATTTAGTTCTAGGTGATCTACCAGGGGAACCAACCCTCTCTGAAGATTCATTCTCATCATAAGTTACCCACAGCTTGAGAATGTTTCCATGTTTCAATAGGATAGTTGTATCAAACTTAGCTAGGTGCAATCCTGATTGACAACAATTTTTGGCACACTCGATGGGACTTTAAAGCTCATTTAAGATATTTTTTATTAAGTCTTAAGCTGTTGTTTTGGTATATGCAGTAGTGTTTTTTTTCCCTTTGAGGTTATAAGGTTATACTTGGCAACTCTAAGCTCAAATTTACTGGTTCCAATATGATTAAGTGCTGGATTATTTCAGAAAATCTAATTTTTTCTTATTTCTTAGTTTTGAATGAATGAATATGCCTATGTT
Organism: Sequoiadendron giganteum; assembly: GCA_007115665.2. Classification (NCBI taxonomy): domain Eukaryota; kingdom Viridiplantae; phylum Streptophyta; class Pinopsida; order Cupressales; family Cupressaceae; genus Sequoiadendron; species Sequoiadendron giganteum. Next base: position 255,111,966 of record CM021106.1, on the reverse strand, counting down.
TTTATGGAGGTATGTCTTATTATACAACATACCATGAAAATTATGCTTATCCACCTCATTATTAGCCATATCAGACCAATCATTCTGTTGGTTTTAATTCCATAGATTTTCAAGAAAACCAACATGCTCAATACAATTACCACCCACCCACCCTACTCAACCTCCATATCAACCTTCATATGCTCCAAACCAGCTCCAAGATATTGAAAAGGAGGAAATTTCTAGCATAAAGGCTATGTTTCTTGACTTCACAAAGAAAGTAGGGGAGATAAAGAGGCAACACGAGTATAATCAACAATAGGAAGAGATGGCTTATCAGGCCTATCTCTATGGGCAAGAGTTGGAGACACAAAGGATTCAGTTTGAGGAGATCCTTGAAAGAGAGAAAAATACAAAAGAGGAGAAGATGAATCTTGTGTTTTCTCAAACACAAAGGCATGAATTCCAAGTAGCTCATGCAGTTCCAGATTAGCCTGCTCAAGAGGAGGTTCGTAAATATAAATTTCCAAGTTTTAGACAAAGTGAGCCTCTTAGTATTCCTAAAATTGAGATTCCAAATTTTAGGCAGGGTAAATTCCTTAATTCCTCAAGCCAACCCCTTAAGCTTGAAATCCCAAGTTTCAAAAGCCTCCATTCTTTGCAAATTGAGGAAAATAATTAGGTTTAGCCTAGGATAGTTACACGACAGTCCCTTGAGCAACATTTTTCCTTGCAAGCAATCCAAGAAGCTCCCCAAGTTTCCCCACCCAATGAATCCAAGGATGAGCTCATTGATCAAGATATCTCACACCTCTGGGAGAAGATTAGAAAGGTAGATCTATTGCTTTTAACTATGGAGTGTTCCCAATTAGAGCAACAAAATATTGAATAGGAAAATATTTCTCAAGGTGAGTCTTTTTTTGTTTTTATTGATGAACTTCTTGATTTTGTTGAAAATGATCAAGTTGTTGTAATAAGTCAATCAGGGCAGCAGGATGAAGAGGTAAACGAGGTTGGTCAAGAGGGTGATTCCACAGTTTGGTTTAATGAATTACCTCTATTCATTGAAGATGATGAAGAGGATGTAGCTTTTTCCTCATCAACGGTAGTTTTAAAGCAACAAGATGAGGTCAAAGAATGTGATGAATTGCCGATGGAGGAGAGTAGGTGTAATGATGAAATCTTGGATCAGCAAGAGGAATGCGAAGATGAACATTTTTTGGAGTCTAAAAAGATCGATGAGTGCTATCATGAGTAGATACATGACATCCCTAAGTTGAATGATCTAGAGATTGAGGAGGATCTATTTCAAGTTGAAATTGAGCTTTTCTACTCATGCTTAGATGTTATGATAGCATCTATGGAAGAGGATTATCTAGAGTAGTGAGAGAAAAAAGGTGGAAGTGACTATATTCCCGAATGAGCCACTGGTTACAGAATAGCCTAATCAACAACATGGCCTTGAGTAGTTGGAGGATATTGAGGCTATTGTTTCAATTGAAAGTTCATTGGGAGAGGCTATCTCATTGTTAAAACATTCACCTTTCTTCATTGAAGAATAAAATCATGATTTAGAAGGTTCCTCTTCAGGTAATAATATGGATTTTGAGTTTATACCTATTGTTCCTAAGAGCCTTTCAAGAGTTGATAGCTTTGATGAATTATTAGCTACTCTAATAGAAGAGGATGGTCCATTGACCATGGAGGAGGAGTCAACATGGAAAGATATCATGTAAGGTGAAGGTTATGCTATTATTTCTAACCCTTCAAGTTGTATTCTCTCTATTACAAAGCCTTCAAGAGGCTACCCCATCAGAGATTTGTCCAAGGATGTTAGCAAGATCCAACAAGGTTTCAGTGCACTTGAGAATGAGATTGTAGTTAAGGAGCAGCAGATCCAACTTACCCATTCATGGAAAACTAGAGGTATGTTTGATCAAATTCAAGGGGTCTATACCTTGGGTTATAATATTTAGGTTGCACTATGACAATTTGTGGGGTGTATTCTTGTTTTTTACCTCTTACTACCAGTTCATAAGAATGCAAAGCATTCTCTGTTGGTTAGGAGAGGGAGTTATTTTCCAAAAATAATTAATGGTTTTTTCTGAGTACCATTTTCATAGGTTAGTGTTGGTCAGAGTTAGCATTTTCTGCTAATAAGTTCTTAAGGTACATTTATTTCAGTTGTTTTCTTTCCCTAAATGTCGTTGCACATGTTTTCTGGCCACCAGGGCCTTGTAGTTTTCTTTCAGTTTGGTTTCTTTGCTACTATTTTAGGTTTTGCAGTTGAGTTACAATGGTTTTTTGAGTTTGAGAGGGGTGGAATTTGACTCCATTCCCAATGAATTATTTAAGGCTATTGGTCTATATGCTTAGTAGGAAAGCACTCAACAAAAATCGCTAGAAATGTTACCAAATTTTCACGTACAACTCAATTTGGCAGATATGAAGCAATTGATTAAATTTAAAGGTGAAAGGTATTCCAACATTTCTATTATGCTTAACCATCACATATTTTAAGGTGCTTAAAAATATAGAATTCAGTTTTGTTATTCAGTGTTTTGCAACATAAAGGAAAATACATAAAAACACAAGATATTGCTTTCATTCATTAATGTAATGTTTCATTTATTTTTGTAATGGAATATACACAAGATTTCAAAGTGTTGCTATTCTATACATTAAAAAAAAAGCATGATAAAATGTACCACACAAGCTATGGGAGTAGCTAAACTAAAGAAACACAAAAAAACACTATACATTTGAAGATGGAAGTAATGGAAGGAGCATATAAGAAAAAACATATCCATCATTGGCCACTGAAGTTTTGTGTTGGTCTTCATTGTTGCCTGCCCCTCCTCACTCCTGATCCTCAAACAAACATACATCATGAAAAAGAGTTGGTTATAGATATGGATATGAATATTCCAATGTTCCATATCAATAGAAATATAGAATATGTCTATGATGCTTTAAGTCAGTTGAGCAAGTATTAGATGTATGCAAGAGAGCCTAAAAAATAAAACATCATAGGAGCATTGAGCTCCACTGTTTTTTTATCTAACATGTTTGTTCACTTTGCAAGTATAGGTGAAATCATGTTGTTGATTCATTTCTAAAGACATCATATCATGTGGTGCAAAAATGGGCTCCCACAAGGGTTGAGACCACAATACTTCCCCTAAGTTTCAAAAGGGGAAATGAGATAGAAAAAACACATTCATATTGTTCAAGTCAAATCCTTTCAACTGAAGGAGTAATTCAAAGTGGCTATAAGAACCATTTTAACATTAATCATTCATAACAACCAGATCAAGAGTCCAATGAGGCATCCATCTACTTTGAAATGGAAATCACAGATCAAAAATGGGACCATTTGAAAACTTAAGTGATCTATAGAACATAATAGAAGTGCACCTTTCCTCATTAAGGATTTTTATTTGCATACAAATTTTTGTGCTGTCATAGTTTAACTTCATTGGTTGGTGAATTCCATAATGAGTTGTATTTTTTATTGTTGCCATGCTTCATATATTTTGTTTCTTATGTTGTTTGAAGGTACAGTCATCAAGAAGCAAAAAGTAATGAAAAATAGTGCTTACATATAAGGGACAACAAAGAGTGTATTATTCATGGAGTGCTAAGGTGGAATAGTTACCAAGAATTCATTACAAAGTTCACAATGGTGGGACAACAACCATGTTATTTTCAAGGTTAGTAGGAGTAAAAGAGAATTGACAATGCATAATGATGAGGTAATGAGCAATAATAGTGAAGTAGAATTGATAAAGCCATAACACAAGGGACAAAAGACTCATCCTCAACTATTTGTGCAATGAATGAAGATCATTATAAATCTATATGCAAAATTTGAAGGAGGTAATTAATTTTTCTTAATGAACAACATTATCACTATAGAAAGTAATAAATTATTAAAGAAGTAGTGAGTGTATCTTTCAAAGGAGAAACAACATGTCAAAATCTGCATTTTTTGTAGTGCACAATTATTTAGAAACATCATTCATTTATCAAGAAGTTGCAAATGATACTAAATAGTGATAGATAAATTGGCTAAAAATAATGAATTCACTATCTTGGAAGAGCTCAAGACATTGAGGACAACAATAGTTTCAATGCCAAGATGTAAAATACTCTAGTAAAATCAAGTGTAGAGGTGTAATGAAAATGGAAGAAATTGATAAAACCCTTGATACCTAAAAAGAAAGGAGTGAACCTCCTCTTGTTCCATCATGGAATGTAAATGAAAAATATAGTGGTAACCATGAAGGGATTTGAAGAAGAATGCAAGTTGGAAGACACCCAGGGTATGCTTCAAAATGAAAACCCAAAATGGAGTGAAATATGTTTTTCATTTATTTCAAATAAGTAAACAAGATGATCTCCTTCTACCTCAATTAGAAGAAAAATATGCATTTCTCCAAGTGCAATCAACAGAGTATTTTCCAAGCAAAAGAGTAAGGTCAAGTCAAGGGTCGAGTTCAATGAAGGTTGTGGATTTTCAAAACCCTACCTTGTATTTGCACTATGAGGGAAATATATAGCCACAACCTGAGAGTTCAATTTATTTTGTTTCACAATAGCCAAAACATGAGGGTTTTATAAGGAGAAGGGTTTACATGAAGGATTTTTTGCATAAATATAGAAAAATGAAAGAGCTTGGAGTTTGAGAAGTCGTGGCCTTCCATAGAACAATAGAGCAGAAATTTGTAGATTCTCTCATGCCATGACTTGGGGTTTGAACCCATTTACTAAAAATTTCAATAGAGAAGTCTCAAATATAGAAAATGAAAGAAACCTCGAGTTTGTGCAAGCATTGATAAATTCCCAGAAGTATAGAGGTCATGAACATAAAATATAGAAGTGCCTCAAAGATAGAGAGAGTGACAAACGTGAATATAGAGAATCTTAATTTTGCAAAAAATAATAGAGTAATGCCACAACCTATTACTTTCTTTCTTTACAAGAGAAAAATATTTAGGCTTTATAAATATCTTGCAACTTGGAGAAGATTCAAACATTCTACAACAAAGAAAATTTCCTCTTGAGTGTCCATGTATGCTTCAAAGAAGTACAATGGTGGCCACAACTTGAACATAGAGAAGTCTTATCCAAAGCAAGGAGGTGAGAATGTACAAAGAAATAAGAGTGGTCGCGGGTAAAATCCCAAAAGATACATTCATAAAAAATGAAGATGAAGGTGGAATCATTGCAAAATCCTTACCATTCAGCCAAAGCATAATCAACAGTGATCTTCCATAAAAAATTTCCTATAAGCAGCAAGAGGATCGAAATGAAAGCCATAGAGGAAGCTCAAACACTCAAAACCCTAGCTTGATGCCATCGGTATGTAGAGCAAAGTTTTTCCAAAATAAAAATTGCAATGATGAGAGAAAAGTTAGGAGTTTGAACTTTTGTTCTAGGGTTTTAAAACTTTCCCTAAGTTGACTTTGGATTATTTCACATTGATTTAATTTTTTATGCCTTCACTAATATCTTCATGGTATTATGTTTTCTTTTCACATGTATTACAAGCCTAGGCTACAATATGACTTAGAATTTTTGTGATATTTTAGAAAATCATATAACTAGGAGCCTTAGTCCTTTTTCTTTTCCTTTTTTTATAGAAAATAAAATATCAAGGGGATATATTGTATACTTGGAAAAATCCAAATTAAAATCATATACTTTTCCTTGTAAATTTTCACAAAAATCAAGTCAAAACTCTAGTCATGAATGAGTCCCTCTCTCTTTTTTCAAAATTTGAAACTGCAGATATTGTAAAATAATATTAAGGAAATATTCTATAAATTGCCTTAGTACTTGTTATTTTAAATTTAGTTAAATAGAGTGAATTTTGAGTTCTCTTAGAAAATTTCCCATTTGAGTTTGAATCTTTTAGTGCAAAATGGAAAAAAACAAGCAAATTATGGTTTCCATTTCCGTTTTTAGTTAGTTTAGGCTTGAATTTTGAGTCTTTTTTGGGTCGAACCTCTTGGGATGAAAGTTTCCACATTCATCACTCAGTTTGGAGGTTTTTTCCCTTGCTTGGAAATCACACTGGATTTACTATTTCGAGGAGTAGTTCACTTAGATTTTTCCTTCTCACTCTTAGAGACACTTTGGAGGCATATATTGGAAAAAAATTAGTTTTTTCTAACTTTAAATTTGCTTCTTACTCTCATGACTATTTGTAGAGAGCTTTGTAAGCTTGGATTTGTACTTAGAGTTTGATATTTTTATACTCCTTTTAGATAGATAAAAACAACGGTGCATTCCTATCTCATTTTTTTGTCTCCATTTTTAGTAGTGATTTGATGTTGTGATTATGATTTCAAATATTGAATCCTTTTTATGTCTTGTTATTGCAAGTGTGGGTGCAAAATTTTCATATAATTTAGGTTGTGCGTTGTGTTCATTTTTCTAACCTTCATGCAAATCAATTTTGAGTTGTATGTTTTAGATGAGATTGTGAGGGTTAATGTTTTGAGAACTGATCGTGAGTGAATTTAGTGAATAAATTTTAAATTTTTGGTGCATCACCCTTTAGTTGTTAGGTTTTTCATTTTCAAAGTTATCCTTCCCCCTTTTCCTTAGAAAAGTCTTTAGTTCTAGATGATCTTCTAGGGGAACCAACCCTCTCTAGAGATCCGTTCTTATCATAAGTTACCCATAGCTTGAGAAAGTTTCCATGTTTCAACAGGATAGTTGAATCAAACTTAGCTAGGGTGAAATCCTGATTGACAACACTACTGATGCTAAATAATTAGAAAAATAAGAGCTTGATAATGAGAAAAAAATTGGATGCATATGTTCATTAGTCTCATTTAATTTAAAATTTCATGTTGAATCATGAAAAACACCAAAAGAGTGTTGGGATACTTTTGGGAAATTATATGGTAAAAAGAATAAGAATAGGGGATATTAGATTGATAATAAATTGATGAATCTTGATCCTAAATGTTTTTTCCATATCCAAGAACACATCTCCAAGATAAAACAACTAAGAACATAGTTGAAATACTACAACATTGTTAAGGAGGATTTATAATTGATTTCAAATATGTTATTTAAGCTTGGTCCTGAGTATTTAGTGTTTGTTTCAAACTTCCATAGCCATTGAATTTCTATGTGAGAATCATATGTTGATCCTATGTTTGATGAATTTGAAAATATCCTAATCCAAGAGGAAGTGAAGCTAACTAATATAGGTCTAATCAAGTCTTCCAAGTCACAAGAATTGTTGGCTAGTGGGTCTAAGGTACAAAAAGAATGAGGGAATCTTAATAAGAAGCAAAAGAAGAAAAAAAAAGCCACATAAATAATTTGAATCCTCTCCCTCTAAAGGGGAATTATCTAAGAAAGAGAATCCTATACAAGGCATATTTCAAGAAACTTGGGTATGATGAACATCAATGTTATTCAAAACAAATTGATGTGTTGAAGCATCTTATTAAGAAGAATCAAATCAATTTGCCTTCATCATAAAAGGATTCATATTATTATTCTTTATCAATGTCCTATTGACATAAAGAGAAAGCACTTATTGTAGTTACATATTCTGAGTTAAATGGGTGGATATTCAATTTAGAAGCCTTACATCACATGGCTTCATTAGAGAGTATATTTTCTTCATTTTCAACTTGTTCATCACCACATGTTTTGATGGATAACAATACATATATGTGTGTTTGTGAGAAGGGACCCATTAAAATGGATGAAAAAACATTTAATGATGTTCTTAGTGTGCCTTCATTATCAACCAAAATCGTTTCTATCTATTAGATCACACATGGTGGGTAGGTAGGAGTGTTGAGTTCACACAAAATTATATCATAATCTAGGATTTGCATAACAAAGATATAGTTGTAGTTGGGAAGCTTGATCACCAATATCGGGTCTACACCTTCTCACAATTTTCTCCTATTGATTTGGTATATGTTCATATTCAAGCATCTTGTGTGGACACTTTTAAAGAGATTCAATATGGTCATTTGAATCTTGGCATACTTTCATCTACTAAGGATCTAGTGAAATGTGTTGATGTTCCATATCCTTCATCTACTATTTTACCTATGGATGCTTGTGATTCCATAGTTTTGGCTCCTTGTGATTTAGGGTGGCTATAATATTCAACCAAATCTTACATGGTATAAAGTATTCTATACTGACTCTTATAGATGATAGATAAAAGAGTGGAGTCTTTCAACTCAAGAGTAGTCAAAGATCTTGAGCTAGTGTATCATATAATGATATATTCTAACTTAACACTTTACATGAAATAGGAAAGTTTTCAAGAAAAGAGACTAGTTAGAGATAAAAGATAAGAGATCTAGATCAACCTTTGATAGATTTTGATAAAATCGTTGATAATTATATGTTGATTTAGAAAAGATCCAAAATATCTTGTTCTTTTCCAAGCCTTACCAAAGATAACAATTTTAATTCCAATGAGATAGTTTAAGATATTTCAGTCAATAAACTATTTTGTAGCTTTATATTAGGTTTGATTATTTAAAAGTTTAAAAATGTGGTTTTGAGTTATGATTTTAGAAATTTTAAAGATAATAATTTTAATCAAATGCATCATAGGATTGATAAAAAGAACTATTGATCAAATGAAATGCATGTCACAACTGATCAAAAGCATAATGAAATACTTCAAAAGTGTTTCACTATCAATCAAATGTGGTCTATGATACCTCAAAAGAACAATCAAATAAATAATATTATTCAAAATATAGCGTAGAAATGTAGATTTATGACTCAAATCCATTGGAGGATAGGCTAAAGCATTGTTTTGATAGTTAGATGTGGTTTTTCTATAGTTTTTTAGGCACCTTGTTTTAGCAAGAGATATAAAAAATAACCAAGAGAGTTGTTGAACTTTTGGAAAGATAAGAGAATTTTAAAAATATAGACCAAGAACATTAGCAATTCTAAATCCAAGAAGATAAAGACAATAGATTTACTTTTATTTTATTTAATTTTTGTTTAGTTTTTGTGATTTTTTTAATTTTTTTTGTAATTCATTAAAAATAATGTAAAATATAATTTCTTATGGCTCAATTTAGATTTTGTCTCCCCTTTTTGTTTCAAGTGGGGAAGGTGTTTTTAAACATTCAAACATGCAAGAAATATGAACAAGCTGTTGGAATGAATAAATGTCCTGTAGCTAGTTAATTCACTTACTAGGGACTTAAGAGACATATTCAAATGTAAAGTTTACTTAGGAACTAAGATTATTTCTAGAAGACTTAGTTATCATGTCTAGTTTTTATTTTTTCCTAGGTAGTTATGATAAGTTGTCTCATGTCATAGGATTAAGACACTTGTCATAATCTTATAACATCTTATGTATCACCTTGGCTATATAACTAGGTGGTCTCATATGTAAATCATATTGAGTTTTTGGATAATCAACTCCATTACAATCTTGAGAATTACATATTTATCTCCTTGTGCTTTCCATTTGGTCTCTCAATCTTGGGTATCTCCATAACCAACTCTAACTTGGTATGAGTGTAGGTTAGGTGTCATTAGATAGTGTTTTTCGAGAGATCTTGAAAATTTGAGTATGCTCTTCTCTTGTATTATATGATGATCTAGAGAATCAAAAAACTTGATAGAAATACCAGATTTTGGGGGGGTTCCTCTTTTTGGCTTTGTATTGCAGGTTCATTTGGAGGTTTTTGGTGGAAATCTAAGCTCACCATTGAGTTTAGGGTGTTCAAGAAAGTTAAATTTTCCTTTTGTTTCATCTAGATTAGACATATGAGGCCAGATCTATGAGGGTTTGAAACTGAAGAGTGGTTGCTAGATCTAGAAATAAGTTGCAATTTTAGAGCATTTTGGGTTAAATATAACCCTACCATCATGTTTAGAAGGGCGAAAAACCCTAAGATTGACTGTTAATTTGTCAAAATTTGAGCACTTCATTTGGGGCTTGAGGAAAATAATTCCTCTATTTGGTTGTATGGTCATATTATTATAGAGACCACCTTAATTATGACGGTATGAATGTAGAAAAATAATATTTTATTTGATTAAATTTTTTAATAATTTTTTTAAATAAAATAAAATTTGGGTTGAATTTTTCTAGAATAATTCAATTAAAATTCAAAAAAGAAATAATTTTTTTTTGTGTACGTACCCTACTTATGCAGGATACTATAGACCTTACACATCAAGGTATTGCGTGTATTACGGGCCCAAAAGGTGTCATGTGACATCCTCCTTGTTGCAAGTGTGAGTAGTTGGTGTTGTCATTGATGTCAAAATGCTTATGTTTGTGTTGTTATTAATGTCAATTGCTGATGATTAAGAAGTTGTGATGATGCTTTGATTAGTTTCATTATGTTTTCATTAGTAAGTACTACTGGTGTTAACCTTTAGTGTTTCTTTGATAAGATTCTGTTTGGTTGAGTTGTTGAGTTGCAATTGGAAGATGATGAGAATGTGTTTCTAGTGCTTGGTTTCCAAGTTCTTTTGAGAAAATTTGAATAAAAGAGGAAGCAATGTGTTGTAGAGGTGTTCTAAAATATAGAGTGGTGTTCTAGCATACAAATTGGTGTTTTGGTTTTACTCCGCATTTCATTTGTGTTGAAGATCTTCTTTTGTGGTTCAAATATGTTGGTTAGAGGTGCTCATAGGTATTATATCTAGAATCTCTTGGTCTGGATTGTTGTGCAGAAGAAGCTATGTTCACCAATGTGTGAACTGTGTTGCAGTGCTATTTGGAGAAATGTTTTTTCTCAATATTTCTCCATAGTTTAGTTTATTGTCTTGTAGTTCTAGAAATATGTTGATGAGGTTCATATCTATCTTCAATTGAAGTTGTTCATGGTTTGGTGCTCTGAAAGATGATTTCTTGAGTTACAATGTGTGGAAGTTTATCTTGGTGTATAGGATGAGTTTGTTCTTCAAGTGAAAGTTGTTACGAAGGAATTTATTGGTGTGAACCCCAATCCTTATACCTGCACAAACATGAGACATAAACACATAGTTAGATCGAATGCAAGCAAGAACAAGGATTCCCCATGAGATTCATTAGCAATATTCAAAATAGGAAAGAAGATGAAGATATAAATCAAGAAAGCAATAAAATCCTATTCTAAGATGCCAACACTCAATCCCATGGGGGAATTGGTGCCAAATATGTTTAGAAATTGGCCCTTTCCCAACTCCTTTGTAAGCTTGATGATGGTTGATCCACTTGAAAATGAAGAACAATGTGACTCCTTGCTAAAATCTGCAATAACCTAGCTATGAAATCATAAAATGATGAACACCTGATATGGAATGGATAAAATTAGCTCTTAATGTGAAGAGAGTAACGTTTCTCTAAGTGTGGATGATGAATGAAAGGAAAAGTCTCCCATTTATAGATTTCAAATTGGAAGAATGAGCAAGATTTGAGCAATGTGGGATCATTCAACATCCAATGGCCAAGTGCCACTCGTCAAGATGTGAATGGGTGAAGGTTGAGCACATTTTGATTAATGTGCAAGTCTAGAATTTGAATTTGATGAAATGCCATGTTTAGGGAGGATGAAAGAAGAGAGTTAATGCCAAGTTGACTTGTGTAAGGGACATGTAAGAGCTCATAAATGCCAAGTTGAAGGACAGGTCCTTTTAGGAGGGAGATTTGAAATTGATGGAATATTCCAAAGAGATGCCATTTTTTGAATTAAATAGAAGAATTAATAAATCAAATAAATTGATTTATTGTGCAAGTTGAAAAATCTAGAGGATTTTGGGGATTAGGATTAAATTAATCAAGGATTAATTAATTTAATGAGGGATTATATGATGTGAGAAGTTTGATTTAGATTTTATGATTTATTTAAATCAAAGTTGAGAAGAAAATGATTTAGACTTTAATTAAATAAAGATTTTGATTTATTTAATTAAAAAGAGGATGATGTTAGATTAAATTAAATAAGGTTTAATTTATTTAATTTAATAGAATGACTTTAGAGATTTAATTAAATAAAGTGAATTATTTAATTAAATAGAGACTATAGAAGCTAATTAAATAAAAATGATTTATTTAATTAACAACAGATAATGACTTAATTAGATAAATAATGATTTATTTAATTAAGGGATGGAATGTGATGAATTTAATTGAATAAGGATTATGCAATTAAATGACTTAGCAAAGTAGATGATTTAGGATGAAATGGTGTTAGTGAGATCAGAATCAAGTGTGATTGGTATATTTTCCATGTCTACATTTGCCCCTCTTTGAAGCAATGCACTTGTTGCATTGGTTCAAAGAATAAACTATTGTGATCAAAATTAAAAAAATTCTCGATTTTTTAGATGCCCCACTGCTGACCCAGCAAGAAGGATTATGTTGGTATATTGACCCCTCGAGAGATCAAGTGAAAATGTTCAATTTTCTAATCGAGATTGCGATAAAATGTGAGAGGAATGGTTCTATTGATCAAAGGATGAAAGATAATTCTTTGATGTAGACAATTTTGATGATGTATAGACAGTCATTGGCCATGGGTAGCCTTGTGTATATTTTGATACAACACACCAATTTTGGATAGAAATGTTAGTAAAGATAGAAGAAAGGAGATCCAACAAGCCTTACATTATTAACGATGATAATGATGATCATTTTCTTACCAGGAGTTGGGATTTTAAAAGGGCCAATTACTTTATATTTGATAACACACATAGGTATGATGTATTGAGGTATAAAGAACCAGGATGGCATTGTACCTAGTTTGATGGACTTTGACTCGATAATCAAATAGGAGTATTCCTGTTCATACCTGACATACAAAAACCTTGCTAGGATGCACCTAAAAACTAAAGTATTCACCAAGTTATTTTTCAAGAATATCCAACAAGAACAACAAATAAAAGATAATAATGATCGTTGCTCCATTCCTTTCTCTCTAAACCTATTTTGATTAGTTATCATCGAGAGGTCCTTGGAATGAGCACAAAATAAGATAATTCAAAAATACCAAGATAAAAAAAACAAACAAGATAATGTTCTTCATACTACTAGCCAAGACTAAACTACTGTGATACCTGATGTTGATGTCCATCATGGGAAGGATGTAGTCTAGGAAATGTTGTGATCAGGGTTTGATGAGATTGATTGGATGATAAGCTATTGATACTTAGAGTTGATCAACTTTCTTGTTTACTGACGTAGACTTGAGACTTTGATGATTAGGTGTTCACTTTTGAACCTGCTCGACTTGCTTTTGACTGAACCACCAGAGGATGAAGATGACAATTGATTGATTAGGAATGATGATTATTGCAGGTGAATGTGAGATGAGATGGGTGCACCATTTTAGGTTTTCAGATATTTGGATGTTTTTGGTGTTTTTGAAATTTTTTGAGGCTATTTTTGGAATTTTGAGGTGTTTTACAAATGTTTTTGGTATTTTAGAGATTTTGACCAAGAGAATAACTTAAAGACCTATCCTAGGGGTCTCAAGATCTGATCCATAGATGAGCTTTGCCTACGTTATACAAATAGAGACCACGTAGTTCGACTGACAACAGACTTGACTCAATGATGAGAAATATGGGAAAACGGATTTCCATTGCGATGAACGCCTAAAGGATTGACCTAAATATCTTGGGGGATGATCAAAGATTAGCCTTCCCTACATGCAAGGTCAGAGATGATGTAGTTCGAACGACGACAAACTCGACTCAATGATGAGAGATGGGAAAACTGATTTCCAGATTGTGATAGGTGCCTAAAGGACTAACCTAAAATGTCTCAGGGGATGATCAAAGGTCAGCCTTGTCTACGTTCATGCTCAAAGATGATGTAGTTCAACCAGATGACTCTATTTTTGTATATTCAGATTTTTGACATGTTTTGGATTTTCGATATGATTTTTTGATTTTTTTTTTTTAAGGAAGATCACCAGAATATACATGAATACGATCCAATGCAGGTACAGGAACATGCCCCTAGTGTAATGTGATAGACTACTTTGATACAGGCAGGACAAACTGACCTTAAGAATATGCCAAGTAGTACTAGGGTCGAACATGATACAAACACAAGATTGAGCTATGGTACGATTGTGAATGGATGGTGGAAGGATAAATGGAATGTAATGGATAAGTGAGTGCGCAGAATAGGCTGTGAAGATCCTGGTGGATGGAGAGTGCTTTATTTATGCTTGGCACCTGTTTGCTAGGTTTTCACCAAGGTACCTGTCCAAAGCGCCATTGAACTGGTTTTCACTAGAGGATGATTTTTTTCTTTACTGTTTTCAATCCTTTTTCTAATTTTTTGGATTTTTGTATATATATATATTGTTGCCACGAAGATGCCTATTTTCCAAGTTTTCATTAGGGTGACCATTTTTTTAGGACATTTTTTGATTTTTTTGTACTTTTTGGTTCTATACCTTGCAAGATTTTAGACATAATTTTTTTTGAGATGGGAGCTGTTTAGGGGCTCTTGCAGAGGTTCGCCTTCTGGTGTTGATAACTAATATGCCCCTAATTTATAGCTTGCTGTGATGACAAAAGGTCCCAACCAGTTGGGATCAAATTTTCATTTGCTTTCTGGATTTGGTACGTTCTTCTAGTTCTCCTTTAGCACAAGTTCGTCGACTTGGAAGGTGCATCTCCTGATCTTCTTGTTGTAGCTATGCTTTAGGCAATTTTGATAGACCTTTAGATGGTTAAGGTCATCCATGCACCATTCATCTAATAACTCCAGCTCATTTAACCTTGAAACCCAATATTCCTTATCTGTAATGAGGTTTTGCAGTGATATCCTTAATGATAGGATCTCGATCTCGATTGAGAGGATGACTTCTAATCCGTAGACCAGGGAGAATGAGGTGGCACCTGTTGGTGTGTGGATGCTAGTGTGATAGACCCATAAGGCAGGATTTAGTTGTAGATGCCAATCATGACCAACATCATTGACTGTCTTATTAAGGATTTTCAAGATGGTTTTATTGGTGGCCTCTTCTTGGCCATTGCCTTGGGAATAGTATGGATTGGAAAAGCGATGTTGGATATTGAATTTTTTACATAAATCATGAAAATCCTAGTTTTTGAAAGGTGTCCCATTATCTGAGATAATAGCTTGGGGGACACCATACCGACAAATGAGGTAGTTCAGGATGAACTTAGATATTTGCTTTTTGGTTATGTAGGTCATGGTAATTGCTTCAACTCACTTTCTAAAGTACTCTATGGCGGTGATGATGAATTTGTGGCCGTTGGATGAGGTGGGTGTGATTTTTTCGATGAGATCAAGCCCCCATTGTGAAAAGGGACAAGGTGTAACAATATGATGGAGCTCTTGAGCCAGTGCATGGATAAGATCCCCATGTTGTTGGCACTATAAACACTTTCTGAAAAAGTTATGTGCCTCTCTTTCCATTGTTGGCCAGTAGTACCTGTTCCTCAACAATTTCTTAGCCAAGTTCATACCACTTGAATGCAAACCACAAATGCCATTGTGTACCTCAGTTAGAGCAATCGGGGCTTCCTCAATGTTCAGGCAACACAACAAGATTCCTTCAATGCTCCTACGATAGAGGGTTTCTCCTAGGATGATAAAACATAAGGAACTTTTGACAAAGGCTCGTTTAAGGTTTGGGGTAATGCCAGCTGGGAGGACTCCTATTCTCAGGTAGGTATAAATGTCATGATACCAGGGATCACTCAGACCAATGAGTTCACACACGAATTCAGACTCCTGTACCTCAAATGTTGGTACGAGAAGTTGCTCTACCAGGAATTATTGCTTTGGGATGTTGTGCGAGATTTCCAAGAGTGATCCAATTATCACTATTGCATCTGCTACTCTATTGTTTGCTCTAGGTAACTATTCAAATGAGATATCAATGAATGAATCTTTGAGGCTCCCAACTAACTTCTTGTATGGAGTTAGTTTGTCATCCTTTGTTTGATATTCATTGATTATGAGATGAGAGTCCCCATATACCTTTAAAGCCATGATCTTCCATTTTATTGCAATCCTTAAGCTGATGACAAGAGCCTCATACTTTGCTATGTTATTCATGAAAGGAAATGATAGTTTGTAAGATTTGGGTATGCAATCTCCTTGGGGAGTTATGAAGAAAATTCATACCCCTAATCCATGTTGCATGTAAGATCTATAAATGATAGATTTTCTGCAAACTAGAATAACAAAGTTAACACTGATCTTAATAATAATCTAAAATCAAACAACAAAGAATGAATAAGTAAATATAATAAAACTAAAAAAATTAATGGAAAGCTCTCACCAAATATGCATTCACTCCTTCGAATTATTTTGATTGCTCTTCTCCATTTTTCCTTTTCAGTATTCTTGCCCTCAGATTTCTGTGTCTGAATGCAAGCATAACTTCGTTGAGTGTCTAAGAAAAATATCGAAGATAAGTCTCTTCTCAAAAGTGTATGATTTCAGGAGGAGGAATAATGATAATGACAGGCCATTTTATAGATTTTGGGTTTTTGAATGATCAACTTAGATTGAAAGAGAGATCGACGGATAAGATTGATGAATGCCATGCGATGTGAGTTATGTCTTAGATAGAACGTGAGTTGGAACACGAGTTCAGGAAAGTTTGAAGATAGAGACTAAGTTAGAACACGAGTTCAAGATCTTAATCTTCAAAAATAGAAGAAATAGACTTTGTATACAAAATCCAAAGTTAGAACTTGAAGACTAATGTATTCGAATGCAAACAAGAGTTAGAACTAGTTAATTGACTAGTTGTGATGGAGAGTCTTCTCGCAGAGATAAACAGGTGTTGAATTCAGAGATAACTGGACAACTAAAAATACATCTCGAGTCAGAAGGTGAGTGAATGACTTAGATAACTGAATGATAGAGGAATGTGACATAAATATTTAAAATATGAATTAAATGCTAATTTAATTCAACATTAAAAAATAAGAAACTTTAATTAAATAAATAAAGATAATTTATTTAATTTGACTGTTGTAAAGGTGGAATAAATTGAATAATTAAATAATAAATATTTAATTATGGATAAAGGGGGTTAAATGAATAATTAAATAAAGATATTTAATCATAGTTGAAAAAGTATGATAAAGGGGTAATTAAATAATAAATTATTTAATTGATAGATAAAGGGGAAGAATTAATTAGTTCGCAACATAATTAAATAGATATGATTTATTTAATTAATCAAGTTGAATAAAGATTAATAATGAATTAATGAATTAATTAAAAGGGGTATTTAATTAATAGAGGAAATATATGTTAGAAAGCGTAATTAAATAATAAACATTATTTAATCAAGACCACGGACTATAGAAAATTATGTCGAACGTGTACTCATAGGCCTAGACCAATTTTTAGTATCTACAATTTGCCCCTCTTTGATACAATGTTGGTACAATGTTGTGTCAAAGAAAACATGCCTCAATCATGCCCCAACATGAAACAGGTTAAGGTATGCCCCCTCGGGAAAATTGACAATTTTTAAAAAATTCCAAAAAAATCAGGAAATATTCCCGATAAGTCAATTTAATAGTAAAAAATGCTATGGAGGTGACAAAATTGAATTTGGAGTTGATACAGATGAATACGGATCATTTGAAGTTGAAAGGTTAAGTGTCCAATAGACTAGGTCTAAAGAAAGGCCATTCAAACCCTACCTATAAATAGGAAATAGGTCTAAACCTAATTCATTTGCACTCGGAGGAGTTAGAAAAAGAGGAGATTTGCTCTGACTAGTTGAGGAAAATGGCACCTATTCCATACATTGCGCATCGAGGTTATCAGATCCAAATGTTCAAAAACTCTTCAAAGTTATTTTTGCACGTAATTTTAGGTGTTTGAAAAGTAATTAGGCAAATGCGATGCTTCGTAAATGATGCATATGCCGTCATATTCGCCACATTTGACTGTGAAACGACGCATGTGTGTAAACACGTCTAGGCTAGATTAGGCAGTTTAGGGAATGAATGCATTTGAATTATAATGCACCGCATATGTAGTTAGGCAATGCATATGCATGAGGAATAGATGCATGTGAGGTTGTGAACCACATATGTATTTGTGAAATGCATATGGTGTAGATAGGTAGGCTGATGAAACTACACCGAATTTGTTAAAAATGCACTGCATGTGGTTTAGTGAACCGCATGTGCAGTAGGTTGACAGGGGTTGTGAGAAATATGTGATGCATATGTAATATGTACTACAAGTGAGGCTTAGTGCAACACATTTGCAAAAATGCACCGCATTTGTTAAAGTGAGCCGCATTTGACTGGTAAAATTTTCAAAAATAATTTCTAAGGAAAACTTGAAAATTCTTGACATCATGGTTTAAATGCAGGTGATCCTAGATCCTATTTATATGCGGGAGTCATGACCAGATACATTCAATCTCAGAGATCGTTTGACTACTGCAGAGATTCGACTATTATGGAAACTGGGTCTACGCCATTGTTTGTTGATGCCCACTATTTGGGCGAACAAGGGGATGTTGATGGAATTATGCGAGTGATGGCATTCAGAGACATCGTCCTTTCATTTACCAACTGGGGAGGCCACTGTTACATTGGAGGATGTGTACAGGATTTTGAGACTGCCTATTAGAGGAGAGCAGGTTATGTATGATACCTGTACACATCTAAAAATGGTCACGGTTAACCAAACCTGTTAATTAATTAAATATGAATTATTTAATTAATATTCTTAAGTCATCTGCATATAAATAAATAAAATTATTTATTTATATTGTTCATTTTCCAATTCTTCTAGTTTAATTAAATAAATAAATTTTATTTAATTAATTGCTACCTTCCTCTTAATTAATTAAATAGATTTCACAATTTATTTATATTAATTATCACAAGTTTGAATTCTAAATTTAAAATGATATTTTTCATTTCACATTTAATTAAATATTTCCAATATTTAATTAAAACACTTTCTGATATCCTTCACTCTTCTCAATAATTAAATATTTTCAATATTTAATTAAAAGTTTTTTCTCTTCTCACATAATCAAATATTTTCAATATTTAATTAAAAGCTTTTTCTCTTCTCCATAATTAAATATTTTCAAATATTTAATTATGAGGCTTTTTCATTTCCCATACATATTTAAATATTTATTTATTTAAATTATGGAGACACCTTTCATTTTTCTCTTCATTTTCCATCCGTCTCTTAAACTTCCATCCTCTTTTCGAATTCTCGATCTCTCATAGTTCATCTTAATTGGTTTGAACTCAACCGTCGATCTTGGCCAATTGAATTCCTGGCTTCAAAAATCTATAAATACAGCCCTCTTATGAGTGGAAAAGGACCTCGAATCCTAGATTTTCATGCGTAGTTATTAGAGTCGCATTGTAGCATTTTAGCATTTAATTAGCATTTCAATTTCATAGCTTAAAGCATATTTTGATGCACATGCATTTTCATTAATTTCATTCTTTGAAGCTGCCATTCTACAAGCTGCTATTTAAAACAACTGAGAGCAAGCATCTAGAAACGAATCCTTGGAGATAAAGGATAATGGGATGAATTTGAAGGAGCTGCTTGTGTTTTAGAGTTTGAATTTTTCTTTCTTTAGTTTAGTTTCTTTAATCTAATGTTTCATTGGTGTATTAGTTTAGATTCATTTTGATTCACACATTCTAACATACACATTTCTGGTGCCCACCATGGGGCCAAGCCCCACATTTAATTTTTCTTTTTGTAGATTTTTCTGGCAGGTGATGGACAAAAATCACATTTTGGTGCATACAATTCTCGGTTTGGCGCATACGAGGATTGTTTCAGCGCATTTATGAGGTCTTTTGGTGCATACGTTAATTTTTTCAACGCATCCATGGCCTGTTTCGGTGCATAGACACTCTGTTTCAGTGCATACATGGCCTGTTTCAGCGCATACAGTTGTAAAAATTTTAAATTCTGATTCCGACGCAATCCGCCGACAGGATTTTTCAAATTTTATTTTTAACAGAATGAACCAATCCTAGGGTAGACATTTAAATCTGAATTAACCAATCCTAGGATAGTCACCAAACATAAATTTTCTTTTGGTTAAAATGAATCCCATGTTTTTTGTGAAGCAACATCTTCACTTAGTATAGAGAATTTGTCAGTTTGGGATTTAAAATTGAACCATTATTGTTTGTTGTGATTGTGGGTAATAGGTTTATGCTCTCCTCTTAACTGGGTGATCAGAACACCAGACTTACCTTTTATTTTCTGCAATTTAATGCTTTATTACATCCTTTAGAAGGCCTGCTCTTGTGGGAAAAAGTACTCACCCAAGAGGAATGACCTAAGTGGGAACACCTAAAGCCAAGGTTTCCAACCCACTTTAATCAAAAGAAAGTTGTTGATGAAAATCTAACTTGACAGTAGTGCACAGGATAACCATCCCCAAAATCCTTGTTCTAAAGGTTGGGAGGTCTCTCGAGGGAGTATATCTATTTGCCACACTGAACAGATACCCTTACTACGAACCATAGTGTAGAAAGCCAGCTGTGTCAGTATCCAAACATCATCTTAATCACGGTGCAAGGGGAGGGAAGAATTTGCCCCCAAGACACTCACCATATAGTCGTAGTGGATTGTTTTCTCAAGGGATTCGATATCCACTTTCGTCACTTTGAGTACGCACCTGGAAAAGACAAAAACACAGGCACCCTCTAGGGGGTGACAAGGCTGTGTGAGTCGACATGATTTTAAGCTATGGGCTGCGATTACTATGATGACCTATTTGAAAAATTAAGAGTGAGTCTGACTGAAGTGCTTATCTTGTTTAAAACCTATGGAAATCTCAAAAACATACACTCTTTGTTTAGATTTTAGGATTAACAAAACAACTATCTGCTTCTATGCTATGTTTTTCACATTTAAATCAGATTAAGATCATCCAAAACAATTTTTTTTATCAAACTGTCAAAATATGTCAGTCTCAAGAGTAATTTAGCGCATCTATGCTCTATTTCGGCGCATCTGTGCTATGTTTTGGCGCATCTGTGCTCTGTTTCAGTGCACCTATGCTATGTTTTGGCGCATTTGTGCTCTGTTTTGGCACATCTGTGCTCTATTTCAGTGCATCTAGGTTCTGTTTCGGTGCATCTGTGCTCTATTTTATTGCATCTGTGCTTTGTTTTGATGCATCTGTGCTCTGTTTTGGCACATTCAGTCTTTGTTTTGGCACATCTATTTTCTGAGCCTAGGTGATTTTTTGACTTTCAGAAAATCAAGTCTTATCGGTCTTGTCTTTCCCATGCTCAGTGGAAATCTACAAATTTTTCTAAGAAGTCCTTAGAAAGAAAGATTAGAAAGCCCAAGAAGTCTCTCAGTTATAAGAGGAAATTTATATATCAAAGTCAAAAGGTCCTACTTGAACACAAAACCTTTATTCATCGATATCATGACTATATTAGAGTTTTCACTGATGATTATGCTGTAGAACCCTTATACTCAAGATCTTTCTTTCAAAGAAGAGCCCTTCTCAAAGGCATAACCATAGTCAGCGTATTCGTTCTTCTTATATTCCCCAACCTGCAATCACGTACGCTACTCATCTAGATCAAATTCTACAATAGAGAACTCAATCACATTAGGCATCCATCAAATTCATCTTTCTACAAAGCTAAGATCAAACTTCATAAAGTGCAAAATCATCTTTATTCTCGATCTTTGGTTTAATTCCCACAAACAGGATTTTCATCCTTTCAATCAGGGAATCACGAGCTAAAGATTAAAAATCTTTGAAGTCATAGAATCTTCATTCTATCCTGACTTTCATATTCATCACAATTGCAATATCTCATTCCTTTGATCAAAGTTAGTAGAATTTGAGTGAAGCTTATACCTGTTACCATGAGATCTCGAAAGTACAGTGAACAACATGGGTGACAATAGTGAGAGGGAGGAAAACCTCTTTAACAATTCAAATACTGAAGAGTTAACAGAAGAAAAGCTTCAAGAAGCGGAACAGGATCCCCAGTTCCACACTCTTATGGAAAGGATTTTAGAATGAAATAAGGAAAGATATTTCCTTTCATTAGCTAATCAAGGAGCTAAGTTACCTGTTGATTTTGACACAGAAGGGATTAAGGAGGATCCTGAAATTCCTCTCAATGATTTTGGTGCCCTTACTCAACAGATAAAGGAATTACAAGGACAAATAAAATAAATGCAAGGGGGTACAACAAAGAAGTATGTTTTGGATGAAATATGTCCTTATCTATTCGATAGGAGTCTTCAAATGGTTCCTTTTCCAAAAAATTGTGAAATCCCTAAGTTTGATAGGTATAATGGGAAAAATGACCCCATTGAGCATGTAAGGGATTTCTGAAATATGAGCTTAGAATTTGCTCATAACAATACCTACTTAATGCGGTTGTTTCCACGAAGTCTGGGTGGACAATCCATGGAGTGGCTTTCAAAGATCACTCCCCCCATCAAACCATTTGAAGAGTTGATAAATAAGTTTATATCACAATACTCTTACAACATCCAACACCAGATAACCATGCTTGATCTTTGTAAGATAAAAAAAAAAGTAGGGGAATCTTTCACTACATTTTTGCAAAGGTGGAGAAGGGTGTTTGCTAGATACTCTCATCCTATTCCTAAAAAGGAAAAGATGGAGATCTTCATCGATAGTTTTAATCAAGAAATGAGTTACAGACTAAACCTTCACTATCCTCAATCATTTGAAAAATTGATTGAAAATGCAATTACTATTGAAGGTGCATTGATCAAGTGTGAAGTTCTAAAAATTGATAAAGAGGGTTCAAATTCGTACAACAACAACAACAACAACCATAATAATAACAATGACAAGTCATGATTTTGGACTCGAAATAAAAATTTTGTGAATGATGGGGTTGTAGGTGCTAACAACATGAATACAAAGCCCGCTGTCCTTAATGTGTCAAGTGTTCAACGTAACAATAATACTGGAAATTCTAGCACCCAAGGCAATGTTTCCAATCAAGGAAACACAAATAACAATTGTGGAAATAATTTTGGCAATAATCAAAATTCAAATGTGCCCAGATCGTCATATTTTTCAAGTCGACGAAGTTTCACTCCCTTGGGCCAATCTTTGGAATCCATTCTTAAAGAATTATTGAATCAAAACGCTATTACATTGCCATCACAAAGAGACTATGAGCCTCGAGTTAAACCACCATCATGGAATGACTCACATTTCTATGATTATCATAGGTGCAAAGGTCATAAGACAAACAATTTCCAAGAATTAAATAATATTGTTCAAGATTCGATTGATAATCATACCATCATAGTTGAGGGACATAACGTCAATAATGACCATCAAGCATTCAAGAATCCGCTCCCTAATTATCAAAAAGGGGAATCTTTGGGTGACAAGGGCAAGAATGTTAATAACATCCACAATATTATTATCAATCATATCTATACTGATGATCCTCAAATCAATGCTATCCGAATTAAAGGTAAGCAAGAATATCAAGAGGTAAATGTTACGACAAGGGGACAAGCCAAGATCATTGTCAAAGGTAGCTCATCTAAAGCAGCAATTCCTCCTCCAAGTCAATACAATTTGGTTGATCAACTGCGAAAAACATCAACCCAAATTTCTATCTTGGAACTTTTAAAGTTATCACCTGCACATAAGGACATTCTGGAGAAGGCCCTTGTTGATACAACTGCATCTCCTGATCTAGATATCGATAAATTTCAAGCCATGGTGGGACACTTGTCCTCCTACACATGTTTATCTTTTTCTAAAAAAGATGATTCATCCATAACTCATCCATATAATTCATTGCTCTATTTAGAAGTCATGGTTCAGAAGGCCCACATTAGACATGTCATCAGAGATGGGGGAGCCGGATTAAACATTTGTACTTTGAATTGGTCCTAGCTTTGGGATATTCAACAGACTCTATAGATCCACAGAGGAAAATTACAATCAAGGCATATGATGATGAGGAAAGGACTTCCAAAGGCCTCATCATATTACCAATCAGAGTGGGACTTGTGGTGAAGAATACCTTTTGGCAGGTTCTCGATTGGGATCTAACCTATAATATACTATTGGGTCATCCATGGATCCATGACATGCAAGCTGTTCCATCTACTTATCATCAATGTTTAAAATTTCCATATGATGGACAGGAAGTAACAATACCTGTTGATCACATTAGCAGTCAAACTTGTTCTAATCTAAGAGAAACTCAGGACACACTCATCCCACATAATAGAGAGGCCTTGGCCATCTCTACCTCTAAATACAAAGAACAAGCACAAGAAATGATAAGAAATTTTGGCACCAAGTTAAAATTAAAAGATAATGGGGTGGGAGAATATTCTTTATCTTTCTCTAAGCTACCCCTATCTCCAAGATCCCATGGTCAACTGTCAACATCCACACAACAGGCTGCAGCAGTTTTAGCCTCAACTTCAGCCCCCATCACCAAGTTTAATGGGATATTTATCAAAGAAACTGAAGTAGAGGATAGATCTATTCTTGATTGGCTCTATAAAGATGAAGAAGAATTTGTACAACATATCAAGTTACCCACAAAACAATATGGAAAAGGTTACGCTATCATGCAACAAATGGGTTATGAAGGAAATGGCCCTTTAGGTAAAAGGAAAGAGGGTATTGTTGAACCTGTCCAATTAAAACAATGCACCCAAAAGATAAGACTGGGTTAGGATATGGTGAAGATACTAAGAAAGAAGTAACAAGAAGGCCATCTAATGAGGAGTTAGCTGAATCCATTCTAAGAATTCAAGCGGATAATTCTGAAACAGACTCCAATGAATATGAATGGGACAATTTCTCTAACGATACATATATCTCTGAGAAAAGGGTAGATGTCATACACAAATTCTCACCTACATTCTTAAAAGGGGAAATTTCAAGACCTCCACTTGATTATGTCCTACAAAGTGATCATGAATCTAGTGAGACCAATTCGATTCGAAGTGAGATAGATCATTTTGAGGAGGATACCATCTTAGATCTCCCCTATAATGATGTTAACAATCACATCTTGACCCTTACGGCCAATGACCTTACTCATCCTAATGATCCATTACCTTTGGTTCATCCCAAACTCATTGATTGGGAACAAGTTGCACCCATTGATGTTCCAACTTTTCTAAATGACGAAACCATAATAAAATTTCTTTGTTCATCCCGTCCTGAAACAAGTTCCACTAGGGAATCACAAGATCAGAGTTTTCGATAGGAAAGTGCCAAGTTTCTCAGCTATGAAATAAATAATATTAAAGAAAGATCTAATGGTGAAAACCTAACAAAGGTAGTATTAGATCAAGAAAAAATAAAAATGAAAGAAAGATCTAATGGTGAAAACCTAACAAAGGAAGTATTAGATCAAGAAAAGAGGAAAATAAAAAGCGTATCCAATGGTGAAAAACTTTCAAAGGTGCTAAAGGATGGGAAAATTGACACTCTTCCGGAGTATTATCAAGAAAGATCTTCCATTTTAATTGAACCAACAGAGGCACTCAATATAGGTACTACATAAAAGCCTAAAGTTTTGCAATTGGCTACATATCTGACAAATGAAGAAGTACCTAGATTCACAGAATTTATCAAAGATAATCAAATCAGTTTTGCATGGTCCTATGCAGATATGCCTGGATTGGATCCAGATCTCATCATGCATCATTTATCTATTACATAGGGGGCAAAGCCTATAAAATAGAAACTCAAAAAAATGCATCCACATGTTGCATTATTGGTTAAAGAGGAATTAAAGAAACTTTTGGATGTTGGATTCATTCGGTCCATGGACTATGTAGAATGGATCTCCAATATTGTGCCTATGTTAAAGCCAGACCGAAGGATTAGAATTTGCACAGATTTCAGAGATTTGAACAAAGCATGTCCTAAAGATGACGTTCCCTTACCAAACATAGATATGATTGTTGATTTGACTGCTGGACATGCAATGTACTCATTGATGGATGGATTTTCAGGGCACAACCAGATAAAGATTGCACCAGAAGATCAGAATAAAACAACATTTACATGTCCTTGGGGTACTTATTGCTGGAACTTAATGCCATTTGGATTGAAAAATGCAAGAGCTCATACCAACGAGCAATGAGAACAATTTTTCATGATATGATGCATACATTCATGGAGGATTATGTTGATGATCTTCCTGCCAAGTCTAACACTAGAGAAGGACACATCGATATCTTATCTAAAATTTTCAAAAGAATGGAACAATTCAAAGTAAGACTTAATCCAAAGAAATGTGTCTTTGGAGTAAAATCTAGAAAGTTACTAGGATACATTGTGTCGGAAAAAGGAATTGAAGTGGATTTAGCTAAGGTACAAGCAATTCTTGATATGCCACCACCAAGGAACATTAGTCAACTACGCTCTTTACAGGGATGGTTACAATCCATTCGAAGATTCATTGCTCAATTGGTGGATAAAATTTTACCATTTACACATCTCTTACACAAAAATGTTCCATTCAAATGGGAGTACAAATGCAAAGCAACATTTGATCAGATAAAGCAGTATCTCATGAATCCACCAGTGTTGATTCTACCAGTACAGGGTGCACCTCTCATATTGTATATTGCTGCCATGAAAGTATCTTTAGGGGCGTTATTGGCACAAGAAGACAACTCAGGAAAAGAATGAGCTATTTATTACATCAACCGAACCTTAACAAGTCACAAGCTAAATTATACCTTCATTGAAAAAGCTTGTTTAGCAGTGGTGTTCACTTCTCAAAAGTTACGACACTACATGCTAACTTATACAATAAAGCTTGTGGCTAAGATTGACCCACTCAAATATCTTCTAAGTAAGGCAACCTTAAATGGTAGGTTGGCTAAATGGGTTATGATCCTAAGCGAGTTTGATATTCATTATGTGGATCAAAAATCTATAAAGGGACAAGTAATTGCAGATCAATTAGTAGAAGCACCAATACCATCAAAACACCCAATACATGTTGATTTTCCTAATGCCGACGTGTTCACAACAGATGTCCAGCAGTCATGGTCACTCTACTTTGATGGTTCTTACACTCAGCATGGTTCAGGAGCAGGAATTATTTTTATTACACCTCAAGGACATACAATCCCGAAATCTTATCGGCTAATGTTTCCTTGCACAAAAAACATAGCTGAGTATGAGGCATTGATAATCGGCATAAGGATTGCAGTGGACTAGAAAATCGTAGAACTTTAAGTTTTTGGCAATTCACAACTTGTTATAAACCAAGTCAATGATGAATATCACACTAAAGATGACAAGTTGATACCTTACAAAAGAATGGTGGAAGATCTCAAAAAATACTTTGTTAATATAAAGTTCATACAGATTCCACGCATTGATAATAAAGCAGCAGACGCTATGGCTACAATCGCCTCTTTACTCCAGTTGACAGAGAATAAAAAATGGTACGATTTTTTGGTGGAACAATTATTTTCTCCTGCCCATGACAATCCTGAAATGCAAATCATTTTCCATTTGACGAGTTCTGACTCTTCCTTAAATGGCCAAATTTACACTTACCTAAAAGATATTACTTTACCCTTAGGCTTGTCTAGGAATCAAAAATGAAATTTCATTCGTCAATCATCCTATTACACCTTAATTGCTGACGTCTTATACCGACGTGGTTTGGGTGGTACCCTCCTTAGATGTCTTGAATGTAATGAATCTAAAAAGGCCTTACAAGAGGTCCATGGTGGAATTTTTGGGACACATTCAAGTGGACTAACCTTAGTAAAGAAACTTGTAAGATTAGGGTACTACTGGCCAACCATGGAGAAAGAATCATTCATCTTTGTGAAGAAATGTGCAAAATGTCAGATTCATGGGAATCTCATTCACCCTCCTGCTCTGGAATTACAACCCTTCACCACAACATGGCCTTTTGCTCAGTGGGGATTGGATTTGGTTGGCAAGATACATCCATCATCTTCGTATGGACATAAATTTATCATTACAGCCACTGAATATTTCACTAAGTGGATTGAAGTTATTCCTTTGACAACTCTTATGGGTAAACAAATCTCTTCATTCATCTTAAATTATATCATTTGCAGATATTGCATTCCTAACTCCATTATCACAGATAATGGTAGACCTTTTAAAAATTAGGATGTTGATGAACTATGTGAAAGATTTCGCATCCAACACCGGTTCTCTACACCTTATTATCCACAAGGGAATGGTCAAGATGAAGCTTCAAACAAAATAATTCTAAAGATTTTGAAGAAAACAGTGAATGAAGTAGGCCATGATTGGCATGTCCAATTGAATCCAGCGTTATGGGCCTACAGAACGAGCATTCGCACACCGACAGGAGCTACTCCTTATGCTTTGGTTTATGGAGTAGAAGCTATTTTACCCCTTGGAAGTTGAGATTCCTTCACTTCGAGTATCACTCAAAGGGTTAATCAATGATGAAGATTATCGAGTATCAAGATTGCAAGAGCTAGAACTGCTTGATGAACGACGTCAACCTGCGATTAATCACCTCAAGGGATATCAACAAATTATGACCCGCAACTACAATCACAGAGTCAAACCACAAAATTTTCAAGTGGTGATTTGGTTCTCAGAGAAAACCCTCAAAATAAACAAGATCGGGAAAAGAAAGGCAAGTTCGAAGCTAATTGGCTAGGCCCATTCGTTATTGTTGCAGCATATGGATCAGGGGCATATCAGTTGTCAATAGCAGAAGGGGATCTGTTTGAAGATCCAACCAACAAAATTCATCTGAAAAGGTTCTATACCTAAGAAAATATCAAAAACAATATAAAAAGTCCTGACAAAAAATGAAAATAAAAATAAAAATAAAATAAAAATAAAAATCATAAAATTAGGAAAAGTGCAATAAAAACAAATGGTGAAAACTTGGCAAATAGGCATTGTTTGTGATTTTATTTGGCTCTCTCATCTATTAGGATTCATTCTGCATATTCGTCCTTTCATTAAAATCACACACACACCTCATCATTGCATTCACATTGCATCATCTCCTTGGAACGACAAGGATCTTATCATGGCTTGATGATTTGAGGGTTATCCATCACAATAGTTGTGGCTAGCAAGAGTCAGAGTACAAGGTCACTAGGGGGAAGTTCGCTTCTTGAAGCTTTTCTAGTAGGTAGTCGGTAGCGTGTGTCTAGAATCAGAATATCGGAAACAACAGTCTTGTCCAATTAAAATGAGCTTACATGACTATTTTGACAAATGATTTAAAACAAATTGGATGATCTTAATCTGAATAAAATGAATGACAAAATTAAAATCACAAGTTGCAATTGTTGTTTTGATATTTGATGACATCATATATTTGGAGTGGTTCAAAGATGTATTGAACTAGAATCACAAGGAAGAAGTATGATTTTTCTTTGCTTGCTGTCTGTAAGTTAATTATTAGTATGATGCAAATTGGTCATGGGACATGCTCTACAATGTATCATTAATGACATTACAAAATTTTCATAGGAAAATGGTTAACTTTTGTCTGTTATGCAAGCAATACTCAGGTCATCTTGGTTCAATTATACCTTGATGCTTGTATTAACTTGCTACATCAAACATTATGAAAGCAGTACTCAGGTCATCATTGGTGCTAACATACCCTTTGATGCTTGTACTAAATTTCAACATATCAAAAAGGCTCAATGATGAAAAATAAGCACAATAGGAAATGGCAACAAGGAGAATAGTTCATTATTTCATTTAGGATTGCATAGTTCATTATTACTTTTAGGACTACATAATGCATTTACATTTTGAGGGCTTTTTAAATAGATTTTTGAGGGTTGGCCACATTCTTGAATATATTTTTTTTTTACAATAGTGGAGTATGACTGGACATTTGTTACATCTCATTTTCATTATCATTCGCATTCATTTCACATCATTTTCCATTATCCTTATCATTACACTTACATATTTACATCATCATTTAATTTCATTATCATCTCATTCATCATGATCATTATCCATCATTACATATCATATGCGTGGTTGTTATTTTAATCATTCATTAATCATTCATTAACATATACATTTGCATATTTCACACACACATTCATAAATAAAATTGCATCCATTTCATTCTTTACACATCATCACTTAGGTTATCATGTTCATTTACATCATATATCATAAGTTCATTACATAAGTGCATTTTCATTACATCATTATTATCATTCATATTACATCATAAATCATGTAACATTCATATCATTCATTACATATTACATCATCATAGATCATATTCTCTCATTCCATCTAAAGCATTTACATCCTGCATCATACATTCATTACATACATCATGAAAAAAAAATAATTTATATCATATCATTATTGCATCATCATACACGACATAACATATAAAAATAAAAAAATATGCATAAATCATCCATAACACGTGCATAATCAAATCACCACTGCATATCATAGATCTCATCAAAACAAATGTACGGGAATACAAGGATATCAAATGTTTCAAAAAGATATATCAAATACAATGGAATAAATGTGTACAAAAATGCTCATCACTGAGGGGCATCTAGCCATGGGACATGACTACTGCTACCTCCAGAGGTAGTAGGTCTCGATAGATCCTTGCTCCCAGAAGCTTTGATCTCTCATCTGGCTGGCTGACCCACACTCCTTGTTGCACTCCTGGAGAGACAATGTGAATGGGTTCGGGTCCGAGTACTTGACTGTGTAAATGCTATCCTCCGCTCGGGTGACACTGCCTCAAAATACCTCATCCTATAGTACTCGACCTCTCGAGCAGTCTCTAACCCCTCTACTACAACCTCTCTAATGGAGGTGCTCTCAACTGATCTCAGCAGTCTCTCGGCTACCCCCTCAGCCTATATACATCGCTCTCTGAAGCTGTCTCTCTCAGCTGCAAGCTGAGCTATCTGTGGGTTAGGAGGTAGTGGTTGTGCAATCTGTGCCTGTAGCTAACTAATGGTCACCTGTGCCTATAACTGACTAATGGTCACCTGTGCCTGTGCTAACCGAATTTGAAGAGTATGAACCTTAGTTTGCAAAGCATCCACCTGTCCCTATGATGAAGCCCTGATAGTAATCCGTGGAGCTGAGGTACTGGCTTGACCTACCACTCTAGATGTCCGTGGCCTCATGCTGAAGGGAACATCAAAGAAAAATCTCTGCCTCCCACCACCCTCGTCATCCCTGTCATCCCCACTATCTGAGTCATCTGACTCCTCATCTATCTCCTCCTCCTATGAGCTCTTGTCATCCACATCCATGGCCACTCCACCCATATCTGCGACTTGCTTTTCCGGTACCTATCCCTGACCATGTGGTTTCCCTGCTACTAGATATCCCTGTGGCTGTTGTCGCCCTACCCGAATAACTGGACCTCCCATCAATGGGGCAGGCTCCTCTGGACTGGTAAACTTAGGAAAGGGATGCGTGTAGATGTATGTAGCATAGTCATTTGTCATCCCTGCATTTGTGACCTCTGGCCGTATAGTCCAATCCTATGGCTGTAACTCAAAATACTCCTCTCTGGTTGCCTCAATGGTCAAAATAGGACCCCACTCTGGTATATCCTCCTAGTGCTTGACATAGTGTGTCGCCCCCTGTGGCATCATCTGTACCCATCCAAATTGCCTTAGAACCCTTCAGCCCAGAAATCACTCAATAATAAATGGGGTGTGTCCAATCAAGTATCTGGACCTCGTCACATATGATAGCTCTATGTCATCTACATGTCATGGATCGCAATCTACATACGGTCTCCAGATAACCGTATCCAAATCATCTAATACGTGCTTCCAGTACTCCAACTTGCCCAGCCTAGGCTGGACAAGGGGCCCTGTATATGCATAAGCATATGGAAATCCAATGGGACGATCTCTCTGGACAATGGGGCATGTAATCGCAAAGTGCTCCCAGGCAAAAATCTGAAGAAAAGTGACTCTACAGGAGAGACTCTTCCCATCTGTGTATATGACCTGATGAAGATCATGGTATAGATGGGCAAGCATGCATGAGCCCCATGCATATCTGGTCCCGTGGAGAAGCATGTCCTCCAGAATCCTACCCCACCCAACTGATAGTCCCTTTTCCCTACGATCAGGACAAAGGAAACCACCGATCACACCTGCTAAAACCAACGGCAGTGGGGCATATCTCTCCAACATCTCCTTCCAAGGAAGCTCATATCCAAAGACATGAGGATCTTGGACAACTCACCTAAGTGCATCGGTCCCTCCAATTTCTTTGTGATCATAAATCACAAGCTCTCAAACCACAGGAATACCCAGAATCGTGTAAACATCCTATGGAGTCATCATAATCTCTCCTATCAAAAAATGGAAGGTGTTGTGCTCGTTGTGCCACCTCTCCACTAAAGCGGTAACCAGTGCCCTGTTGACCCGATACTATGGCATCATCAACAAAGGACCCAATCCGCACTGGTGTATGATCCCTAAATCATCCTCAGATAACTACGGAACCATCTCCCAGGTACAAGGGAATTTCTCTCTAAATTGGAGGAGGTTAAATTCCTCCTTTATCAGATCAATCAAGCAATCATACAAATCAATCAGCAATGGATATTATCAATCAATCAAATACATCAAGTAGGTTAAAATCAATTTCTATTTGCTTTACATATTGCATGGAAGCAAATTTATCAATCATTTTTTCTATTTGTTTTTCATATCACATGGAAACAAATTTAATAGTCAACATGACTCAATATCTATCTATCAGCCTTTCAATCAGGAAAGCACATCAATCATTTTTGTTCTTCAAATATAAAGGAAAATTTATCAAATCACACAAATCTAATCTTGATGTTTTTCAAAAGCATAAAATCTGTTGTCTAATCTAGCAACCATCGTCAAGGATGCATCAATTTTTCTTCAAAAATTGAAATTCAGCAAAAATCCATGGATGCGCCAAACTATTCAATCGATGCGCCAAAACATGGATGCACAACTTTACTTCATGGATGCGCTAAAACAGACTATGGATGCACGATTTCATGAATGCGCTATTTTATCAAGCAAATGCGCTAAAACAGTTCATCTATGCGCTAATCTAGCCTATGCACTAATCTATCATCCTACGCAGACAAGTTTCATGGATACGCCATTTGATCTATCCTATGTGCCAAATCACCTATGCGCCACTTTGGATGCGCCGATTTATCTACATATAAATAAATTTAATTATTTATTTATATTGTTCATTTTCCAATTCTTCTAGTTTAATTAAATAAATAAATTTTATTTAATTAATTGCTACCTTCCTCTTAATTAATTAAATAGATTTCACAATTTATTTATATTAATTATCACAAGTTTGAATTCTAAATTTAAAATGATATTCTTCAGTTCACATTTTATTAGATATTTCCAATATTTAATTAAAACACTTTCTGAAATCCTTCACTCTTCTCAATAATTAAATATTTTCAATATTTAATTAAAAGTTTTTTCTCTTCTCACATAATTAAATATTTTCAATATTTAATTAAAAGCTTTTTCTCTTCTCCATTATCAAATATTTAATTATGAGGCTTTTTCATTTCCCATACATATTTAAATATTTATTTATTTAAATTATGGAGACACCTTTCATTTGTCTCTTCATTTTCCATCCGTCTCTTAAACTTCCATCCTCTTTTCGAATTCTCGATCTCTCATCGTTCATCTTAAAGGTTTGAACTCAACCATCGTTCTTGGCCAATTGAATTCCTACCTTCAAAAATCTATAAATGCAGCCCTCTTATGAGTGGAAAAGGACCTCGAATCCTAGATTTTCATGCATAGTTATTATAGTCACATTGTAGCATTTCAATTTCATAGCTTAAAGCATATTTGATGCACATGCATTTTAATTAATCTCATTCTCTCAAGCTGCCATTCTACAAGCTACTGTTTAAAACAACTGAGAGCAAGCATCTTGAAACAAATCCTTGGAGATAGAGGACAATGGGACAAATTTGAAGGAGTTGCTTGTGTTTTAGAGTTTTCATTTTTCTTTCGTTAATTTAGTTTCTTTAATCTAATGTTTCATTGGCGTATTAGTTTAGATTCATTTTGATTCTCACATTCTAACATACACAATACCCAATGAGGGTTGACCGAGTTGGTGAGGTTTTATCAGGTAGATGACATTAGTGGGCTCGACATTGAGCACTATGAGATCAGATGGAAAGTGTTAGCAGACAGATACGACAGGATTGACTGTATTTTATGTACATTGATTGGGGGGATAGTTCTTCCAAAGAGATAGGGTCACGGATTTCCAGTGGGATGGGGCACTATGTTGGTTGGTATGTTGGAGAGCAAGACTAGGTATGCATGGGGTCCATGTCTGCTTGGGATGTTATACTTTCATCTACATGAAATTGCTTACAGAGATGCACAGTCATTGAGCTGTGGGACTACACTATTGATGGTATGGGGTTGGGAGAGGATAGCTGTTTTTCATCCTCCAGTTACAGTAGAGCGATGGGAGAGATACCCTTATGTGTTCTGATATATAGGACACATTACTTAGACACATGTTGGAGACATAGGGTATTAGCGACATGCATTGGATATTCTTGATCAGTTCACATGGATTGTGAGGAGTGGGTGGATGAGGAGGTACATTTGGTATTCTGCAGATAGACATAGTATCTCATTGGGAGGATTGTTTCTAGTGTTCATATCATTGAGTGACACTTGCCAGATAGAGTTCTGAGACAGTTAGGTGAGGTTTAGGATGAGCCTCGGAGTAGAGCAGAGTTTGCTCCTTCATCCAGAGAGGTTCCATATTAGGGACCTATGATACCAGTAGCCATCGTTGAGGTAGAGATACAGGCCTTACAGCCAGTACAGTGGAGTTGGAGAGATGGAGTAGCATACCCAGGGACTATAGTTGCGTATGACGCATGGTGGGTAGAGCATCGACCTATTCCTTACACGGATCCAGATCAGTTGACACCTATAGAGAGATGAGGCATAGGACCTAGAGGATGACAAAGAGCTAGAGGTGCTAGAGTAGGGAGAGTTGGTGGGAGAGATGGTGATGGTAGAGGTGGTAGATGAGGTCAGAGAGGATGAAGAGGGGGTTGGGTAGGTGCACTATCACCTATCTGTGAGGCAGTTGCTGAGGATATACCAATGTTAGACATCGGAGGGGGAGTGGATGTATAGGCTGGGGGTGAGCATGTTGCAACGGAGGTAGTGGTAGAGGAGTGTGCATTGGTGGATGTTGGAGTAGAGGATGTTGTAGAGGATTTAGATGTGGACATGGCTATAGACCCTTTGGGTGTTTTGGCAGGATACAGAGAGGATTTTGTAGATGATGATATTGGGGATGATGTTGAGGAGGATACACTGATGGAGGAGCAGGAGAGAGAGCTTAGAGATTGGATTGTGGAGGGGAGACGGGAGGAGGATGCTCCTAGGGATGGTGAGAGGGAGGCTTTGTAGGAGAGACTCAAACTTATGACAACAGAGTTTGATGCAATGAGGTTAGAGAGAGATAGTGCCCACATAGAGAGGGACAATGCATATGCAGATAGGGATAGTGCTCATTTAGAGAGGGATAGTGCACTTATGGAGAGGGATCAAGAGATAGCTCGAAGACATGAGATAGAGCAGCAATTCACATAGGTTAAACGCCTTTGCATTGGGTCCTCATCTGTTGGCATGGTGAGGGAGTTAGTCAGATCAGTGGAGAGAGCCACCTATTACAGGGATCTTTATGAGGCAGCAGTGCTAGCAGAGAGATGAGCTCCTACATTTACAGAGGTGCATAGTCAGAGCAGGAGTCATACTAGGAGTCAGAGGACACAAAGTACTGATGGGGTGGTAGGACCATCGAGGGCAGGTCCATATGAGAGGCCTTCCACCTCGCAGAGAGCACCTTCGAGTATTTTCCCACCACCTTCACCACGTGACAATAGTGGTAGTGGGACACAATGATATGGTTGATATACTTGTAGACATTATATTTTGATCCAAGAGCCTGTGAGCTCATGTTTTATTTATGGTTACATTTAGACATTGTACTGTGACACTATTTTTGAGCGATATATATATATATGATTTTGGCGGCTTCTATATGATATGTAGTTCTATTTTATGGATGATGGATTATTTCTAGATGATTATGTCTCCTAGATGATGTATATACATGTGTTA
Organism: Sequoiadendron giganteum; assembly: GCA_007115665.2. Lineage (NCBI taxonomy): Eukaryota > Viridiplantae > Streptophyta > Pinopsida > Cupressales > Cupressaceae > Sequoiadendron > Sequoiadendron giganteum. Next base: position 255,075,776 of record CM021106.1, on the reverse strand, counting down.
TAAATGTATGCTTCTATATGTTTCTATATGTTATGAGTTATGCATTTAATGATGATGTTATGGATGTCTTACATTACTTATGATAATGGATGCAATGATCTATATGATGTTTATTTATATGTGATGGAGATATGTATATGCAATGTTTACATTATTTATGTTATGATGATGAAATGCCTATTATGTCATGATTCAGATGTATGCAATGAAGATATTAATGTTACTATCTATATGTGTGAAATGCAATGTAACTATGTGAAATGCTTATAGAATGTATGCAAATGCAAATAGCCTAATATTTTTAATCGTGTCACAGGACTTTATCATTATGTCAAAGAAGAGAAATGTTAGGATGATATGAATTCAAAATATTAGTAAGAAAAAATTTATATGGATGATTGATTGAGAAAACAATATAATGAAGGTTGATCAATTGAGAAAAAGACATAATCTTTGATATATTGCCAAATATGCTATGCTTGCTTGTTATCATCATTGGGTGGGACATGACACAGATGGATAGTACACACTATGATATGAGATAGATCATAGCGTACAAAGTCATCCATCTATGAAAAACAAACAGTCATAGACAAGGAGTGTCTTAACTCATACTAAGGATAGTATTGCCCCAGTCATTTTGTCAAGACAAACCACAGACAACAGACAAATAAAAGATGGGTCATGAGACGTCATTGCTCCTCTAAATACTTGATAGGACATCCTTGAGGAAACTAGTATCATGACTCAAAAACCAATGTTAAAAAAAGACAGTTGACAGACAACAACCAAACAAAAAGAGTCCTGAGACATCCTTGCTTCTCTAAATCCTTCAAGGGACATCCTCGAGAAAGCTAGTAACTGGACTAATTCACAAATTGATAATAAGATAAGACAAAATAAGATATAAAGTCATAAATCCAAATAATTGTATTTGCCAAAACTTGATCTTGTGGGATTGTTTGATGTTTTGATATTTGACATAGCGTAATGCGAGAGAATGACACATACCTTATAAGATGTTGATTCTGGTTTCGACTTGGTGACTTCTATATAAGGCATGACAAAGCCTGGTTTCAGAAAGACATGTGTCATATAAGACGTTGGAGCCTGATGATGTTGAAGTGATAAGCTACATGAGACTATGACAATTTGATGACGTCTGTTGACAAGAAAAACATATCTTGCATAAGACATAGGTTGATCACTTTGACAAGGTGTTTGATATTGACTTGATGACAGTTTGAGATGTTGCATTATTGATGCTTGACTTGTTTTGATTCCTTGACTGATAAAAAGTGTGTGCATGTAGACAGTGTATGACATGAGATGATACCTTAAACTATGACATGCAACCTGTGTGATAGTGATTGTGAATGAACCCTATTGGACTGACCTAGTGTGGTCTCGGGAGCTCATCAATTGATTAGCCTTTCCTATGTTGTACATGTAGAGACCTCATAGTTCGACATGACCAATGACTTTGAATGTACAAAGCATCATGATTTTAATGTGTGTGATACATGACAAACCTAGACTAATAGACCTAATGCCTCAGGGGCACATCGATTGATGGTCTCACCTACATCCTAGTTGTAGAGGCAATGTAGTTCGACTATGACTAACTAAACATGACTCAATTGACTCTATTTTTGGTATTTTTTGACATGTTTTGATTTTTTTTGGATTTTTGAAGTTTTCTAATGTTTTTGGGATTTTTCAAGACATTTTTTGATGGTGTGACGTTATGTACAAGTTGTTAGGGCATAGAACAAGGATTTTCCCCTAGTCAGGAATAAGATTTGGAAGATGGAGTGGGTAATGTGAGGAAATGGACGTTAGATGTCAATCATTCCAAGCAATGGATAAGACAATCATTTATTATGAATGATGGTGAAAAAAAGTCTGAATAGAATGATGGTAGATGGAAGAGCGAGCTTGACTACACATGGTGCCTGTTTGCCAGGTTTTCACCATGGTACTTATCCATAGCACCACCGAAGTGGTTTTCACTATTGGATGGATTTATTTCTCTTTAATTTTTTGATTTTGTCATTTTTTTTGGTGTTATAAAGACGCCTATTTTCTAGGTTTTCATCAAGGTAACCATTTTTTTGTTTTTTCATTTTTCATTTTTTTTTTCAGATTAAGTCACAGATTCTCAGGGACCAAGCATAGAACCTATTTAGATGCAGACTATTGATAGGTGACAAAAGTGGCTCTCCTTCAGGAGTAGAGAGTTGATACACCCCTGATCCAAAAGCTTCAGTGACAATATAGGGCCCCAACTAGTTAGGTTCAAACTTACCTGGTTTCTCTTGTTCTGCTTGGTTCTTAGGATTATCCATTAATACCAGGTCACCAATGTCAAAGTGTCTATTGAGAACCTTCCTATTGTAACTACAATGAAGATGATTATGATATGCTTGCAAATGATCTAATAATTTCTATCTTCACTCATCCAACAATTCTAGCTCTTGTAACCTAGAGACACGGTACTCTTCATCGTCAATATGACCCTTCAAGGATACCCTAAGAGAAGGTATTTCAACCTCAATAGGTAAGATAGCTTCAGACCCAAATACGAGGGAATATGTAGTGGTGCCAATGGGAGTATAGATGCTTGTGTGATAAGCCCATAAGGAAGGGTTAAGCTGTAGGTGCTAGTCACAACCAACGTCATTGACAGTCTTCTTAAGGATTCTAACAATGGTCTTATTAGATGCCTCAGCTTGGCCATTACCTTGTGGGTAATATGGGGTGGAGAAATGGTGTTTGATGTGGAATTCTTCACATAAATGGTGTACTTCTTGGTTCTTGAATGGGTGGCCATTATCTGTGATTATGGATTGGGGCACACCATACCGACAAATGATATAGTTTAGGACAAACTTAGATATTTGTGTGTCAGTGATGTAGGTCATGGGAATAGCTTCAATCCATTTGGTGAAGTATTCGGTGGTGGTGGTGATGAATTTATGGCCGTTGGATGATGGAGGGTATATCTTACCTATGAGGTCAAGTCCCCATTAGGCAAAGGGCCATGGTGAAGTAATTGGATGAAGTTCCTGCACTAGCGCTCTTATCAAGTCTCCATGTATTTGAAATTGTATATATTCTTTACAAAGATGTATGAGTCTTTCTCCATTGTAGGCCAATAATAACTTAGTCTCATAATCTTATGGGCTAGAGTAGGACCACTCGAATGAGATCTGGATATACCCTCGTGTACCACTCACAAATTTTTTTGTGCTTCTTCAGCATCGAGACATCTCATTAGGGCGTTATCTAAGGTACGTCTATATAAGGTTTCTCCGATGATGGTGTACTTAGCTGACTTTCGGATGAAGGTTCAGTGTTAGTTATTAGACAAGTCTTGGGGTAAGGTTTGGTCAGTGAGATAGTTGAATATGTCTTTATACCAAGGAGACATAGGACCAACAATGGTACACACCATCACAGTATCAGGGACATCATATGCGGGGACCAACAACTGTTCAACCAAAAACTCGAACTTAGGCACATTACTCGGAATATCCAACAAGGAACCCACAGTTGCCATAGCATCTACAGCTCTATTCTGGATATGTGGTATTTGTTGAAAAGTTATGTCATTGAAATACTATTTGAAACTATCAACCATTCACTTGTAAGGTGCAAGATTTTCATCCTTAGTCTCGTAATCATCATTTACCTATCAGATTACCAATTGAGAGTCGCCAAAAAATTGTAGACTCTTAATCTTCCATTGAACGACCATTTTTAACCCTATTACTAAAGCTTCATACTCTGCTATATTGTTGGTACAAGGGAAATCAATCTTGAATGATTTAGGAATGGTATCATCTTGAGGTGTAAAAAATAAGATACCAGCTCTTGAACCATGATTTGTATGTGACCCATCAAAGTACAGTTTCCATTCGGTTTTAATGTCAATTTTAAAAGAGAACTTCATCAAGAAAATCTACCACTAATGGATGGTCTGCCTTCATAGGTGCATCAGCTAAATGATCTGCAATCACTTGTCCTTTTATAGCCTTCCTCTCGACATATTGAACATCATACTCGCTAAGTATCATAACCCATTTAGCCAATCGGCTTGTTAAAGCTTCCTTACTTAGGAGGTATTTAAGTGGATCAATCTTTGCAATTAAGATTGTTTGTCAATTGAGCATATAGTGCCAAAGTTTTTGGGTAGCAAAGACTACCACAAGATAGGAACGTTCTATGTTGCTATAATTCAATTCATAGCCCACTAAGGTACAACTGATGTAATAGACTGCTCTCTCATGACCTTGATCATCGTGTTGTGCGAGAAGAGCTCCTAATGCTGACTAAGTTGCTAAAATGTATAATATCAATGGTTTTCCCTCTGTAGGTGGCATTAAGACTGATGGAGTAAGCAAATAGTCCTTGATTTTCTAGAAGGCCTCTTGAAATTTAGGTGTCCACACAAATGGTATTGCTTTCTTGAGTAGATGCTGAAATAGGTGTATTTTATCTGCCATTTTTACTATGAAACACCTGCATTCTTAAGGCCAAATGACATAACATTCCAATAGTATGTGCCCCATGGACATGTGAAAGCCATCTTGTGTTGGTTTTCAGCTGCTATTTTAATCTGGTTATATCCAGAGAAACCATCCATGAGGGATAGCATCTCGTATCTTGCTGTAAGATCTACTATCATGTCGATATTGGGCAAAGGGAAGTCATCCTTAGGACATTCCTTATTGATGTCTCTAGAGTTAGTGAAAATGTGAATGCCCCCGGTTGGTTTAGTCACTGGTACAAGATTTGATATCCAATCTGTATAGTCTATTGTCCTTATGAATCCTACATCCAAGAGTTTCTTAAGTTCTACCTTGACCAATAGAGCAATTTGTGGATGCATTTTCCTTAGCTTCTGTTTGACTAGCTTAATACTTGGATATAGTGGTAAGTGATGCAATATTAGGTTTGGATCAAGCCCAGGCATGTGAGCATACGACCATGCAAATTTTATCTATCTCTTTGTGAAGAAGTCCTTAAACTCAGGTTTTTCTATCTCTATTAAAGAAGCTACAAAATATACCTTCTGAGGATTCTCTTTTGTACATATATTGACTTCAATAGATTCTTCTACTAGCATCGGTGACTTTTCCTGTTCAACGGGGAGAATATTTAAACCTCTATCCTTGGGTGCCTTTGAGAGGTTTTTTCCCTCGGATACGTCCTTTATTTTGACTTTTTCTTTGTCCAAAGGTGCCTTTCGGTTTTCACCTAGGGACTCATCATTTTATTTTTCATTGTCTTTTTTCTTTTTATTCTCATTTTTGCAACTAGAGGTGTCAATAGACTCCCCAAAATATGCTTTGTCATCCAAGTCTATGGTAAAACCTGCTTTATGATCCCCTCTTGGTATGCCTTCTCTAAGTCCCATGAACTCAACAATTGCTTCATCATTCTCGAATGTATCTATGATAGGTGTATCTTGTTGATCCCAGTCAATAAGTTCAGGATATATAAGGGGCATGTCATCATCGAAGTTTTTAAAGGTAGCTACTGACAAGGTGAATATAGAATGGTTGACATGGTCATAGAAGTTTTGGACTAACTCCTTATTATTCTTCTTCCTAGGGGTAGGTATACTCTGATGTGGGACTATAGTAAGGGCTGAATTGTCAGAAGATGGTTTGTCAGGTGCCCAAGATGCATGATTAAGGGTTTCCCAATAATAGTTCTCTTTCCATTCTTTTTTGGACAAGTGCTTCTTAGGACGAGGACTAGATGGTTTTGGTATAGGTTTCATGTTTAGGTCCAATTCTCCAAATAGGGCATCTATGTTCATGGTACTGGTAGATGAAAGGGACTCCCATTCACCATCGCTTGAGTAAGGGGATTCATCATAAACTGGAGGTTTGTCATAAGATGGGGGAAGTGGTTCATGAGATATCTTGATGTCTGCACAAGCACTCACTTCCTCTTGAAATGGTGATGAAGTACCAGGAAACCTAATTCTAAGCGGTTGACACCCTATTCCTAAGTATTTCGATCGTGGGTAGATAGTGATCGGTTATGTCCTTCCATTTTGATATAGTCCTAACCCACTATGCCCATCATAGCCTTCATTTTGCATTATCTTAAAGCCTTTTCCATACTATTCCTTAGCTATTTGAATAGATGGGGAGGTGTATTCATGTTCTTCTTGATACAACCAGGAATCACCTTGATCCACAATTTCTTCACTTAACTCTCCCCATTTTGTCAATGTCATTGTAGGGGGAACATGAAATGTGAGCACTGACTGTCTTATATCTACCATGGGTAATCCATATGCCTTAGGTGGAATCAGTTGACTGACACAGTATGATGCCTTTATATTATATTCACCATAGCCCTTGTCTTGGATCTCGAGTTTAGGAGTGGATGATGGTGGTTTGAATGAAATAGACTTAGTGAGATATGATGGGTCAATGTATAGGGATAAAGTGGATGATGAAGCTTCTTGGTTAACTGGTACTTGTCTTTGTGGAACATCCCTTAGGATTGTACGATACTGAAAAGGATTTGGATCACCATCAATGGTCATTTTTGTGCCATTATACGGGAAATTAAGACATTGGTGATATGTTGAAGGTACATCTTTCCTTGTGTGTATCCAAGGTCTACCTAACAACAAGTTGTACGAAAGGGTGAGATCCAAGACTTGGAAGCTGGTGTTCATGATTTCTGGGCCAATTCTAATAGGGAGTGTGACAACTCCTTTGGATGATCTTTCCTCATCATCGTAAGCCTTGATGACTATACTCTTAGAGGTGTCTACGCAGTCTTTTGAGAATCCTAATGCCTTAACCAATTTTAGGGTACATAGGTTCAAACCTACTTCTTCGTATACCAAGACTTGTCGAACTTTGTTTTGATGGACTAAGAATTCAAGATGTAAGGGGTCATTATGATCAAACTTTTCAGTCGAGTAATCTTGTTGGGAAAATGTGGCATGATGAAAGTTGGTCAAATATCCCACCATTTCTTTGAAACGATTGACATCTAAGTCTATAGGAATAGTTGTGTTCTATAGAGCCTTGTCAAGAATGGCTCAATGCTCAGGTGGTAAGGTCAAAAATTCCAAGATAGATATTTGTGCGGGGGTTTTACTCAATTGATCAAGAAGGTTGTACTTGAACTTGGAAGCTTGCGTAGGTGGTTCAAAAGAAGGACCAGGAATAGTAATCTTAGTTCGACGTGTATTTACATTACATTCTGGATGCTTCTCAATGGTGAAGGTATTGACATTCTCATTTGCGGCTCAGAGGTGATTTATGATCGTTCCTTTACCATAGTCATACTTGGTATTGTTATAATTGGCTGATGGATTCTTGGGTCTCGAACTGGAGGCTTTTCCTTTTGTGTGGTCATGTGAAACATCTGTGAAGACCTTATGATCACTGTTCTTGGTGTTTTTCTGCCCACCGACCTCTATGGTTCCATTTTCAACAAAGTCTTGTATGATATTCTTGAGTTGGCGACATTGTTGTAGGTTGTGTCCTTTCGTTCGATGATAGTCACAAAAAGAGTTATCGTCCCACCATGAAGGTTTGAACTGTCCAGGATTATACTCTCTTGGTTCCAAAGGTTTGATAAGATTATGTTTAATCAACTCTTTGAAAATTGTCTCAATTGGTTGTCCTAAAGGTGTAAATTCACGTGTAGGAAATCTACATTGTGGTCTTTGTTGTTGTGAATTTTGGACATAGTTGGCTATTTGATCTGGACTATTCATCGTGTCTTCATTGGAATTGTAACATCTAATGTTTGACAAACTTCTCAACTAATTCGCCCCAGGATCATATGCCATATGGTAATTTAGAAAACCATTCCAGTCCTATCCCAACAAGGGTTCGTGGAAATAGTCTCATCAAGTATGTGGGGTCATATGATATTTCCATGCATGCTGTTGAGAATTCTCTAATGTGTTCCAAAGGATTCTTTCTCCCATTATACTTAGGAAAAATCGGTATAATGTATCCATGGGGGAAATATGTCATATAAAACACTTTTTCAAATGGACATGGACATGGGTCTTGCACTGAGATAGTTTGTTTGCCTGACATAGACATGTTGTCCATCTGTTGTTGAAGAGTTTACATTTGGTTTTGAAGGACATCTACTTGCATCAAGGACATGTTGTTTGCATTGTTTGGATCAATGTAGGTGTTTTGATATGCCATGTTTTGTGATAGATTGTGATTTGGCGAGGGAATATATCCTGTTAGAATGTTCTGATTTGGTATAGGGATGTTCCCTATCTGAATATTCTGATTCGGTCTAGCGATGCTTACTATCTAAATGTTCTAAGTTAGTATAGGAATGTTTCCTATTTGAATGGGCTGAGTTGGTATAGGAATGTTTCCTATTTGAATGGGCTGAGTTAGTATAGGTATATTTCCACCAACTTTGGATCTCTTACCAGTCGTGTTGGTGCCAAAGGGGTTGGAGGAAGTTTCCCCTGCAGTAAATTGTAAACCTTGTGTTATGTTGAAAGGGGTTGTGTTTACAATTGATGATGTTTGAGTTGGTATGCCAGTTGGTATCGCTGCAGTAATTAGGGGAATAGAGATAGTTGACGCTGTAGTTTGCGTTGGTTGAGTAGACTATGTTTGCAAAGTATGAATATCAAATGCTAGTGGTAGTTTGGCATCTTATGCTAGCAACTTTGCTAGATATCATTGCGGATCATTCAACAAACATTCATCCATAAAGGATGCAAATTCAGGATCATGTACTGCTGCGTCTATGTCTTCTATGTAAATCTGCCCATGTGTGTCTCTAGTGACATGTTTTTCAAGCAAAGGCTTGTGTGGTCTTTTACTTCCTGACAGTTTATTTTTGAATGGATTGATGAATTCGTTGGGGTCTGTCATTGCTTTGTGTTTCTTTTTGGACCTTGTTTTGACCATGAAAAAGTTGCTCAAAATGGGTAATGCAGACTATGTTTAAAAGTTGATATGACCTATGTCTATATTTTTGGATTTTTTTTTTTTGACAATAAATGACGTTGCTAAAATGGTTTCTAAGAAGATGTATACTAAGATGATGTATGATAGGACAGACAATATGCAAAATTTCGAGTAGACTATGACGATAAATGAGTCTAAGATGGGTATAACCTACCACCTATGGAATAAATGCATGCAATGATTTGTTTTTGACCAAGGAACCTGATTATATGACAAGGACAGTTTGACAAGGTGAATTTTCCAAACTAGACTATTGAGCTGAAAAGATTCACTAAATGGGACCAAAGTGACTAGGTTCAATGACTGTGACAAACTGAAACATGAACGTTTCCAATGACGAGGGAAGTTATCTATTCTGTGATATGCAATTTCCTAGGAAGTATCTATATGCATGTAACTTAGGATGACTATGACTAAGACATTTGTTGTGACTAAGACATATATGACACCTAATGATGCAAGGTTTTTGAGCAAAATTTTAATAGTTTCTAATCCAAGGTTGATCTTAAGAACCTAAAGCAAATAGTGACAATGATGTTTCAGACTCAGCTCATGGTTTTTGATGTTTTCTGTTGATAGGAAAATGTGGTTCACATAACAGTTGCAGTTGAAATTTTGACAGATGCGGTTTTACTGACAGTTGTGGTTTTTCCTATGTCAAATGCGGTTTACAAAGACACATGCAGTTCAAAAACTAAAAGATGTGGTTTGCATGCAAACATGTGACTTAGAATGTGATAGTTGCAACTCGTGATATGCAGACTACGAATAATGAAAGTTTTGACAAACACATGTGGTATTTACCCTAACAGATGCGACTCTCTATGACAAATGCAACATTTAAACTGACAAATGTGACTCGGTTTTTTGACAGTTGAAATTTTCTCGAAAGTTAATTTTGATGACTTAGTTTGTTGATCAAGATTTTGATGAATACAGCAGAAAAAAAACACAACAATCAATGTATTTTCAATTTTTGTGATGAAAGGACTGTTAAGACTTGAAAAACATTCACAACCTAGGCTTTTAGGACAATACTTGTTGAGTTCTTACTTGGATTTCTCTAGCTACGCATATTTATGGCGAATGACTAGTAGCTTGACCCCACTGGTTCCCCTCCATGGAACTCACTTATACAGGGCAGCCAAGCTATTGTATCCATGAAACTCCCATGGCATACATTTCATTTCCACACATAAACCATAAGAATGCAAGATGGCTTCATAGGGCCGACCCTGCTACGCCAACAAGTAGGTAGGATTTTGGTAACTCTACAACAAAGTGTTTAATAAGGGAATTCCATTCATGGGACACTATCCAATGTCGGTGAGAGTCCATTTCTATCCATCTTATCGAAATAGTGTGCGTGATTCTTGGGCTTTCCCCAAGAATCCACTTTTATATACCGGCTCGAAGTCACTTGGATTTAGCGTGCTACCGGTCTGAGTCATCTTGGGGTGAGCACTTTTTCCCACCAAGACAAGCCCAAGTTCTAGAGTCAATAACCATTTCTCTTACACCCAAGATCACATGACTATGCAAGGGGAGAGGATACTTCGATTACTAAATTGTGAGGGTGACAAATACATGCAAAACACCAGACAAAGAAGATAGTGGTTCTTTTTAATCCAAACAAAAATTTTCTATCTAGCAAACATAAAGTTCTTTTTAACCCACATGATGATTATCTATCTACCAAACAAAAGCTTGCTTAAATAAATAAATTAACACAAAGGCATTAGGTCCTATATGTAAATTTATCAGTAGTTCATTGTTCTTCAGCTTTCGTCCTGCAGAAAATATTGTCTTTGGTTTCTAATTGTCTTCTATGCTTCATCCTACAAACACTACGTTATTCCACCTTAACACAACTAAAACAAACATTAGTGAAAATAAAAAAAACCTAAAAAATGAAAAAAATAAAAATGGATGTACGGAAATGACCAAAAAACCAAAAAAAAGACTACCAGGTAGATGCGGCTTTTGGAGCCATAGATGCGGTTCGATCTTGATAGGCGGATGCGGTTTGGGATGACGGATGAGTCACTATTTTTAGCAGATGCGGCTCATGGATACAAATGCGTCATTTTTTTGAACAGATGTGGTGCGCCATACAAAAAAAACTTGCAAAAAAGAATGAAAAATGGAAAAACGGAAAGACAAAAATATGTGCGAATTTTGAATCGTGTTCATGTCGGGTCCACCAAATGTAAATGATAGATTTTCTACAACCTAGAATAACAAAGTTAACACTAATCTTAATAATAATCTAAAATCAAACAACAAAGAACGAATAAATAAACATAATAAAACTAAACAAATTAAAGGAAAGCTCTCACCGAATATGCATTCACTCCTTCGAATTATCTTGATTGCTCTTCTCCATTTTGCCTTTTTAGTATTCTTGCCCTTAGATTTCTATGTTTGAATGCAAGCATAACTTCGTCAAGTGTCTAAGCAAAATATTGAAGATAAGTCTCTTCTCAAAAGTGTATGATTTCAGGAGGAGGAATAATGATAATGACAGGCCATTTTATAGATTTTGGGTTTTCGAGCGATCGGCTCAGATTGAAAGAGAGATCGACGGATGAGATTGATGAATGCCATGCGATGTGAGTTTTGTCTCAGATAGAATGTGAGCTGGAACATGAGTTAGAACACGAGTTCAGGAAAGACTGAAGATAGAGACTAAGTTAGAATGTGAGTTAGAACATGAGTTCAAGATCTTAATCTTCAAAAAATGAAGAAATAGACTTTGTATGCAAAAGCCAAAGTTAGAACTGAAAGACTAATGCATTCAAATGCAAACAAGAGTTAGAACTAGTTAATTGACTAGTTGTGATGGAGAGTTTTCTCGCAGAGATAAACAAATGTTGAATTCAGAGATAACTGGACAACTAAAAATAGATCTCGAGTCAGAAGGTGAGTGAATGACTTAGATAACTGAATGATAGAGGAATGTGACATAAATATTTAAAATATGAATTAAATGCTAATTTAATTCAACATTCGAAAATGAGAAACTTTAATTAAATAAATAAAGATAATTTATTTAATTTGACTGTTGTAAAGGTGGAATAAATTGAATAATTAAATAATAAATATTTAATCATGGATAAAGGGGGTTAAATGAATAATTAAATAAAGATATTTAATCATAGTTGAAAAAGTATGATAAAGGGGTAATTAAATAATAAATTATTTAATTGATAGATTCAAGGGGGAAGAATTAATTAGTTCGCAACATAATTAAATAGATATAATTTATTTAATTAATCAAGTTGAATAAAGATTAATAATGAATTAATGAATTAATTAAAAGGGGTATTTAATTAATAGAGGAAATATATGTTAGAAAGGGTAATTAAATAATAAACATTATTTAATCAAGACCACAGACTATGGAAAATTATGTCGAACATGTACTTGTAGGCCTAGACCAATTTTCGGTATCTACAAGATCCATCAAAATACATCTTCCAGTGGTCTACAACACTTAGGCTGAATATTGATTCATTAGGGAATTCTGGAACGAGTGTGTTCTCTACATAAATAGGAGCTTCTTCTAGCTAATATGCAATTACTTGTCCCTTGATAGCCTTGCACTCCACATATTCTATGTCGTGTTCCATCAATATCATGATCCACTTGGTTGTTCGTCCTATGAGAGTGGCTCTAGAAAGCATGTATTTGAGAGGATCTATCTTTGCAATCAACTTGATTTGGTGAGCCAAGATGTAGTGTCTAAATTTTTGTGCTACAAATACAACTGCCAAACAAGCCTTTTCAATGGGAGTATAGTTTATCTTGTGTCCCACCATAGTTCTACTGATATAGTATATTGCTCTTTCTCTTCTATTTTCATCGTGTTGAGCTAATAGAGCACCGAGACCTGCCATGCTTGCTGAAATGTATAGGATTAGTGGCTTTCTTGGAGTAGGTGGCATTAACACTCGTGGCATAAGTAGATATTCTTTGATTTTACTAAATTCCTGATCACGCTTGTCAACCCACTTGTATGTTACTCCTTCGTGGAGTAGATGAGAGTATGGGATCTATTTATCTATCAGGCGCTATGAATATGTAGATGGACTAAAGCCTGCCTTGTAGTCCTCTGAGTCATTTTAGTGTCCTGGGTGCTTCCATGTCGAGGATCGCCTTGACTTTGGTGGGATCCACTTCTATTCCTCTCATTGATACTATATATCCCAAGAGTTTTCCTAATTGCACCCCAAAGACACATTTCTTGGGATCAAATCTAACCTTGTATTTCTCCAATCTATCAAAGATGGCACTTAGAGCTGCTATGTGATCCTATCTTTTCCTTGACTTGGCCAATATATCATCCACATAATCTTCCACAGTTTTTTGATTCATGCCATAAAAAATTAGTGTCATGGCCCTTTGATATGTCGCTCTCGTATTCTTTAACCCAAATGGCATCATGTTCCAGCAGTAGGTGCCCCATGAACATGTAAACGTTGTCTTATGCTGGTCTTCCTTTGCTATCATAATTTGATTGTACCTTGAGAGGCCATCCATCAGTGATAGCATCTCATGTTCGACCGTCATGTCCACTATGATATCAATGTTGGCTAGCGGATAGGGAAAACTTTAGTGGCAGATCTTCACCAATTGGTGAATAATACAAGTTAGAAAGGATGTTGAATCACTAGGTTTTTAGAAAAAAATAAAATTCTCTCGATTAATTTTCCAATGCATTATTTTTTAAATGATCCATCAGTAGAACTGATTCGCTAGTAGTTTATACTGTAATTACAGATATTAATTATATTCTCCATTAATTTTATATTCCTATAATTAATTTTTGGGTAATATCGCCACTAATAATAATTTACCTTTTCATTTTAGGGATATTTTAGCCTTGAATAGGTTTTTAATTTATTTCCATCAATTAGCTTTTTAATCGAATGGTTTCAAGTCAATTCCATGAATTTATATGCACATGCCTTTTAAAAAGGTTGTTGAGGCTCGGAATTTGATCTCCACCATTCACTGTTGCCAATAGTTTATGATATACGTCATCATCATTGTATCGGTGGGACATACCTAAGTGTCCCATCGATGATGTTCACTCATGCTGATAAGGCTTCCATATTCCACCTGGGGTCCACCAAGGCACAAGTACACCACTTGTGTGATTTCGAAGAATCATGAAGGGTATCTAAAATATTCACACCAAGCTCCTGGAAAGACATTCGATCAAAGATTTGTTTGATCTCCACCATTCACTATTGCCAATAGTTCATGACATACATCATCATCATTGTATCAGTAGGACATCCCTAAGTGTCCCACCGATGATGTTAACTCATGCCAATATTTTCTCACGGAATGAAATTTTTTCCGTTTGATTTAAAAGCTAATCGATGGTAAAATTTTCAAGTTTCATTTAGTCTTACTTTTCAAGTGAGATTTTTTAAAAACACTTCATCCATGTGTTGCCCCCTCAACCCCCACAAGGGGGCTCTGCCTCCTTGACCCCCGTAAGGGGTGCTACCCTTTGACCCCACCGGTGGCTTCCGCCCTTGGGCCCCTACTTCAATATTAAAAAAATGGGAGAATTATGCTGACAAACTATACAATTTTTTAAAGGAGAGATTCACCATTATAATTAATGATTCACCACTATGATTATTTTTTTTTACCAATTATTCATTAAGATTCACCAAGATTTTACAATTATTTTAATAATGTGCATAAGATTCACTAAGGAAAATTACTAATTTTTTCAAATAAAAGGAAAGATTCACCAATATTTTACACCTTCGCTGAGGGGGGGGTTTGTTAAAGTTATCCCTGGTAGCGGAAAATCATCCTTAGGAAATTCTTTGTTTAGGTCTCTAAAATCAGTGTAGATACAGATGCCCCCATTCAACTTTGAAACTGGCACAAGATTTGACACCCATTCCAGGTAATCAATTGGATATATAAAACTGACATCCAAGAGTTTTTGTAATTCTACTTTGACTAGCAAGGCTATCTGAGGGTGCATCTTTCTCAAATTTTGTCTTACTGGCTTTGCCCCTAGGTAGATAGCTAAATGATGAACCACGACTTCCAGATCAAGACCCAACATGTCAGCATAAGTCCATGTGAATTTCACCTTTCTCTCTCTTAGGAATGCTGCTAAGACTTCTTGTTCTTCTGTGAGAAGTGATTCAACATAGAAGGTGATGTGTGGCATTTCATCTGTTCCTAGATTGACAGGATTGCACTGTTCTGCTAGGATTGCTAATTTTTCTTGATGAAGTGTAGTAGGGGGGAGATTGAATCCTTCATCCTCCAGCACCTCAAAGAGGTTTTCACTATTGGATGCATCCTTTATTTTTACTATTATATGGTTAGAGAGTGCCACAGTGTGGTTTTCACTCAATGACCCTTAGCTTATTCTCATTCTTTTGCTATTGCGACTGAAGGACTCAATCGTCTCCCCATAATAGGCCTGTGTGTCTAGTGTGATGCCAAATCCAGCTTTATGATCTCTGCATGGTACTGTATCCCATAGTCCCATGAATTCTTAGAGTGCCTTAGGTTTTTTGAATGTGTCTAGAATTGATGGTAGTTGTTGGTCGTAGTCGATGAGTTGGGGATATACTAGGTTTATTTTGTGATTTTGATGGTTTGACTCAATGGGTGAGGAACTAATCATGAGTAAGGATGGGTCTTCAAAAAGTGTGGGCAGGCCAATTATGGTATCCTCATCATCACTACTACTACATACATTAGTTATGTTGAAGGTGAAATTATCCAATGACAAACTTGTTGATATGGGTAGTTGAAGGGTGGTTGCTGATAACTGAGGGGGGGACCTGACTACTCTATTAGGGGTACCTCTACCACGCATGGCTATACTTGGAAGGGTACATCCAAGGCCAATATTTCTCATTCTTCTTTCTATAATAATGGGCTCTAGTCATCTATCATTGTTCCTTCCAAGGCTTTCATTTCTATTGTAGCCCATACCAAGCATCATTTGCAGTCCTCTACTAGCTTCATCATGGGTAGGGTGGGTGCGGGCCTTTCATCTTGGTATAATGAGCTTGAAATTTCCCTTTCATCTACATTTTCCTGACTTAGATCCCCCCAATGGAAAAATCTAGAAGGGTCTTCCCTGAAAGTGTGGACAAGTGTTTCAACTAGTTGGGGCTGCCCATGTGACCTAGGAGATTGAGGTAACTCTCCTAAAACAAAAGAATTTTTTTTCATTCTATAATCTCCACACCCATTGTCCTGGATCATGAGCTTGATGTTGGATATATCAAGGATGGAGGGTGTCTCTGTTGCAGAAGTGGAGGCAAGGTTAGAAGGATCTATATAGGGAGCGGAGGGGCTTTCATCATTTTTTGGTACCTAGGGGACTTGGTAGAACTTGGCTTTCAAATTCTTGCAATAGGTGAAAAGTTTAGGGTCACCATGGATTGTGACCTCTTCATTCTAGTATGAAAATTTTACACATTGGTGAAATGTTGAGGTTACCACCTTCATCCCATGGATCCATGGGCACACTAGGAGGATATTGTAGGGTAAATCAAGGTCAAGGACCTGACATGTGGTTTCCATAGTGGTTGGCCCTACTTGGATTAGGATCTTGATAGTGTCTTGAGACACTCTTTCCTAGTCATCATATGCTCTTATGGTAATTCCTTTGTTTTTGTCGATGGAGTCTTCTGAGATTCCCAAGTTCTTTATAAGTTTAAGCGAACAAATATTGAGGCCCACACCTCCATCCACCAAGACCCTTTCGAATTTTTTCTTGTGAACCAGGACTTGAAGGTGAAGTGCACGGTTGTGAGATGGCTAGGTGGGGAAGTCTTGATCAGAGAAGGTGAGGAGGTTTGGGGTGATGATGTTACCAACCATAGCCTAGAATTATTCTATATCAAGGTTAGTAGAGACAGTGGATGCAACTAATGCTTCATCAAGGATTTTCCTATGGGCGGTGGAAATTTTTAGTAACTCCATAATAGAGATATGAGTGGGGGTTAGTTTTAGCTGGTCAATGACGTTATAATCATAGGGAACTGGCTTTTGGATTTGAGATGGGGGTCTTAGATGGCTATGATGCCCCTGCAATCGTAACCTTTCCACCATGTGTGGTGACTCCACAATCAACGTTGGCTCCTTTGATGCTAATGATAGTGACCATTTCATCTATGCATGCGATGATGTCTTCACATATAAGGTTTGCACTAGCATAATTTTGTTTCCCTTTATTGTTCCCTTGGTTATTTCCTTGATTATTTCCCTGATTATGATTCGGCATCGGATTCGTGTATATTTTGAGATCTTGATTTCCAGCTGGTTGCTCAACATTTATGATTTTATCCTCAATGAGATCTTGGATGATGTTTTTCAATCTCATGCAATTTGTGGTTGTATGCCCTTTGATATTATGAAAATTGAAAAGAATATTTTCGTTGTACCATGGTGGTTTTGTCATGGGTTCTGCATATTGCTCAAAATCAGAAATTTTGATAAGGTTCTCTTTAACCAACTTCTTCATTATAGATTTGATTGACTCCCCAAAGGTCGTGAACTTCCGCTTGGGAGGATACTTATTTCAGGGAGGTGGTCCTCCTTGATTGTTCAGGTTATTGATTTGATTGTTTGGAGGTGGTTGTTGTTGTGCTACCATATTGGTTTGCACATTGTTGTGGTTGTGATTCTATGGTTGATGATGGGTTTGAATATTTTTCTTGGGAGCATTGATGACTACCTTAGCATCGACCACTCCGTCGTTTGTGATAGTTTTATTCCTTGACAATGTGCAAGGTTTATTGTTATAACTTATGGATGGGTGGTTATCTTGTTATGTAGGAAACGTAGATGTGCCCCCTCGCATAGTAAGGGATCTTTCAATATTGAGCGCCTTTGGGATCAATTGATCATATGTTGTAATGCATTGCATTTTTATATAGAACACCAAGTTTTCATCCATATTGGATATGATTGTGCAAACTTGTTGCTCTTTTGGCATGGTCCACTTGCTCTAGTTAGCCTTGGATTGCCATCTTTGCAAGGAGGCGAATAGCTCTCCTTTTCATTGTTTTAGTGTTGATAGTTACTCTAGACTAACATTCGTACCCATGTTGAACACATAGTTTTTGAGGAATGCATTCAAAATTTCCTAGAATGTTGTGATGCCTGTGGGTAGATGAGAGAACCATTCCATGGCAGGACCAGTCAGGCTTTGAGGAAATAGTCACATTAGATATGTGTCATCATATGAAACTTCCATGCAATGCACTTGAAACTCCCTGACGTGATTTTTTAGGGTTTCCCATCCCATTATATTTATTGAATTTGGGGATTTCAAATCCCTTCGAGAATGGTACCATTGTAAGGATCCTATCAAAAGGATAGGGGCACAAATTTCACAGCATTTTGGTTGTTTTTCCTGATTGAAGGTCCAACACTTGCTATGAGAGCAGTTTGATCTATGTTGCAACATCATTTTGTGGATCAGGAGGTGGGATGAATGTGTTTTGAGGCATTTGCAGTGTTTGATTGATGAGTGGGGTATTGGTGGGGGTTTGTTGCAAGCATTGTTGTGCATTTAAGGCCTGCTGATATGCCTACATTTGTACCAATAATGCTTGTTGTTGGTCCTGCTGTTGTTGTTCCAACAAAGTTTGTTGTTGGTCTTGCTATTGTTGTTCCACAAAGCTTGTTGTTGGTCTAGTTGATGTTACACCAAAAAATTTTTTTTTTGGTCTAGCTACTGTTGCACCAACAAAGCTTGTTGTTGGTCTAGCTACTATTGTGCCAACAAAGCTTGTTGTTTAGCTTGTTGTTGTGCCTAAAAATCTTGTAGGGCTTGTTGGTATGCCTGTTGATGGATTGCTTGCAGTTGTGCATGGTACTGTGCTTGTGCCTGTTGAGCATGGTGTTGGGCTTGAGCTTGAGCTTGTGTTTGTTGGGCTGCTTGAGCCGCTTGCATAGCTTGTGTGGCTTGTTAGCCTTGTGCAACTTGAGCAGCTTGTTGGGAAAATAATTATGCATGCTCTTGTTGAGCAGCCTATTGTGCAGCTTGTTGGTTTTGTTGAAGTACCCTTTGGTGGGTGGATTTTTGAACTGCCTGAATCATGGTGATGAATGAATTCATCATGTTAGCTTTTGGTGGAATCATCGGTAGATTGGGAATGGTGTTGACCGTTGTGGTGAGTGGAAGGGTCATGTTGGTGATCAAGGTTTGGGTTGTGGATGGTGTGATCAAGATGCTTGGTCCTTGGGAAACCATGCTTTGAGAGATTTGAGGAATGGTGGATGTGTTGACCAATGTGGTTGCTTGACTGGTTGCCATCTATTGTTGCGATACTAATGGAAAAATGAGGGGGTTTGATGTGATGCTTAGATTGATTTTGTTTGGTAGATTGGTAGTGGATAGGGGGGGAAGGCCAAACCAAAAAGATGATACAAATGTCACAGGTAATGGAGGGAATGGTGGTGTGTTCCCTTGGAAAAGTGATGATGAGGAAGGATCAATGACTCCCCCTATCTCGAATAACCCACCCTCTCCTTGTGAAATCATGGGGAGATCATTTTGTATATTCAACGGATAGATTCACATTGCATGAAATGAGGATGAGTCCACATGATTATGGAAAGTAAGTGGAGCATATGGGTGTAATTCATTTACCTAAGCGGAGTTATCGGTTGTGGTGTTGATATTCATTTCTCTATTGTTTACAAGGTGATGCTTTTGGATTTCGTGAAGCATGGCGCTTCCCTTGTTAGCAACTGGCGGGGTTGAAGTGATTGTTGATATGATTTGGGGAATATCTTAAGTGATGTTTGGAAGTGATATTGGGAGTATGCTTGCAAGAGGCCTTTCCATATTGGTACTCACATCAAATTCAGAAGGGAGTTTAGCCCCTTCTTTCATTAACACATGTATATATAGAGAGGGATTAAGTTTCAACATGGAATTGACGATTCTATGATTCTCGAGATTCTAAACCATTTCAGTTATTTCCTCTTGCATCATTCCCAAGTCATTATCAGTGATTTCCTCTAGATGGCCCTCCTCTTGAGGGTTTTGTGATGGCAGAGATGAGTTGTTTGGAGAGTTGCTTGATCCTGCAGGGTTTATTTTAGGATTCATTTGACTTAGGTCAGTTGAAGTTGATGTTTCCTTCATGATTTCCATGTTCCTCTTGTGTTGTGATCTTGTTTGAACCATAAAATAGAGATCATTTGATCTTAATCCTAGGCACAAAAGGAGAAGAACTAGGAAATTCTAAGGATCAAAAGTGATGATGGGGATGAGATAATTGGAAGATATATGATGCAAATGAAACTCTTGAAGAACCTTGGGGGGGATGCTAAATTTTTTAGGGCTTGAATTGATTTGATTTTGATTAAGGATAGTTTGACTAGGTGTGTTAAGCCAAACAAGATGATAATGAACTTGTAAACCTTAGGAAGTTGTGTTATCCTAGAGGTGAACTCGTACAAGAGAATGATTTGACTAAGTGTGTCAAGCCAAATGAAGTGATTTTGAACTTGTAAAGCTTAGGAAGTTGTGTTATCCCAGAGGTAAATTTTCTCAAGAGGATTGATAATTTGACTAAGTGTATTAAGTCAAACAAGGTGATGTTGATTTTTCCTATAAGTTTAGCATGAATGATGTTTCAAAGTTTCCAAGAATTTGTTAGTGAAATGGGATTTGATTTTGATTGGTGAGAGATGGGTGAGAGTGATGATTTTGACCCTAGACTTGACCTAGATAAGACTCTTTCTTACAAGACCTCGGTATTGAAGAACATGCCATACTTCCTATGTGAGAAAAAAAAATCTTTGAAAAAGAGTTGGATTATGTTGATAATAGAACTCATACAAACTTGGGTTGTTCTTTCAAGCCTTCTTGTAGAAATTATATGCCAATCTTTCTCTAACTTCAAGAAGCATAGACAAATGCTTTTCACGGGCTTTTGGACAAAGCTTCTTGAACCTTGGTTTTTGGATTTTTATTTTATGGGAAATCATTTGAAAGAACACATGTGTGGGGTTAAATTGTCTTAATCTTTGTTTAATGAGTTATTTTTATCAAAAATACTTTCTTGATTATGATTTCAAACTAAATGTCTATGCCTCAATTCCTTTTCATTCCACAAGGTCCATTATGTGAAAATCAAGGTTTCAAGAGCACAGTTTCCTAGGTTGACTTTAGTGACAACAAATGATGATTAAACCAAAGTACTTAGAAACCTCTAAGGATAGAATCCCTAGGGAAAGCAAGAGAACTTAGGTTTGTCAAAGGATATTTGTTTCCTCCAAAGGGTTTGAAATTTTGAATCTTTTTGTGAATGTTTGTTTTGAAATGTTTTGAGACCCAACCAATGTATTTTTTGATTCCAAGAACATGTACAATCCTAGGATGAAGAGACAATATTTTTTTGGGTTCCCACTTGGATAAATCCAGCTATGCATATTCAGTGTGGATGATTAGATGCTTTACCACATTGGATCCCCCTTATAGTGCACTCGATTCTTGGATCAATCAAGCATTAGTACCCATGAATCTCCCATGGCATACTTTTCATCTCTAAAATAGAACCACATGTATATGTGGGGTGGCTTCAAAGGACATGACCTTTTGCACCAACAAAATAGTTTAAGGATTTTGGCCTTTGCTAAACAAGGGTTTTAATGTGGGCATTCCATTCATGGGGGTCTATCTAGTACGGTGAGAGACCATTGCTGCCCTTCTTTTCAAAATAATCCTCGTGATATTGGCCTTTGTTCCAATATCCACACTTATATCCCAGGTGGAATTCACTTGGCTTTAGCGTGTTCCCAGTTGGGTCGTTCCCTTGGGTGATTACTTTTTCCCACAAGGCATACCCGCTAAGATAAACAAAAGAAAGCAAGCATATGTCATAGCTCAATTGACCTTCATTGAAAAACAAAGGGAGAACACTCGTAATATGCCACACTCACACTCACAATATAGGTTCAATTGTTAGGTACCCAAATTGAAATATGGAGGAAATCTTTTATGCAACTTAATGTCACCAAAAAGACTTTTGATTCTCAAGATCACTGTGAAGCGCGAGAGAAGCGCATATGCCTTTTTAAATGAAATTACTTTGCAAAAAATATTACAAGACACAAAAGCACATGTTCATTTTAAATCCCTCAAAGCAATAATAAATTATTTTTAAACACCAAAGGAAGTGTGAGATTTTCCTTGTTCAATTGTTTATCCTTAAACCAACTCTAGTGAGTTTGTCCTAAAGTCCATTTTAACCCTTTGTTTGCAAAAAAATTGAAGATTTGTAATGTTCTTTTTAGGATCCAAATGAAATTTATTGTTTCCTAAGAGCATGAAGGTAAACAATTTCTTTTTAAGAGAGATTATGATCTCCCTAAAAGTGTTGAATAAACCCTAAAGTTTAAATAAAAACTTAATAAATTGTGATGATGATGCCATAATTCCACTTTCAATCTTGTTTCCTCCTTCACCTTGATTAAACCAACCTGCAAAAACTAATTAGAACTGCAAAACAAAGGTTAGAAAAACCAGTTAGCAACCTAAAGCAACTAGAATAAATTTAATCTAATGTTCTATCACAAAAAAAGATAGATATATCTCAAACTTCCTGTCGCAAGTGCGTCAGGAACATAGGCTCCTTCCACCTGTTTGACAGGAACATACATATATTTTGAATTTCCTATCGCAAGTGCATCAGGAACATAGGCTCCTTCCACCTATTTGTCAGGAATAGACAAATATATTTTGAATTTCCTATCGCAAGTGCATCAGGAACATAGGTTCCTTCCACTTGTTTGTCAAAAAAAAGACACAAAACAACAGAAAAATAATTTAATCTAATGTTCTGTCACAAAAAAGACAGACATATTTTGAATTTTCTATCACAAGTGTGTCAAGAACATAGGCTCCTTCCACCTATTTGTCAGGAACAAACAAATATGTTTCAAACTTTCTGTCGCAAGTGCATCAGGAACATGGGATCCTTCCGCCTATTTGACAGAAACAAACAAATATATTTTGAACTTCCTGTCGCAAGTGCATTAGGAACATAGGCTCCTTATGCCTATTTGACAAAAACAGTTAGATATATTTCAAACTTCTTGTTGCAAGTACTTCAGGAACATATCCTACTTCCACTTGTTTGACAAAAATAGACAAATACCTCCTTCTAGGGCCAAAATGTGAACCCAAATCCTTATACCTGCACAAACATGAGACACGAACACATAGTTAGATCAAATTCAGGTATGAACAAGGATTCCCCATGAGATTCATTAGCAATATTCAAAATAGGAAAGAAGATGAAGATATAAATCAAGAAAGCAATAAAATCCTATTATAAGATGCCAAAACTCAATCCCATGGGGGAATTGGTGCCAATTATGTGTAGAAATTGGCCCTATCCCAACTCCTTTGTAAGCTTGATGATGGTTGATCCACTTGATGGTGAAGAACAATGTGACTCCTTGCTAAAATCTGCAATAACCTAGCTATGAAATCATAAAATGATGAAAACTTGATATGGAATGGATAAAATTAGCTCTCAATGTGAAGAGAGTAACTTTTTTCTAAGTGTGGATGATGAATGGGAGGAAGAGTCTCTCATTTATAGATTTCAAATTGGAAGAATGAGCAATATTTGAGAAATGTGGGATAATTCAACATCCAATGGCCAAGAGCCACTTGTCAAGATGTGAATGGGTGAAGGTTGAACACATTTTGATTAATGTGCAAGTTTGAAATTTGAATTTGATGAAATGACATGTTTAAGGGGGGTGAAAGAAGAGAGTTAATGCCAAGTTGACTTGTGTAAGGTACATGTAAGAGCTCATAAATACCAAGTTGGAGGACAAGTCCTTTTATGAGGGGGATTTGAAATTGATGGAATATTCCAAAGAGATGCCATTTTTTGAATGAAATAGAAGAATTAATAAATCAAATAAATTGATTTATTGTGCAAGTTGCAAAATCTAGAGGATTTTGGGGATTAGGATTAAATTAATCAAGGATTAATTAATTTAATGAGGGATTAGATGATGTGAGAAGTTTGATTTAGATTTTATGATTTATTTAAATCAAAGTTGAGAAGAAAATGATTTAGACTTTAATTAAATAAAGATTTTGATTTATTTAATTAAAAAGAGGATGATGTTAGATTAAATTAAATAAGGTTTGATTTATTTAATTTAATAGAATGACTTTAGATATTTAATTAAATAAAGTGAATTATTTAATTAAATAGAGACTATAGAAGCTAATTAAATAAAATTGATTTATTTAATTAACATGAGATAATGACTTAATTAGATAAATAATGATTTATTTAATTAAGGGATGAAATGTGATGAATTTAATTGAATAAGGATTATCCAATTAAATGACTTAGCAAAGTAGATGATTTAGGATGAAGTGGTGCTAGTGAGATCAGGATCAAGTGTGATTGGTATATTTTCCATGTCTACAGTTGGAATTTAGGGTGTTTGTGGAATATTCCAGATTTTGTTCAAGTGCTCTGTGTGGTCCACGAGTTGTATTTGGATTTGAGGAAGTGTGTATTTAAATGTTAATGGTGTTTACATAGGTTCATCCAACCTTAGGTGTTTATACTAATTGTTTATTTTATTAGGTTATTGTGGAAGAGTGGCGTGGTTTATATGTATGATTTGGGTCTGAGTTAAGATGTGGCATGGTTCACTTTCATTCCTTTCCACCATGGGAATGCTTAGTGTTGACCTCATTTGAATTTTCCTGGTTGAGGTGCATAGCCGGCATTGGAGAATGTTTTCAAGGTTGAAGAAGGTATAAAAAAGTGTTGTGTTGACGGAGGATTATGTGTAGTGTGTGTGGTGAAAATTATAGAGTTGTGAAGTGCAAATTTGTGAAGTGTAGTGCGAACTTTAATGAGTTAGACTACTAGAAGTAGTGATTAGAAGGTATCTACAATTTTCAGAAAGGTTTTGAATGTGTTGTTGATTCTATGGTGGACTTTTCTATTGCATTGAGATGGATTTATCACTGTAACATTCTTCTTTTCTTCTTTTCTATAATTTTGTAGTGAGCTCTCCGACAGTGAGCCTTTTGTATTCAGTGTTGCAATTGCTTTATATTGTGAGCTAATCCTCACCATGGTTTTTCCCTTCTTGGATTTTCCACATAAATTTGGTGTCATATTATACATGGTGTTGATGTGCTTCAAGTTTTTTTTATTTTCTTTCATGCTAAATAATTCTAACAGATTAAGGGTTAATTAAGTTGTTATGGATCTAAATGTTTATGAGGGATTTGAAGTTTTAATGTACAACTTATTCACCCCCCTCTTAGATGTCTTGTGCATTCAATACTCTTGTGTGCCCTCATGGCCCCATCGATTCGGTGACACTAAATTTAATAAAAGTGACAAGAAATTTATAACTCGATGCCTAAAAAAAGGGAATGTTCTCAAGGTTGTTTTAAAGATTCCACTCCATTTATTAAGCACCAACAAAAATAGAATATTCTGATTGTGCAAGAATATACTGAATATTTTTAAAGAATATTTTGGCTAGGCCAACGATGACCTGCAACAACTTGTAGGCTGTCAAATTTAACCTAGTGGACGGTTGACATCAACATGACATTAGTAGCTTCTTAAGAATTTTTTTGATCCCCTCTACAATGGAGTTTTGATTTTTTCACTTGATCTTCAAACACTCATAACTCAGGCTCAAGATCTCAATTTTTTGAGATTTTTTTTCTGATTTGGTGCAAAATTTCATGTTCTTTGTAGTGGTGTAGATGGATTTTTATTTTGATATTTGTATTTTCTAAAAATCGTATATTCTCATAGGTGTTTCTACATCATTCTCATTTTGGGGACTTCAAGGGCTCCATTCTCGCTCCTACGATAACTTTTTTGGGTCCAGATTTTTTTGAAAGTGCATAATTTTTTATGTAATTTTAAGTGGTATGATTAATTTAATCTCATTGTATGTAAAATTTTTACTTTAAACTTATGGCCAATTTGGCATCTATAAGAACTAAGATGAAGTATAGTTTTCTATTTTTGGCATCTAGAAGTTGTAAACACACTAAACATAAATTGAAAAACTCATATATTGCTAGGGGGATTCTTGATTAAGTGATTTAGGGGGGGTCTCTTGGTGCATTCTTTTGATCTATTTTCTTATTCTCTTCTTTTCCATGGATAATTCTAAGGTTCCTTTACTTACATCATATAATTATTCAAAATGGCATCAAAATGCATGGAGTGCACTAATGACTCAAGGTCACTCTTTATATGTTGAGAATAAGGTACCTAATCCTACAAATGTAGATAAAAAGATAAAATGGATGATTGAACATACTAAAGCTCTTGGATGTTTTCATAGCCTAGTTTCTCAAGATTTTTTGTTTTAGATTGAATCATGTCAAAATTATCATGAAGCTTGGAAAAAATTGAAAATATTGTATGGTACTATAGATGAAGTAGGAGGCTATTAAATTGATAATGAATTGATAAACCTTGATCCTAAATTTTTGACAACATCCAAGACTACATCACTAAGGTTAATGATCTAAGAGAGCAATGTAAAGCAGGTGGAATTGATAAGAAGGGCATTTAGTTGGTCTATAATACATTGAACAAACTTGGTCCTAATTATGTTTCTTTTGTTTCTAGCTTTCATAATCATAGATTTACTATGGGGTCTACATATACTAAACCTTCATTTGCATCTTTTTTTAAGATGTTAATACATGAGAAACAAAATCTTATTTCAATGTGTCTCATCAAGACTTCTAAATATCAGACATTATTGGCTAGTCAAGTGAAATAATTAGATAAGAAATAGAAGAAAGCAAAGAATAATCCACATTTAGATCAAGAAAAGAATAAATTCTCTTCCAAAGAGAAAACATCTACGAAGGAGAAGCCAACTTTTTTCGTATTACAAATAGACATGATGAACATTTTTGTTATAAAAAGGATATTGATGGATTGAAACATATTCTTAAGAATAATCATGTTGATCTACCTTCTAGAATGTCTAAGTCAAATTCTTATTCTTCTTCAAAATAGTCTAGTAAGGACAAAGATTATGCTAGTTTGGCTTCTACATTAGGAAATAAAGGACAAGCTATTTATGCTTTTTTAGGTCATGGACCAGGGAGATGGCTTCTAGATTCAAGAGCATGTCATCATATGACATATTCATAGTCTATATTATCTTCTTTTGAGACATGTGCTATGTCTCATATTTTGATGGGAAACAATACTGTAGACATGGAAAATGTACAAGTTCATTTTGGTACACCTGATCTTGGCTACAATGAGGCTGTAAGTAGGGGCTATACCTCGGTACCTCTCCAAATCTATCTGACCATCACAGAGCATGAGATTGTCCACACCCATGACACTGAAGTAGGCATCCCTACCCTCCTTCAAATCATAAATCACTCACTCCCCATGAATGGGTAGTCGTAGGATGCGCTAGACATCCTCGAGAGTAATGGTAGTCTTTCCGGTAGAAAGATGAAAAGACGATGTCTCGCTATGCCATCGCTCAGCCAAGGCATGCATCATGCCCAGATGTGCTCGAATAGGAGGAACATAAGCAATGAACCACAAACCGAGCATCCCAAGTTGCTCCTAGAGGAATATGTGCATACCCTATAGTTTCTCAAGTATTGGCCACCGGTGTTCCCTCGAATGAATGACCTCATGTCTCTCCTACACAAGGAAAAGTGCTGCGTTAGCTTCCCTAGAAAAAATCTATTGTCTATATTGACTTTCGCTTTTGAAACTACAAAAGTGGCGCAATTTGTAATTTTCCAAACAGTGTCGCGCAGTGGACTTAGATAGCTCAATTTTACAAACTGGCCCATGCAGCGGACTTTCATAGCAAAAATGGACAAACAAGCCCACGTAGTGCAGTTTGTGGAAGTGGCCAACTTTGGTGACCAAAAAAATCCCTAAAGCTAAACTCGCCCGCGCGGTGCTCTATGCACAAGCAGTCGTATATGGGACCACGTGGCCCTGTTTGAAAGTTTTCCGCGATGCTATATCATGCCGTGCCGCCTCAACCAAAATTTAAACCTAATTAATGTGCGAACAACGAGAAAAATAAAGGTCGGATAGGGGTACATACCACTTGTCCTACGGCGGCTGGTCGCTGATGTACTCGTACCCACTCTGACACATGTAGAGGAAGTTGTCATTGTGCCATTTTCTCTAAAACTCAGAGCTCAAATGTCAAATTTTTCAAGGTTGAGAGTGCAAATGTATTGAAAGTGACCCCTCGAGGTCTATTTAAGCCTGAAAATTAGGGTTTTTTGACCCAATTTGACCTTTCGGCAAGGGTTTTGGTCCCTCGAACCCATTTTCGTCCAACCAAGAGTCATTATGCATCCCTTTTGCAATTTTAATCCATTTTTATGGCATTCTAGGGCATTTCTGGCCTGTCGGGCACTTTGTCATCTTTTTCGTGAGATCATCTAAAAAATCAAAATTTTTGTCCGATCTCTTGAGGGGGCAATATCCTTCCATTGGGGCAGTAGTGGGGCATCTGAAAAAATTCAAGAAAATCATGGACCTTTGATCACACAGTTTATTCTTTGAATCAATGCAACAAGTACATCGCTTCAAAGAGGGGCAAAATGTAGACATGGAAAATGTACAAGTTCGTTTTGGCACACTTGATCCCGATTACTAACAACATTTCCTCCTAAAACATATTCTTAGCATTTCATCACATTCTGTCTCTTAATTTAATAAATCATTATTTATTGGATTAAGTCTATCACCTCCTCTGATTAAATTAATCAATTTAATTTAATTAACCTTACATATCTGTTTAATAAATAAATCATTTTATTTGATTAAATTCTCTAAAGTCCTCTTATTAAATAAAATAAATTAAAACCTTATTTGATTTAATCTAACATGTTCCTTCTTGATTAAATAAATCAAATTATTTATTTAATGAATCATTTCCTCTCAATTCTTGACTTAAATCAATTCATAAATCTAAGTCTAAAATTGTCACATCACCTAATTCTTCATTAATTTAATCAAAACCATGATTAAGTTAATCCATTTCATTATATTTCTCTAGAGAATGCAACTTGTACAATAAATCAAATACTTTGATTTATTAATTCATCTATTTTCCCTCACAAAGCATCAAAAAGGAATATTCCCTCTTTTGAATTCAAAAAGGCCAAGTGGACTTGGTCCTTCCAACAAGGCATTTAAGACATCTTACATGTCCTTTGCATTGATCCAAGTGGTCATAACTCCATTTGACTTCTCATCCACCTTGTCACTTCAATATTTCAAAATTCAAATTTATGCATTTATCATGCACATTGGCCAAAATGTGCTCATTCCTCATCCAATCACATGTGGACAAGTGGCACAATTCCTTTGGATTATCTTTTGTCCCACATTGCTCAATCTTACTCACCTCTTCCAAATTGAAGTCTATAAATTGGAGATTTCTCTCCTCATTTCTCATCCACAATCTTCATGCAAAGTTACTCTCTTCAATTGAGAACTAATTTTGCTCATTTCATCCAAACACTCATCTCATTTTCACATTTGCACCAAGGTTATGCTCAAATCTTTTTGGAGATTTGACCATTTCTAGATCATCTCCATTGCAACTTAGTAATTGGGAAAGGGCCAATTGCAACACTCCATTGGCACCAATTCCCCCATGGGATCATCAATCTATTGGCTAAATTAGGATTTACTTTTATGATTATTTGAGTTTTTGTTCTTCATTTCCTAATTATAGTTTAAATAGGTGGATTTCATGGGGAATCTCTCATACTTGTGTACATGCATTTTGATCTAACATCTAACCATGTTTGTTTCTCTTGTGCATTTGCAGGTTTAGGGGTTCACAAACACATACATGAGTGTAATTGGGAAGAGATATATTGATATTGGGGAGGGCACTTTCAATAATATTTTGTGTGTACCTCATTTTTCAAACAATCTTCTTTCCATCTATCAAATTACACGTGGTGGAGATGGGAGGACTATGAAGTTCACTCTCGATTCAGTTATCATTAGAGACTTGGAGAGTAGAGAGATTCTTTCTATTAGGATGGTTGATCATTCATCTTAGTTGTACACCTTTGCAGATTTTGCTTCTAATGATGAAATTATTCCTTTGGCTATTGATCACACTTCTAGTGTGAACCATGATTTTGAAGACTTTTGGCTACTTGAACTTAGAATTTCTCACATCTGATCCCATTCTTGAGCCTTTCATTTCATCTCCTCCATCTACTATTGAATTTAATGATGCTTGTGTTGCTACAAATACAACTTCTTGTGATTCAATGTAGAAGGATCTTCATCATCTTCCAGCTACATCTACTTTAGATGCATACTTGATAAATATTTGTGAGCTTTTTTTTGAGTCTCATATTTTAGATTTGGGAGACACCATTGATTGCATATATCTTCTCTTTGATGGAGATGATTCTTCTTCAATTGTTGCAAGGGAACACTCTGACCCTCTTGTTAATTCTCTACATGATCATTCTTCATATTTTGAAATGAGTGTGGATACTTTTGGACAAAATTTGGAGGAGACTTCTTTGTCTTTAGAGGAGATATCTTTGTCTTTGGAGGGTGTTCTACATTCGTTTCTAGGAGATTTTGGATTGGCTTCTTCAATAGTGTGGCCTAGAATGCCTGTTTGGAGGGTGAAACCTTTTAGCATCGACATGGAGACACTTGAACACTATTTAGAGACATAATCCATCATTATTATTCCCTCAACTTCCTTTCAAGAATGGGAAGACATATTGCATATCATCTTGGTTTTTTTTCTTCCTAAAGGGAGGAATGTTCAATGAGGTTGTATCATCTTCAACATTCAATGTCAAGCTTTTACCATTGCAAGAGACTCACCATTGAGGGGGGCTTCATGGTATCTCTTTTTCTTCTCTCTTATGGGGGGTTATTTTTCCTCACATGGGGTTTTGGATTTCTCATTCTTTAGTGAGTATTTTTTCATCTCTCTTTTGGGGAGGAGTTTTGTTCAACTGGGTTTTCTCCTTTTCTCCATTTGTGAGAGATTGCATTTTCATATATACATGGGTACCTAACATGGCCTAGTAGCTGGGACCCATCTTTGCATCATTTTCATAATAATTTCTTCCTAAGTTTTACTTAAGGGGGGTGTTGGTGTGAATAAATTTCTTGTACCTAGTTAATTAGAGACATAATCCATCATTATTATTCCCTCAACTTCCTTTCAAGAATGGGAAGACATATTGCATATCATCTTGGTTTTTTTTCTTCCTAAAGGGAGGAATGTTCGATGAGGTTGTATCATCTTCAACATTCAATGTCAAGCTTTTACCATTGCAAGAGACTCACCATTGAGGGGGGCTTCATGGTATCTCTTCTTCTTCTCTCTTATGGGGGGTTATTTTTCCTCACATGGGGTTTTGGATTTCTCATTCTTTAGTGAGTATTTTTTCATCTCTCTTTTGGGGAGGAGTTTTGTTCAGCTGGGTTTTCTCCTTTTCTCCATTTGTGAGAGATTGCATTTTCATATATACATGGGTACCTAACATGGCCTAGTAGCTGGGACCCATCTTTGCATCATTTTCATAATAATTTCTTCCTAAGTTTTACTTAAGGGGGGTGTTGGTGTGAATAAATTTCTTGTACCTAGTTAATTCACTCACTAGGGACTTAGGGGACATTCAAATTTTAAGTTTACTTAGGACCTAAGATTCTTTCTAGAAGACTTAGTTGTCATGTCTAGTTTTAATCTTTTCCTAGGTAGTTATGATAAGTTGTTTCATGTCATAGAATTAAGATACTTTTCATAATCTTATGATATCTCATGTATCACCTTGGTTATATAACCGGGTGGTCTCATATGTAAATCATATTGAGTTGTTGGATAATCAATTCCATTAAAATCTTGAGTATTGCATATTGATCTCTTTGTGCTTTCTATTTGGCCTTTCGATCTTGGGTATTTGCATAGCCAAATCTAACATAAGCCTACTAAAGTGGATTTATTAATCCTTGTAGGTACAAAGACACCACAAGGAAAGATGGCCAAAAAGTTTTAACTAGGCTTTGCAAGCTCAACTAGGGGTATTCTCTATATACCTCAAGGGCATGTGAGAACTAATCCATAAATTAAATGGAATATTTCAAACAATTGGGAATAAAGGGTAACTAGTTGTCCCCCTTCACTTATTTAAGGTATAAATTTCTTAAATGATTAGCTCATATGGATAATATCCCACTTCCAAGAGGAATGCATTTTTATTTAGCTCCTGCTATTTATACTTCATCAGAACATGAGAGTTTAGGTTTTCCCCTAGGGTGATGAAATACCTAGGTATGATCCCTTAAAAGAAAACAAGATTACTTAGTTTTTATCCTCAAGATAACACTAAGATGTAATAGGAGAGAACACATAAGTAGATCTTAGGGATTGAAAGAAATTGGTTTATTTTAGATCCCAATCCAAATGTGAAAGGTTGATTTTAACCCAATTTCAAATGTGAAAAGATATTCCAAACAATATTATCTAAAGAAAATATTAAAAAAATACTAAGGAAACTATGATTACTTTGTAATTAAAAAAAAAAGGGTGATTAGAATGAAGGTGCCCAGTGTCCAATGCTAAATTTAAGAAATATACTTAATCCAATACAAAGGTATTTGATCTAGCTTTTCAATCCCTTTTAATTTTAAAATATCCAATGCCTACACATAAATAACCACAACACACAAGCCTAAAATATACTAACTTAGATTTGGAGGTTAGATTCAAATGAGATACATGAAAAAATGTTAGAGATTCAAATGTAAATAAATCAACGACCTATCAAAATCAATTTATAATTTCTCACTGCCTACTAATCATATGCATAGTGAAAATTATCAAAATTACAAAATAACATATCAAATGCATTGCAAACAATATCAAAAGTGCAAAAAATAGGCTAAATGTATGGAAATTTAGCTTAGAAGCATAGTAGAATAAGTTTGATAGGAAGAAAGTCACTTCAAAAGCATATAAATGTTCCTCAGAAGCATAAGAAGTCACCTCAAAAGCACAAAAAGTCAACTTAAAATCATGAAAAGACACCTTATAAGCATGGTAGGATTCAATAGATGTGAATTAAATTACCTCAAAAGTGTAGTAGGTCACCTTAGAAGCACAACATAAGTGTGAAATGCATATATATAATTTTATTACAAAAAAATATTATTTGGTAATTAATTATCACACCATATATATCAAATGCATGGTATGTCAGCTCAAGAGCATGGTAATTAAGCTCAAATTCATTCTAGATCAACTCACAAATGCCTCAAGTTGGCTCAAATGGGTGCCAAGATAAATTAGATGAGCCTTAAAACTTTTACCTAAAAAACTAAATTTCTAGAAAAATATATTGTTAAAATAATTAGGGAAGTGAGTCCCATTAGGTGTTTCAAAATGTGGATGATGAAAATGTGAATTAAGAAAAATTATAACAATATAATGAAATTATTGAATTCATGCTAAAAAATCACTCAATAAAGCTCAAGATCTATGCAAAAAATGAAATAATAAACAATTGTACCACAATAAAGACCTTGATTTTCTATATTATTTCTTTCAAGTAGTAGCTTGAATTCTTGATATGCGGGGTTCTCTTCAAAAGAGTATAACTATGATAACATAATTATGGTATTGTAACCAAGATAATGATAGTTTCTCAAGGAAAATAGATAAAATATATGAGATATTGATAATGCTTGATAATGATAGTACTTGATAACTATCACTAGCTCTTGTTTCTTAAGGGGTAATGTGTCAATGGGTTGGATATTTATATGTTTCACTTGATATTTGACCAATGGTGAAGACTAATTGAAAATATTAGTGGATGAGAAAAATTGAGATAGGGTAGGAGCTAAAATTTGAATTAATGAGGTGGGATAATTGAAATAATTAAATGAATAAATTTTTATAATTCAAGAAAATAGTTGGAGAAATACATAAAATATTAATTTTATTTATTTATTTTGGAGGGAAAGAGAATTTAAATTTAAATTAAGTATTTTAATTTATTTAACTATTGAGAGGAGTGTTAGATAATTAAATAATTTTTAGAAAATTATTTTACTATAGTGGACCAAAGATAATTTAAATTTGATCTTAATTAATGTTTGAGGGAAAATGATAAAACATAAATTAATTAAATAATAAAATATATTTAATTAATATGGATAGTAGAATTGATGAGGATGATGATAATATGAGAAGATACAAATGCATTAGTCATTTTCAAGTGTCTATATATATGTGTGTGAGTGTGTGTGTGTTAGTGTTTATGTATATGAAGTAACCATGAAAAGGAATAAACTAAAAATTGGAAGTCATTTGTATTAAGATCCTTGATAAATTGAATGTGATTTCTTACTAAATAAGAATAAGTATTGTTATCTACTCTATTTGGAATTGAATATAAAATTTAAATTATCGATAAATAGTTTGAGAAAGAGGTGTGTGAACATAAAAAACATATATTCATTATTGAATTTTTTATTTATTATTAAAATATTTGGTGAAAGTAATACAAAATCACTACTTTCATTGTCAATTCACAATGTCTATTTATTACAATTAGTCAAATAGGTCATACTCAACTAGAGGATATATAGATTTGTATGGTAGATTGTTTGTAATTATAGCACACTATTTCTCAAATAACATGGTGATTAATGGAAATCCTGTAGATTTTCTTTCCTCATGAGGGTAGTGCCACTTCTAGTTGGAAGGTGTGTTGGGGACTACTAGTTTGTGGTTGAAGGAAAAATAAATAGATGATTCTCTCTATCTTGTATTTGAGATGTTGAATACTTGGTTTATCAAATAAAATATTGTATTAATGATATTATACTTGATTATTTAGAAAACATGATCTTGTTATACATGTTATAGTATTATTGATTGTATGTATATCATGTCAATATTATGACGTATTTTGAAATGAATTATTAAACAAGATTTGTAAAGTGTAATGTTTAAAGAGGACCATGATCAATTAATGTAATGAAATTATGCTATGCATTGTACTTGAAATCTTGATACTAGAAAAATGCTTTTTAAATATTTTTTATGAGATAACATAATTAATTTTATGTATTGTTTTTGGAAAAAATTCATATAATTGAATTTTGGATTATTCACTTATATAGTAAGTGAAAAATAAATATCAATGTGATATACTAATTTTTTTTAACCTTGTTAGAGATAAGTTAAGAAATTTTAGATAATGATTAGGAAATTCATTACATGTGGTGGGTAAGTGCAAAAAGATGGGGGACCAAAAAGGGGTCTTAAGTGGCAATTTTTTTTCTTCTGAAATTAGGAAATACTGACATTAGATGAGAAATTGAGGATAGTTACACTCAAAATTTTAAGATGCAACAAAAACAATGTTCGTAGTCCTTCAACTCTACTTTCTAAACTACTAATTCTTTTTTAAAATGGTAGAGATTAAGGGGTTAAAAAAAGGGAGCCACATAAATTGGTGCTATTTTTGTCAAAAAAATATAACATAGTGTCTTTTGTAGAGAAATTAGCTAACAATATGTAGTTTATGGATTATTGCAAGAGTTTCTGGATTAGATTGTGTCAAGAGTTTTTGGATGCAAATTTTTTTGACATAATCTAATCCATAAACTCTTGCAATAATCCATATGGATTGTGGAAATCTATTATCACTAATGTAGTTTATGCCCGATTTTTCTAATAAAATAACTTTAGTGAGAAATTAGCTAACAACATGTAGTTTATGCCTATTTTTTCTGATAAAATTTTAATGAATATTTTATTTTTTACTAATTTTCAAAGTGGACACATCCTAAAAAACAAAATTTTGGCTGTGCTACCCCTATAATTTTTGAAAACTAATCAAATATATGTATTTTTAAATATGTATAGAAAGGAGTCTAGTTTACAAAAGTGTAATTTATTTGAAATTTCAATGAACGGTTAAAAAGTAAAGTAAAAAATACCAAAATTTGGTTTTTGATAAAAAAATGGACACAAACAAAAGAAATTAAAGATGAAAGCCTTAACATTGTCAAGTGTTTGATTTACTTGACCTTGAAACACTGCAAACCTGATGGTTAGAACAAATGAGATTATGTGAAATCTTGTAGGAATATGCAAAAACACATCTTTAGACATTGGGAAGGCACTCTAAGCCTTTGGGTTGGAAATCCAAAGAAAATCCCAAGCTTAAGGCCTTAGGATTCCCAAAGCAAGATATAACGCGGGCACATTATAATGTCATCATGTTATGTTTTGTTTTGTATTTTTCTCCATTATTGTAAAATGTTGCTACATGTTTCTTAAGCTTGACAGCTTGTGTTATGTCTCACTTGGAATTATTTTTGTGCAAGTTTGTTAAGTATGTTTGATGTATGTATGTTTGTATATATATTTGTATGTATGTATGCCTTTATGTATGTATGTATGCTTGTATGTATGTATTCTTGTATGTATGTATTCCTATATTCGCTTATGTGTGTATGTATATATGTATGCTTATATGTATGTATGTATGCCTTTATGTATGTAAGCATGTATGCATGATTGTATGTATGTATGAATGTATGTATGTATGCTTGTATGTATGTATTCTTGTATGTATGTATATATGTATACTTGTATGTATTCCTGTATTCTTGTATTCCTGTATGTATTCCTACATGTATGTATGTATATATGCATGCTTTTATGCATGCATGTTTGTATTTATGTATGCTTATATGTATGTATATATTTATGTATTTATGTGTGCTTGTATGTATGTATGTATGTGTAGACACTTAAAAATTTCCTAAATGTTATCATGCACTTGAAGAAGGTATACTAACATCGGTTCATCCTAAAACCCATCCTCTTTTCATTTAATTGATTAAATTTTCCCAACTATTTAATTAATTTCATCATTTTCATCTATTAACCTAATTAATCTAATCGGGATAACTCATCCCATTTCATGCTAACCATTTCATCCTATTAAATTGAATAAATCAAATTATTTAATTTAAATACCTAAGTCTCCTTATTTAATTAAATAAACCTAAGTTATTTAATTAAATATCATTCCACCTTTCCCCCATTCATTAAATCATTTTACTTAATGAATACCGTCTAATTCTTCTAACCCCCCTAGTTGCATAAATTAAACCTTTTTTTAAATGGTAATTACTAATTAATATAATTTCCCCCACTTGCAAGGGAATATTCCAAGGGAATATTCCTCCTTTGCACATTCCTCCAAAAGGAATATTCCAATAGAATATTCCTTCCCCTTCTGCATAATTTAATTTGGTTTTAATTAACTAAATATCCCTTTTCCCTCACTCGTGAGAATATTTCAAAGAATATTCTCTCTCCTCACTCATTTGAGAAAGGGAATATTCTTACAAGGCTTCATATGCAAGTTAACTCAAAACTTCTTGTGCAAGTTAACTTGTGACCTCTTGTATAGGTCAAAAGTGTGTTTATTTGAAGGAATATTAACCGTTGATTAAAATCTCATCTTTCATTCTCATCCATTGATGAGAATCCATGATCCATGCATCCAATTTCCTTCATCCTTGACCATTGATTAACTTTTTTAATCTCAACCCTCTATTTTTTCATTTTTCTTCCTATAAAGAGTTCACTATTTGGAGACAAATGGATCCATCTTTTAACATCAAACTTATGTTGTTAAAATAACTTGCACTTGCACTCATATTTAGCATCTGTTTTTTAGTTTAGTTACTTGCATAATAGCTTAGCTTCCATTAATGGGTTCCATGGTAACTTAGATGCATACATTTAACTTATTTGTTAATTAGGGTTTCAATATTTTTAGCTTAGAATCCATCTAGATTAGCTTTGAATTTGCATATTATTAATCATTTTAGCATAAAATCATGTTAAATTAGCTTGCATCATGCTCATTTACATTACAATCATATTTTCATACACATATCACAATTGTTCCATCAGTTTTCTTCAATAAAATTGATTGAAACAAGCTCATTTATCCATGGGATTGGGAAAGGGTCATCGTTCCACATCAATGTGACACCACTCCCACAATGGGATATGTTTCAATGGATTAGAGTAGGCATTTTTAAAGCTTTCATAGTTTAGTATACTTGGTTTTATTGGATGCTTGGTTTAATTTTCATTTGATTGATCCTATTGAGATTGACATTAGTGGCTTTATTATGATTCAATTCTTCATGGATCAAGCATAATCAACCCATGCTAATCTATTGGTCACATTCTAGCGCTAGAAGGAAGGCACAACCGATCAAATTTAATCAATTTCTATCTCAAATTCTATTTTTTCGATTCTTGCAAGATACAACGATGTTCAAGGGAATTATAGTGATTCCTTTGTTGGGTGTTTCCATACAATGATGCTATCATCATAAAAAACAATGACGCTTAATTAATATTCTAGTGCTGATTAAAATAAATAGTGATGTTGAATAATTTTAGAGGTATCAAGATTTTTCAAATCATGATGCTCCAAAATAGTGATGCTACCGTCATCACTGGATTTTGTAGAGTGGCACCCAAATTCACTAGAGTGACACTCATTTCATTTATGGCAACGCTATCATAAACACCAATGCCCTTCTTTGGTAAGTAATCAATTTTCAACATGTGCTTTGATTTTTTTACTTCATTTGATCACTAACATGCCTCTAACTTTATTTTGGTTTTTATGCTAACTGGGTTTTGTAGGATGGATGATGAACATTGAAGTGAAGAAGCACTCTTGTATTTAAATCTTATAATTGTAACAAGTTTTTCGATGATTTTGGGGTAATTATAAACCATTTATCATGCTTTTCATTTTATGCTTTAGGACCACACTAGCTTTCAATTGGGTTTTAAAACGGACACTCAAACGGGACTAAAATTGAACCCTCACTTCATCATTTTACTTTGGGTTTAAAATTGAACAAAGAAACTTAACACTTTATTTGGTGCATAAAATAAATTCACATTTTCTTTGAAGGTTAAAATCAACAAGTTCTTGCCATGTCTTGTGATTTAAATTTTTGACATTGAATGTGTATGCACTTCTCTCATGCCACTTAGTGATCTTGAGAATCAAAAACATTCCTTGGAAATTTTGTATAATCACCTACATATTTAAATTTGGATTAAAAATGAACCCCATTCTAGTGTAGGGAAAAGGAAGTGTGTGTGCTCTCTCCTTGTTTCATGTGAACTAGGAGATTGAACTATAAATTTACTTCCTTGTTTTTATTTATCTTTAGAGGGCCTACCTCCCCAATTTGAAAGGAGGAAATGAACCAAGTGGTAACAAGTTAAAACCGAGCTCTTTCAAATCACTATATAAAAATGTTTTTGTGATGAAAGTCATAAACAACAGGTGCAGATGTGTCATAATGAAAAGTGTCACCCTTAGTATCCATGTGATACGTAAAAATATCTTCTTAGAAAGGGATTGTGAGGCCTCTTGATTGAAATAATCTTGAGCTAATCTTGCCGCATGTATGGCCACTTTGAATGAAAGCCCTTACTAAGAACCATTGTTTAAAAGCCAAAAAAAATTATGCTTTCTGGTATAGGAACGATCGTTTCAAAGGCACCCCACATTTTACTATTCAATTGTAGAAATAGAAAAATCCTTAGGATCTTTGGATCTTCAGGATTTAAGATATGGTGGTACCAAGAAGTGTGTGTCGTAGAGGGGATCCAGTATCGCAAAATCTCTAGCTATTCGCATTGTCTTAGTGTTTGGAGAAATCCAAGTGGGGATTCAACAAGTAGTATCTTTTGAACCTAGGATGGTAAATACTTGTGAGCCAGTATAATACTTTTCTTGGTTCCAAAACATTGCAAAAACACATTCACAATCTTCCTGAAAATTTCAAACCCTTTGGTCTAAGTATGGATACCTTTTGACAAAGCCTTGATATTAATGCTTGTCCTAAGAATTTATTCTTAAATACTTCTAAGTATTTTTGGTTTTATCTCAATACATACTTCCCAAAGTTAACATAGGAAACTATGGCTTGAATTTCATCCTTTTCACAAAATGGACTTTGTGAAATTTATGATGTTTTTGACATAGACATTTAGTTTGAACTTAATCAAGATGAGTGTTTGTGGTAAAAAGAAACTCACTTAAGCAAGATAAACTTGATAAATTGAACCCCACATGACCATTTGGAGATTGATTGCTCCTGTTGAATAACCTGATCTCACACCTGCTATTATGAAACCAAACTTTGAACTCATTGAAGGAGAACACACTGATATAATTAGTACTTTGAGAAGCTTCACTTTTGAAACTATGAATGGTTTCTCTAGACCTATTCAAACATCATCAAACAACACAATGTTAGCCCATAAACAAATCTAAAAAAATCATTCCCCATGCAATTCATTTAAGTGCAAAAGAACAAGAAATGAAGATGAATAATCAAATAAAGCTATTAAATTTTGCTCAAGAACATTCAAACCCAACATCCCATGGGGGAATTGGTGCAATTTTGATGTGGAAATTAGCCCTTTCCCAATTCCTTGCTAAGATTTTGATGAAGATTGTTGATGATTGTGCTCCTTTGATGAAAATTTGACCATAACCTAGCTAATATTGAAAAATGCTACAAAAACTTGGATGAAAATGGATGAAATTGCATAAATTCCTTTGCCTAAAGTTGTGCAACAAAATGCCTAAGATTGTGTATCCAAAATCAATAGAGAAGACCTCTATTTATAATGAAGAAGTTTGGAAGAATGAGGAATAGGATGAATGTGGGATAAAAGAAAGGACCAATGTCAATGTGCCACTTTCCAACATTCCATTGAAGAGTGGTTGTGTACATTTTGGTCAATGTGCAAATAAATGCCATTAGGTGATAATTTGAAATTTGAAAGATTTCTTGTAAAAAGGATGTGGAAGAGGAGTTAATGCCACTTGGCTCAATAAAAAGGACTTGCAAGAGGAGTTAATTCCATGCTCGAGGACAAATCCTTTTGGAGGGATATTTCAAATTGGAAGAATATTCCAACAAGATGCCTTTTTGAATGAAAATAGGAGATTTTATAAATCAATTAAATTGATTTACTTGTGCAAGTTGCAAAATCTACAAGATTTGATGGATTTAGAGTTAGAGTTAATTAGGATTTAATTAACATAGATAGGGATTAGTTT
The DNA here is from genome assembly GCA_007115665.2 of Sequoiadendron giganteum. Lineage (NCBI taxonomy): Eukaryota > Viridiplantae > Streptophyta > Pinopsida > Cupressales > Cupressaceae > Sequoiadendron > Sequoiadendron giganteum. The sequence continues at coordinate 255,034,520 of CM021106.1, read as the reverse complement.
GATTTGACACTTTGACTTAGATTTTTGGATTTATTTAAATCAAAATGAGAATTTGAGAGATTAGATTTAATTAAATAAAGTTTGATTTATTTAATTAAAGAGAGTGATGTTAGATTTAATCAAATAAGGGTGAATTTATTCATTTGAAATAGGGAATTATGATTTAACCAAATTAAATGAATTATTTAATTAAAAGAGGAACATTGGATTAAATAAAATTGATTTATTTAATCAAAGAGGAATATTAGGGTTAATTAAACAAAATAATTTACTTAATTAAAAGAGGAATTATGATGAATTAATTAAATAAAGATTATTTAATTAACTAGATAGTAAAGAAGTGATTCGGGAAGAAATGGTGTTAGTGGATCAGGATCAAGTGCATGATATCAATTAAGATATTTTTGGTGTCTACATAAACAAAAGAAACACCAGCTCAGTGGAGAAAGACAACGAATATATTAGACGAAGAAGAGGAACAAACCAATATTGAGGGTGGAAGGCCCATATTACCACCACCCATGTGGCAATAAATATACTCTTTTCTTCCATAGACTTAGACTTCTCTAAATGATCTCTCATAAAATAAGAATCCCCAAGTGAAGGTCTACAGGTCATCATTTCAAACTTAGGAATCTTATTCCAAAAGTTCTCAAAAAACACCTTTTAGCACTTCACCAAAATACTACTATATTGGCATACAACTTCTACAAATGGCCTCAAGGAAAAATCCAAACTTGTATGCATTCTTTTATCGTCAAAAGCTTGCTCGTTTTCATGATCTTGAACCTATCTAAATCATTGTCTTTAGGATTTGAGAACTTTAGAGGTCTATCATGTTTCTCACTACCTTAGTCTTATCAAACAAAGGTTCAATCTAGGTCAACATTGGGTCGAACATTTCACCCACCCCTTCATCAAATTTCATCCTTCACTTCATAAAACTTTACAAAAAAATTGAACACACCAAAACTTTTGGACTTCAACATCTATCAAACCAGCCCCTAACTTAGCTACTTTGTATGAGAAATGAATATTTTTCCATGCACTTAGTTAAGTTAGTTATCATCTTTGAACTAGTTTATCTTGAAGGTCATGAGTCTACCCTAAAGATTTCCAAATTCATAAACATCCTTTATCTAAACATCAAAAAATTAAACTTAAGTCAAAAGTGTTGTCTTGAAATGTTTTCAAAGATTATTTCCAACATCATCCACCCTTTTCATCTCCCATTATCATAATTTCTCCCAAAATACCTAGAGAATCTCTTTTACCTAGATTTGAGTCAACTAGAGAGTTCAAACATTATAAATCTCAACACAACTCTCCCATAGGTGACCCAAAATTTATGGTAAAGACAAGATCACAACACAAGAGAACCATGGAGAAACAAAAGTAACATTCACCTCATGTGAATCCAATCCTTTAAAATTTGATCCAAGAATTCAAGTTACCCCATCATAGAAACTCTCATCTCCATGAGGGCCCTATGAGATTGAAGACATTACAAACAACCCATTTGGACTTACTAAGAAAGAAATCATGAAGTAAAAACAAGACCATCAAGCCTTAGAAAATTTTACTCTAATTTCCCCATCATTTTTTGTGCAACCTTTGATACAAGACTTAACAACTCCATCACTTGGGCTAAATCAAACATCCACTCCTAGTCTTGCAACTAGTCTTTCCAAAGACTTTCTTCTAGCTCTTCCATTTGAAAGCAACACACTTATGGGTACTCTCAATACCAATCCACCTCAAAGCACTACTTGGACACCAAACTTTGGTACCTCAACCATTCTCGAACACCCCTTGCATTAACATAAACCACTTATACTTTAGGAATTCACAAAAATATCAACATATCAAGGGTACCCATATTAATCCACCCCCACAAGTACCACAAAGGTTCCCAACATCCTCCAAGGAAGTGTGGAAAAAGTGTCTCAAATTGGCCCACAAGGGTATGCTAACACCATAATTCAAAGTAAACCCTTAATTAAAATAGGGACATCTCTATCCAATCCTCCATCTGGTTCATCCACACCATTGGATTCAAAAAACACATCTATCCCATTCATTAACAACCCACATCAAAATAATCCCTTCATCATGAATCCCATCAACCCAGGTAACACCTTTTACACATCCCTAACACAAGGAAATCCTCAAGACATGGGACAAGGGAGCCTTTTTAATCAATGGTCTCAAGGTCCTAGTGTGTCATTACCCTAAAAAAATTTAATGGAACCATCATCATCTTTCCCCATGGTCCCCTTCACCATGCAAAAACAAATGGGACCTCAAACTTACATTCCTTTATCTCGATCTGCTATCCTCCAAGAAATGTTGAACCAAGGTAACTCCCAACTCTCATCAACAACCCAAAACCCACTCAAAACATCAACACCCACTATCCATCATAGATATCCCAACAACCACTTAATCCTACATTACAAGCACATGCCTTAGCTTTACATCAAGCAAAATAGGCTTATCAACAAGTCATCCAACAACAAGAAACCCTAGTAGCACAACACCAATAGCAACAACATCAAGCATCCCTAGCAACACAAAAAAAATAACAACAACATCAAGTAGCCTTAGTAGCACATCTACAGACCTAGCAACACAACGATAGCAACAAAAAAAATAAGTAGCCTTAGCAACACAACAAACAACCTTAGCATAGAAACAACAACAACAACAAGAAGCCCAAAAACAAGCCTTAACAACACAACAATAATAACAAGCCAAACAACAAGCCTTATTAGCACAACAGCAACACCAAGCCTAATATCAAGCAACCTTAGTAGCACAACAATAAAAACAAGCTGAACAAGCAACCCTTGTGTCTCAATAACAACAACAAGCCTTATGAGATCAACAATATGCCCAAAAAAAAACAACAACAAAGTTCCTACTATAATCCTCAATAGAATATCATCAATAAAGATGCTTTAGGAACATATGCATCAACACCTCAATCACCTTCACAAAATCTCACACCACCATACACACCATACAACACTTTATCATATAAGAATCCCACATATAATCCATCCACCATCCCACAATATGCAACGTATGTTCTACCACCAAATCCACAAGATGATCTAGCATCACAAATCAAAGTTTTGTCACAAGAAATACGTGATATTTGAATGGGAAAGATAAAGAAGCCCCATACACAAAACCTATTTACATATCCATTCGATCAAAAAATCACAATGGTACCATTGCCTCTTGGCTTTGAAATCCCAAAATTTGATAAATACAAAGGGAGAGGAAGTCCTATGGACCATGTCAAAGAGTTCAACATCATGTCTATGGAGGTTTCTTATAATGATTCTTATTTAATGTGCCTCTTTACATGAAGTTTAATAGGTCCTTCCATGGATTGGTTTTCTCAAATACCTCTCGATATCAAAAATTTCCAAGAAATCACCGATAAATTCATCAATAAATTCTCTTTTAATCTTGAAATGGATGTAAGCCTAGAAGAGTTGTATACTCTTAGACAAAACAAAGGATATTTCATTAATTTCTTACAATGGTGGAGACAAAGAGCTACTAAGAGAAAGTGGACCCTTCTTGATGAACACCAAGTGGGAATTATCATAGAAAATATAGATCCTGATCTATCCTTCCATTTGAAAAGCCGTACATCACATCTTATGATGAGCTTGCTCCTAGAACCCTTAAAATCAAAAGAGCTTTAATCTCATAGGGAAATAATCAAGCTTACAATGAAAACCACCCATCAACTAGCTCAAATGACAAGCCTCGTGTCTAGGCTAAGAACAAGAACTTAAAAAATGATGGTGTGGTAGATGGTAAGGTGGTCCTAAGTGCTCCTCGACCAAAAAACAATCAAGTTTCTAACATTCAACCAACTATGCAACAAACAACACCTCCTCAGAACAATCAAATCAACAACATCGAAATGCAAAGATAAAATCCTAACAAGAAAAACTATTCGAAACAAAAGTGCACACAATTATCAAAACCCATCAAAACCATCATGAAGAAGTTGGTAGAGTGAAACTTGATAATGCTTCCCAACTTTGAAATCTACCAAGAACCATAAGAGAAGCCATCCTGGTACAATGAAAATGATCTTTGTGACTTTCACAAAATTAAAGGACATAAAATGACAAACTACATGAGGCTTAAAAATATTATCCAAGTTCTTATAGAGAACGACACCATATCCATTGAAGTACCAACCAGTAACCTGGATCTTAAGATATACAAGAACCTTATGCCAGACCATAGCGAAGGGAACAACAACAAAAAATCTAAGGACTGCAAAAACATGCAACATACCTATTCAAATGTAGTTGCTTCTTTTGATAGTGTCATCACTATTGTCACCATCAAATTGCTTAGTGTAGAGTGTGGAGTCACCACATGATGTGGAAAATTCACCATCCAAGGAGTCCCATCTCAATCTAGGGTGCAATCTACTTTTCCAACATCAAATCCCAACAAGTATAATCTCCTAGATTAGCTTAAGAAGATCCCCACACATATATCAATCTTAGAACTATTAAGGCTATCCCCCACACGTAGGGAAATCTTAGAGAAATCTTTGTTAGAGTCATCCATCCCTGAGCATATTGATACAGATTAGTTTCAAGCTATGGTAGGGGATATTACTAATCATCTTCTCACCTTCGCAGAACAAGACCTACTGTCACAACCATCTCATAATCATGCTTTGCACCTTGAGGTTGTCATTCATAGAACAAGGTGGAAAGAGTCTTAATAGATAGAGGTGTTGGTCTCAAAATTTGTACCCTTCAGTTCTAGGCTATTCAGAGGATACCATTGAGAAAGTAAAGAGTACCACCATCAAAGAATATGACAATCAAGAGTGGGTATCATAAGGTATCATTGTACTACCCATCCAAGTGGGACGTATCATTACAGAAACTGCCTTCCAAGTGCTAGACCTTGATCTTCCCTACAACATCCTACTTGGCCAACCATGGATCCATGCCTTAAAAGTTGTAGCCTCAACATATCATCGATGTGTAAAGTTTCCTTTTGAGGGTAGAGAAATTACCATCCATGGAGATCCTGACCTTTTTACTACTACAAGATTCTTGAAGCTAAGTTCTATAAAATTCTCCAAATACCCAAGAATTATGAAGGGCCTACACCACCCCCCTCATTTGTTGACCCATCATCCCTTGCATTGACCTCAAGAAAACCTATTGTGTAGAACATTCCTAACATCAAAGTAGGAATCTAGGATGATGGTTGTGGAAACTATAAACTAATGAAGAATACCTTTTTCTTAGGAGATCTACCTCTTTCTCCTCAATCCCATGAGAAAGCCACATATAGCTACAAATATCTCGAAACAATCAATATGGCAGCTACTACCTTCACCAAGTGGAGGGATTTGAACCAAGAAGATGTCAATGAGAATGATGTCTCTAAACTACAATATTAGGCTGAATGACCTGTCCCTATTCTTCCCATGGAAGATGACAATAAATGCCTATAGATAATGAAGGGATGGGGCTATAACAAGAATGAGAAGCTAGGATAGAATGATAATGGTTTTCTAGAACCCATCATTCTTGAGAAGCACCTAAAGAATCTTGGACTAGGTTGTACTACTAGCAAGGTCACCCTTATTGGCAAAGGTACTTTCGCTAAGCAAGCTAAGGCTTCCTATTGGTTATAGACATTACATGATATGACCTTAAATGAATTCCCCCTTGATGTTGCCAAGCTATTTGAGGATAACTCCCTCTTCATGATATTTGTAACATATTTCACTCTAAGCAATCAACCAACTGAAATATGCCCAGTATACCCACAACTCATTAACTTGGACCAATATGGACCACCAATTCTAGCTTTATTCAAAAATGACGAAGTGATCTCAAAATTAATGGGACTCTACAACAACTTATCATGGGAAGATCACAAAGTAGGTTTTGACATGGAGCTAGACACAAGGGCGTACTATAGGGAGACTATTGAATCCTTCATTCAAAAAATTAATGACATACAACTAACATGTAGATATTTGAGTGAAAACCACACTGTGGCACTTTTTGATCCTAAAATAGTAAAAATAAAGAATTTAGCTGAGGGTGAAAACCTCTCTAAGGCACCCAAGGATGAGGGATTAAATCTCCCCCTTAGTGTGATTTATCTAGCACTAGTACAGAAACAACAATAAACTACTAAAAAATCTACTAAAATCTTCTTATAAATGACTACAGTTGGTCATTTGACCACTAGTAGTTTATTTCTAGTCATATATAACATGACTAGATTGATGACTAAACTATTTTTAGTCATTTATTAGTTGTTTTGATTGATCGATTTGGTAGTATATGTAGTCATTGATTTAGTCATTCATTACCTCGATCTAGTCACTTATTTAGTCACTCATTTTCTATTAATATATTTAGTCATTGATTATTGTAATTTGGTCACTTATTTAGTCATTTTTTACTCATTGATATATTTAACTAGTCACTTATTTAGTTGTTGATTTAGTCATTGATTGTTGTAATCAGGTCACTTATTTAGTCATTGATTTTTGATAACTGGTCACTTATTTAGTCATTTTTATTCATTGATTTATGTGCATTGGTAGTTTATTTAGTCATTAATTTTAATAATAATTTTGGTCAATTTGGCAATATATTTAGTCATTTTTATTCATTGATTTCACTAATCATATATCTACTCATATTAATTTACTGTTCACTGATTTCTATCAATTGGTAGTATATTTAGTCAATTTAATTATTAATTGATGTCAATTAGTAGTATATTTAGTCATTTTAATTGACTGATATTTGAGGATTTAAGCATAAAACACATAAATACACATCAATCATCAATTGCACACAATAAGACAACCATTAAGAAGGAAAAATCAATGAAATTTATTAATAAAAGAAAGGTGTTCTAGTTACATCTTATAAATAGAGTATTACAATTGTTATTTTCAGTCACAAGACTAAAAATATGAGTTATAATATTGCAAAGAAATGATTGTAAGAAAGAAACTTCTCCAAAATACTTCTACAATGATGGAAACACATGCTTGAATCCCTTCAATGCGAGCACATGCCCCTTTCATCTCTTAAAAATTCTACAATACGAGAAATCTTCTTGGAGAAAGCTATAACATGTAGAATCCAATGAGAGTGTTGATTGTTTCCCATATATGAATCTCTCTTGACCTTCAATGCAGTCAACAATAACCTAGCTAGAATATTTCATCATTTATATACAATGTTTCATCTGATATGAGCAACAGGGTGCTACCTTTTCCACCATTAATGAAGTTGTGCCTCAATACAACCAATGAAATTAATATTAGTCTCAATTCAGAAAGAATAAAAGTGCATTGTATATTGCGAGTTTACAAAAGAAAGTCCAGGCACGATAGAAAGATAAATCAACTAAAAAATTCTAGCCTTGTCAACAAATTCCTTAATCAGAGTGTTCAACATAGGCCTAGAATATACATATTGAACCTTTGATTTCAAAACCTTGTTCAATATTTAAGAAAGGTGATACACTTAGGTTATAGAATGAAGTTGACATATTATAGAATGAAGGCTATCAACACTAACCAGATTGGAACAACATTATCAACAAAGATTTATTGGAAACCAATCCCAAGAATGCCATCAGACTTGGACAACAAAAATGTCAACCTTGGTTCATGTGTTGTCTCAATAAAGACCCACAACATTAAAGAATCCATTTATACATAAATTCCAAATTGAGTTGATGAGAAAAGATATTTGATATCCAACTAGGAATCCTTAACATCCAAAAATTACTAATCTGATGTTTCACAACAAGTTTCCCAACTGTGGTCCATCATCTTCCCCATTCACTTTACAAGCACCGCCCAATTCAAATTTTGAAGGAAAAAATACATAAGGTACTTTCTGCAATGGTAATTTTAAAACTAATGATGAATAAAAAAACTTAAGACATCCATTAAACTTGCAAGAAAATAACTACTTGAAAAAATGCACAAAAGCATCACCAAATGGTTCAAAACTCATTGTCAGTATAAGTCCAAAAATTTGATGTTCTTATGCAAGTTAATTAGGTTTATTCTCTTACAATTCATCAAAATTATAAAAAAGGGTAGCAAGTCAGGGGATTTTATCGTGGGAAAAATTTATAGTTAAAAGGGTTTTTTACTATGTCAAACATCATTTCATTAGATTCAATCCCACCATTTTACCCATGTGATTACTACCCTATACAATAAGAATCAAAATGTGTTCATTTTATTGGTTTCAATCCCTTCAATCAACCTTTGCAACATATACATGATGTAAATATTTCCAATGAATGGTTGAAACCTATAAGAGGTGAATGAAGGAAATAATCTCACAAATTACGAAATGATTTAGGTATTGCATGGCACATGGAGTTAACCTAAAAATGTTGCAATGATCATCTGACATCTTAAAAGGTTGCAATAATTTAAAAATTCAAAATGGTACAAGGAGAGAGAAAAAATCAATACCTTATCTTTAGCCGATGAAATGAAAGGATCGAGAATGGCAGGAGGATCTATATCAGCCACAATAACTATAAACACTGATTTTATAAAGTATAACATCTCAGTTGTTGCATCACCCTAAACTCATTTAGTATTAGCAAAAAAGAAACCGAATATTGACCCACTACCATATTGGATCTCATAGGATTCTCCTTCACAAACAACAAATGATATATATTAATTGTTTAGTGACATCCTTAATATCCCGATGTAAGTAGACTAAACTAAGTGAGGTTGAGGGTTTGAAGTAGAGTACCATCTTCTTGGTATGTTCTTGACTTTGATCATGACTTGTATCTTAATAAAAATAGCAAGCTAGCTACATTGTAAAATCATTGTTAGAAAAATAACCACAAAGTCCTCTTTAATTAAAATAATCCTTCTAGATATTTCAAGATAGGATATTTTAGTTAATTTCTAAGAGAGCTAATTTCACTATCCAAACAACCATACATCTATTTACTATATATAATTTCCTAGAATTAGAATTTGAATGTGATGAAACTAGCCATAATTGCCAAATATTTGATACCAAAATGTAGTACAAAATGAATTGTTTGACAACAAATGTGTTTTGATAAACTAGATATACCCTTGATATATTGGTTTAAATAACAATGAAAGATCAAACTAGAGATAAGAAGATAACATTCATTAATTCAATTCAAAAAACAATTGAAACCAGAATTCGACCACCAATTATAACTTCATTCAATTGATCTTCAAAAAGATTTTACAATATGTTTAAATTTTTTGTCCTGACTGACATGTCAAAAAGTGTCTTTTCAATTACCCACTTTTAACATAAATCAAAAAGTCTCAATTATTTTTGTTTACATAGGATTGCATAAAACTTTAAAAGTAATGAAAGATGAGAAGTGAAGAGAATCTATCTGATGTTGAAGTCCACAACACTCACAAGATACAAAAATTCATTACTCATCATAAGGTACTCGTGATCATTCAGATCTAGCAAGGTCCTCTCTCCATGATAGTACCTACAAGGCTTGGTACTTCATTGCAAGGACTATTCTTCTGAGGGAGCTAGATATGTCTGCTCTCATTGGTACACCATGCAATCACAAGGCCATTTGTACTTCTAGATTTTGTGTGTGTTTGACAAGTGACCTTTTCATTTGTTGTCCAATAACCCTTTGGTATCTGCGATGAATTTTGAGTACCTAGCATCTAGTGCAATTATTCCATCCAAGGTTAAATTGAGGCAATGAATATTTATGTCACCATCCTTTTGTATATTAGTGAGGCACTTGGGAACAATTTTTTTAAACTCATCTATCCAATCCTTGGAGCCTTCTAGTTGATCATCATCCCTTAGTATCTTAGGCATGAACCACTGCTTTAGCGTGTGAAATGAATCCATTATTGTCTTGATCTTTTGGTCTTTTGAAGACATGTACTAACATTTATCTATGACCCTTCAAACCATTTGCTCAATAGGATTTAAAGATGCGAGGGACTCAACACTCCTTTGTAAAATTTTGCACAAAGTCGTTAAAGTGTGATGTATAGGTTTCCATTTCTTGAATAAGGGGTCCAATATAGGTACATGGGCCTTTATCTAATCAACTGCTTGTGAAAAGGAGACATAACATTCATACACATTTTCCAATTTGTCCATAATTAGTTTAACCCTATGCTCCAAGATCTATTCCAATACCCTGAGGGTTTCTCTCTTTGATCTTTCCTTTGCTTCTTCATTACTCTTTTTCAACTTCTCAATTTCTTGTTTTAGCACATTAAATTGTTCAAGAATGATTGCACCCATACTAGTCTGGATGGTAGGGGGATAGTATACTATTAATTTTGTGCTTTGGGAAGGACCTGCTCCTTTCAATTGTTGTTTCAATTTCACATTTTCTATGAATGACCTATTCACTTCATCATTCAAATCAATTTGTGCTTTCTCATATTATGCCAATCTAAGCTCCATAGCTTTAACCACATCCCTAATAAACATTTCTAAGTGCATTGTCATAGTAGCTGCCTCCAATGCTGATGTGTCTTGAAGTGTCTTTACCATGGAAGTCCCTCTCATTTATTTTACAACATCAAGCAATCTTGGTTGTTCTATTCTTTTTTATTTTGTCTAAAAGGCAGGGTTTCAAGTCTTGGATTGTAACCTGTGCCACTCATTCCCTCATTTGAATTGAATTCATAAATCAACATGAGATCTTCTTGGCTTCTTACTTGATCCAGTAAAAATATATTTTTTAACTCCATCCTAGGAATAATTAGTATATTGCTTTCTAAGACCAATTTTCTTGCTTCTTGGGGGAGAACAGTAATTTCATTAATCCAGAGTTCTCCAAGAGTCTGGGCAATAATCTAGTCATACTATGACTCCCTAGTGCCCATCTTATTAATTTGGAGTCTCTCCTTTAATTATTTCATTTTCATCTTAAACCAAAAATCCTTAAACTCGAGAGTTTGAATAAATTCATCATCTTCAATAAATCTAAGGGAAACAATCACCCTTTCATCATCATGCACTTCTTGATCATTATGCCCATGTACATCCACTCTTTCTTCTGGTTTGTGAGCTTCAATTGCAAGCTTAGATGGTGGTTGATCAACTTCATCATCTTTAAAATTCAAAATTACATTGGCTACCTCTTCAATATTCCCTACTCCTTCACTTATTTATGCGAATGCTTCACCTAGACCTACTCCAACATGAACAAACAAACAATCATTAGTCAATAAACAAGTGTAAACAAGCATTCCCTATGAAATTATTTGAACATATGAATAAATGGAAACAAAGAAAAATATGAAATAAATCACAAATGAAACACTATTCTAATGATCAAACCAGCATCCCATAAGGGGATTGTTGCTCCTTTGATGTGGAAAGAAGCCCTTTCCCAATCCCTTGATAATATTTTTGATGTAATGAACAAAATGATTAATAGATTCTTGATACAAAATATCAATAACCTAGCTATGATTGATGAGAAATTCTAAGCATATGCCTATAGTGATTTTTCTCTAACTTGTGGATAATATTGTGGATAATGAATTTTGATGAGAATGTGGATCTTATTTCAATAGAGAAGGCCTCTATTTATAAGGAAGAAGGGTTGAAGAGTGAATAATCAGGAGAATGTGGGTTTAAAAATTGGACCAATGGCATTGTGCCACTTGTCAACATGCTAATGAATCTTAGAGAAGATGTTCTCACACATGTGGGAGCACATCTTGGGAGATGGGATGTGTAAGAGGGATGAATGCCAAGAGGTGGCTTGTGTAAGAGGAGGTGTAAGAACCTTCAATGCAAAGGTGGCTCAAAAAAGAGGACAAAATTCCTTTGGGAGGGAAAAGTCAAGTAGGTGGAATATTCCAATAATATGCCATTTTGAATGAAAATGGAGTAATTAGTAAATCAAATAAATTGATTTACATGTACAACTTGGTTAGTTGACCAAGGCTGACTTACCCTAGGGTGGAGTTAAAAGCTAGAGAAATGAGGGATTAGTGTTAGGAGTTAATTAAATTAGGATTAATTAACTCAGGTGAAATTAGTTGATTTATGACATTTGATTTAAATGTTTGGGTTTATTTAAATCAAATGAGAGGATGTTAGAACTTTAGGATTTTAATTAAAAATATTGATTTATTTAATTAAAGGAAGATCATTAGGATTTTAATTAAATATATCGATTTATTTAATTAAAGGAAGAACATTAGGATTTTAATTAAATATATTGGTGTATTTAATTAAAGGAAGAACATTAGGGTTGGAGATGATGAAATAATCTGATAAAGTTTATTATCTAATTTTAAGAGAAAATTTAACAAATTTAATCAATTAAATAAAGATTATTCAATTAATTGGTTAGTGTGGAAATGATTAAGGAAGAATTGGTGTTAGTTAATCAGAATCAAGTGCATGATATCGATCGGGATATTTTGAGTCTCTACATTTTCCCCCTCTTTGAAGTGATGCACCTACTATGTTGGTTCAAAAAATAAAACCGGCGAGATCGAAATTCAAAAAAATTCTAATTTTTTCGGATGCCTCAGTAGAAAGAAGTACACTAGTACACTGCCCCCTCGAGAGATTGGGAATTCTTTTTGATTTGAGGGTCGATCTCATGATAAAGAGGTACAAGATGGATGTATAAATGGTTAGACTAATAGATCTATATGATAATGATGATGCAAATGAGATGAATTACAATGTTGAGAATAACAAATCTATATTATCCTAAATATATTAAATGACGATTCAATGCATTTAAGATGGATGATGTTACCTATTATGATGATATGTATGAATATGCAAGATGTAGACAGTTTGTGGATGACATGATATCATGTTAGTGTGAAAAAGGATAAAAGAAATGAGATGATGAAAAAGGATCCAACAAGTCCATGTTCGGTCGAGACTTTACTAGAGATGATGATCAATGATGATATATTTCTTATCCAGAGATTGGGGTCATAAAGAGATTACTTTCCTTATGTTTGATAACACACATAGATACGATGCATTAAGGTATAGATGACTAGGATGGTATTGTATCTAGTGAGATGTAATTTGACTCGATAAACAAATAGGAGTATCCTTGTTCACATTTGACACATGGAAACCTTACTAAGATGTACTTCAAAAGTTTCAAAAATCTCAGACCATGACATAGAAAGGCATAACCTACCAATGAAATAGTCAACAAGCTATCCAAAACACCTTCCATACACACCTAATAAAGAAAGTATTCATTGAGGTTATATTACAAGAACATCTAACAAGCACATGAGACAAAAGATAATGATCAATGCCCCATTCATTTCTCTCTAAATCATTTGATTAGATATCATCAAGATGTCATTGGAATGAGCACAATAATATAAATCAAAAGAAAAGATCAAGTAAACAAACAAGTTAATGTTCTTCATACCGCTAGCCAAGACTAAACTACAGTGATGTCTAATGTTGATGTCCATTGTAGGAAGGATGCATCCTAGGACATGATGTTATTGAATGATTTTTGGATTAACTAGATGAGAGTATATTGATACCAAGGGTTGACCAACTTGTATACCTACTGACCTAGACTTGAGACCTTGACGTTGGAGTTCACACTTTTAATTTGCTATACTTGTTTTTGATTGCGTTGCCAAAGGATGAAAGTGACGATTGATTTATTATGAGTGGAAGTTTATTGTAGGTGAGAATGAAATGGGATGGATGATTTTTTGGGTTTTTTGAATGTTTTTGGTATTTTCCAATGTTTTGAGGTTGTTTTGGGTTTTTTGAGATGTTTTACAAATGTTTTGATTTTTTAAATTTTTTAATGTTTTTGGTGTTTTCTAAGATTTATGAATGCTTTTGGATTTTGTGTCTCAGGGCCCCATCAATAATGGCCTTGCCTACATTTAAGCTCAGAGATGATGTAGTTCAAATACCATGTTTTTGATGTTTTTTGACTTTTTGACCTGTTTTGGGATTTTGACATGTTTTGGATGTTTTTGGATTTTTGCATGATTTTGATGATTTGGATATGGATATGTGATGATGTCAGTGCTCTGTTTTGGGATTTTGTTGAAAGCCAAGCTAGGTTTGATTGATCAGATTGATGGATTTGTGATGATAACATCATTGAGGATACACAACAATGCAAGGATAGTGTTAAGCAACACGGGGATTGGGAAGGATATCCCAAGATGATGATGGGTTTGTTGGATTTTGATTGATCAAGATTTTGAAGCTTGATTTGGAACAAAATTGTTTTGATGATTTGATGTGATACTGAAGTTTCAATTAGATGCAACTAATATTGATTATTTGGATTGATGTTAGATGAAAGATAAAGCTTGATAAGGAACATATTCTCATCAAAATATGCCATGGGCTAGTGATTTGGAATATTTTCTCACAAATTATTTGACCAATTTGATTTCATGTTTGCCAATGTTTGGAACACCACATAAGTTGGAAGATATAGATCAAGACTTATTCCCAAAGAAAGATGTAAATATTTTCCCCCAATGTCTAGAAATTTTTGAAAGGCCATGGGTGGATTCTTGGATAGATGTATGGATGGATGGATATGGTAAGCACGCAAAGGATGCCAAGGATTATCTTGTGATAAGATAAGGTGTTCGAATAGAGGATGCTCATTTGGATAATGCTTCATGGCTTATATAATATTGGGTAGGATAGGATCAATGAAAATGACCCATGTCAAGATGTTTACCATAATAAAGTGTAAAGTGTGCACCAAAATCTGTCAAGATCAAGATAATTTGGAAGATGGATGTAGATATATAAAAATGGATTGGATGAATGGATTTATTATGGATGTGATAAGATGCTTTCTCCTAAAATGGCACACATAGATGCTCAATTCTACACATGATTCCTATTTTCTAAGTTTTAATCATGGTACTTACCCAAAGCATCACCCATGCAATTTTCATTGGAGGACGATTTTTTTATCTTTACTATTTTCATTATTTTTTAATTTTTTAATTTTTTTGTGAAATATTTCAAGCTCATGCTGAACCACCTAGTGGTGTTGATGTCGATTATTTTTTCATAATGTTCCATCAATATCCTTCTTGAATAAGCTACTTTTCTAAGATATGTGCACTTGAGTGCAACTTTTGAGATTCTTGATCTACTTTGTTGATACAAGAGTTAAATTTGTCTTTATGCACACATCGCAATAGAGTGCCTTTTGAATCCTTATGATGGAGGGTTCCAACTAATACAAGGTCAATGTGAGAATTATAAATCATGTGTGCAGGCATGGATGGTGGAGTGTGTTTAGGATAAGAAGATGGATTGGTTGATAGTTTGGAATCTTTGGCTCTCCAAACCTGGGAAGATGGGAAATGATGGTTGGATATGAAAGTGTGCATGAATTTAGCACCAGTAGCTTGATATACTTTGTACATTGCTTGAGAAGCCTGATCTTTCCTTTGTGGACATCTTTGATGGATACTTTTCTATTTTTTATTTTTCCCCATAGTTTCTTTGACTAATGGATTTTGATAGGGATAATCATTCTTTGTATTCTTTGGTATCCACTTATATTTGATTTGTCTTTCATGCTTCACTACTTCTTTTTCTTTGATAACATTCTTTGTGCTTTGATTCAAATCTTTCTTTTGTTGATTGTCCCACTTCATATATGGGGTGATGGGTGGATGAATATTCATGATGTGGTGGGTTATAGTATTGGCATTGGTTTCATCATAAGGATTTTTTGTGCTCCCTATGTTGATGTTTGCTTGAGATGAAGTTTCTCCCAGTTCTATAAAGGTATCACTGATATGTTTAGATCCCTTAATTTTTGAATAACCAAGACCTTTATACTTAGGATTCCCAATATTTTGCACTGGTTCTAGGCTACCTTGTTCATGTAGACCTAATCCTTTGTCTTGAAAACTCATCTGTTCAAAATTTTTATTTGCAATAGGGTATGATTTACCTTGGAAACAAGGTGCTAACCCTTCTCTGCTCTGTTGTGGATCTTCAAAGGTGACAAATTCTTCATTGATAAGATAGCTTTCCCTAAAAAATGTAAGTGATCCAAGTTTATAAGTGATAGGATCCTCCATATGTGGGATAAATTTTTGATTGATATCTTTGGCTTGATCTTGTGAAATATCAGATGTCAATACTTCTTCAAGAGGTGTCGATGATCCACTGTCCATGTAAAATTCTTCCTCATGATTAATTTTTGATATGTCTTCATGAGATTTTTTTGATTCACAAAATATGTAGAATCCTTCTTCATGACCCCTTTCTGATATGTCTCTAGATTTTTCTATATCTTGATCAAGTGTAAAAATGTTAAGAGTAGGAGACACTTGTTCCTTTGTAATGATATCAAGAGTATGAGACTCTTATTTTGAATGAAGATCATCCACATATCCATCCAAAGAAAGCATCTCATGGGTAGATGGAGGATTATGTGCTATATGGATATTATCATCATTTGCGACATCTTGTATAGATAGGAGAGTTCCCATTAGATCATTATAGTATTATGGAGATAAAAATTCTTGATCTTGGTTAATGTTGGAATTTATTTTGACATACTTTGGATCAAGTTCTTGACATGGGTCAATTTCATAGGATGGATTGCTTATAAAGGATTCTTGGACATCGTCATTAGGCATGGGAAGTGGTTTAATATCATGTTGATCTTTGAGTGGATTTGGATCAAGTGTTAAGTTGAGGATTCCTTCAATATTCACAACCATGAGGTCGGAGGATGTCAATATTTCTTGGAAAGGACCACTACTAGACTTTGGTGCAAGATGATGATCATGCTTTGGAATAAGCTCTTAAGATATGTCCTCTAACTCATTAGGTGATGCAAATACATTGTCAACATGATCATTGGTGTATGGATCTTGGATTATGTCAATAGGATCAAATAATTCTAACACTCCCTAAAATAGATCATTGTGGGGTATTGTTGAAGAATTTTGATCATGATCGAAAAGTGACTATTGATGCATGTTGATTTGATCATTGGAGGGGGTAATTTTGTTTTCAAGGTGCTCACTGATGGATAGATTTTAATCATTATTTTCGACAATTATGGTGGAGATATTGCCAATGTTTTCAACCACATAATCCAATTATGTTAACATTTCTTGAACTAAATTATTGTTGAGTATTGTTGGTGGATTTTGATCATGATTGAAAAGTGACTCTTGATATAAGTTGATTTGATCATTATATGAGGTAGATAAATCTTAAAGATGCTTATTGATGGATTGGTCTTGATCACTGATCTCAATAGTTGTGGTGGAGAGACTGTCAATGTTATCACTAATGGTTGAATCTTGATAATTATCCTCAACATTTATTATTTTTTGATCAATAAGGTCTTGGATTAGATTTTTGAGTTGAATACAATTTGATGTTTTATGAAGATTTTCTCTATTATACTCACAATAAGGTCTACCCCTATTCCAAGGGAATTTTAGGATAGAGTTGAAAGAACTTACCTTTGGAAGAGTGACGAGTTTTGCATCGAGTATCTTTCCTAGCACTATTTCGATTGGATCTCCAAAAGGAGTGTATTCATGTTTTTTCTCGTATGATATTTGTGCTTGTTGAGGTGATTCTTGTTGTGATTGATCTTGGAGGTGTGGTGATTGATCTTCGAGATGTGGTGATTGATTTTTGAGATGTGGTGATTGGGTTTGTTGTTGATGTTGATCTTGATATCCAACCTCTTGAAATTGGAGATATTGTTCTTGATGTGGTTGTGGAAACAAGTCAGTGCTTTTATGACATGGTTTAACCAATGGAAGAGTGCATTGATTTTTGGGTGGAGATGTCTCTTGGCACAATGAATCAACTATTTTGGAAATTGAAGCAATTTTATGTCTCAAAATTTGATCTTGATACTCTTGA
This sequence comes from Sequoiadendron giganteum, assembly GCA_007115665.2. Classification (NCBI taxonomy): domain Eukaryota; kingdom Viridiplantae; phylum Streptophyta; class Pinopsida; order Cupressales; family Cupressaceae; genus Sequoiadendron; species Sequoiadendron giganteum. The sequence goes on along the minus strand of CM021106.1, from coordinate 255,016,542 downwards.
TATAGTTGATTTGGTTGTTGAGAAAGCATATTTAGAATGTATACTTGTGGTTGCATGGGATCATGGAAAAATTGATTTTGGACAATGTTTTGATTTGGTGTGATGTTTAGATTTGGAATTATAGGTTGACATTGAACATTGTTGTGGTTGGGAATCCTATTAATTTGATTTAGGTAACCTTGATTTTGCATGGTGTTACCTTGAATTGGATCAATACATTGAGTTGTTAATATATTTCTTGTATTTTGAACAAATTGGTTTGATTTGAAAACAAATCTATCCCATAATTCACCAATTGTGTATTTGATATATTCATATTTGATAATTTTGCACTTGGTATATTCACATTTGGCATGTATGGATTGGATGGGATAATTTTGTTTTTTTTAAGACTCATATATTGATCATTTGGTTGACATATTTGTAAGTTTTTACTTTGATTTAAATATATCATAGGGAAAGGTGTTCCAAAATTTAGATTGGGAAAACTCACATTTCTTGTATCATTGAGGTCTGTAGGACATAATGATCCCATGTATGGATTGTATGAATGTGAGTTTTTATAATCAATTGGTATTGTAAGGCCTTGATAGTTTGATTTACTTGGATTACTCATGATGTATGAATTGAGTTTATATTCCATGTTTTTCTTGTGTTTTGACCTTGTTGCAAAAGTGAATCACTAAGGTGTTTAGGACCAGTGATGAGATGAAAGGTGAAAGGGTGAGTGATATGGGTGTTTGAACTTCTTGAGAACTTTGGATCAATACTAGAATTGGGGTTTTGGATTTTGATTTTGATTTGGTTTGATTTGATTTGGATAATGAAATTGTAGACCCTAAGATGTTGGATGTGACCTTAGGATCAAATTGTTCAAAGGGGTGCTAATTTAACTAGAGGTATGAGAAAAGGATGGATTCTCACACTCCTAACTAAACCGATGATTTTGATTTGATTTAAGGATGTACCCAAGTCTAGATAATGATGTTTCCAAAGCTCTAAAGTTGTTTGTGGGATGGAAATGATAAATGTTTGGGATAGATGACATGTTTCATTTTGATCCTAAATGAACCTAAGAAGGACTTGTTTACAAGACCAAGGTAGTGAAGAAAATTCTCTTCCCTAAGAGTATTTCAAACCAATAGACCAATGTTTTCTCATAAGACCAGGAGAAAAAAAGATAAACAAACACATGTGTGGGGTTCAATTGATTTCATCTTGATTAATGAATTGATTTTACCACATCCAATACTTTTCTTAAGTTTTAAACTGAATGTATATGTCATAACTCCTTTATATTCCACAAGGTCCATTATGTGAAAATCAAGGAGTCAAGGTCATGGTTTCCCTAGGTTGACTTTGGAGAGAACAAATTGAGATATGGGCCCAAAAACTTAGAAGCCTCTAAGGATAAAATCCCAAGGGACAAGCAGTAATATTTGGACCTTTCAAAGGTATTTTCTCTTTCCAAAGGGTTTGAATTTTGATAACCTTGTTGAATGTTTGTTTCCAAGTTTTGATATTTCAAGAAAAGTATTTTGATTTTGAAACAATGCACAACCCTAGGATAGAAAAGACAATATTTGTTGGATTCCCACTTGGATTTCTCTAGCTGCACTTATTTAGAGTGGATGGTTAGAAGCTTGACCACATTGTCTCCCCTCCATGACACTCACTTCTACAAGTCATCCAAGCTTCAAGTTCTCATGAATCTCCCATGAAAAACTCTTCATCTCTACCAAGAACCGCAAGTATGTGGGACAACTTCAGAGGTCCAACTGCCTGACACCAACAAATAGTTAGGGATTTTGGATTCTACATAAATTGGTTTGTAATTAAGTCACCCATTCAGATGGCTACATGAGAGGCAATATCAAACCATATAAAGAGTATCACCTGCTTGTCTGTAGGAGCAACTGTAATGTTGAGTTTCCTCAACATTCAAATTTATATTCTGGTTGGGAGTAGCTTGGCGTTTAGCTCGTTATTGGTTTGAGTTGTTCCCTTGGGGTGAGTACTTTTTCCCACAAAGGTAGGCTCTCTAAAGGTAAACAATAGTGAAGAAGTACATTTTTAATTCGACCACCTAATGCATTTATGAGGGAACACACACAATGCCTTTTCTTCACACACATGATTTGTCCAATTTTAAAAACCAAAATTTGAAATGTGGAGGAAATCTTTTAGAAAACCTAATGACACTGAAATGATTTTGATTCTCAACATCACCATGAAGTGCGAGAGAAGTGCATACGCATTCGAATTACACAAGTTACAAAAAATATTACAAATCAAAGAAAACACAAGTTCATTTTAAATCCTCAAAGGCAATGATGAGTTCTTTTTAAGCACCAAAATAAAATGTGAAGTTGTTTGTCTAGTTTTAACCCAAAAAGCAATGTCTGGTGAGTTTCTAAGTTCAATTTTAATCCAAATTTGACAAAGCTTGCTGAGATGGTTAATTTTAAGCCCAAAGTAATGCCAGTTGGTCCTAAAGCATGAACGAAAAATAACATTTGATGGGTTATTTTCCCATGAGTATTTGAAAACACTATTAGGATATCAAATTCTTTTTTTTCACTTCAATACTCCATGTTCCTCTTAAAACTTGCAATCAATGCTCAAAATGTTAGATGAGATCAAGAAACAAGAAGATATGAGGGTCAAATGAATGATTATGCATAAAAATCCTAAAACTTAGACCAAGTTATAATGTGATTTGAATTTAGGTGTAAAATTGAAAATTTTAACTCTACAAAAATTGAGAAACACCTACACCATTGCATATCTTATGAAATTCTACCCCATTTCAAAAATAAAAGCTTTGAAAAAGACCTTCCTATGACCAAGATATGGCCATTTTAAGATTGAATATAAAAGAAAAAAAACAATAGCATCACAATTTGAATAGGATCAATGTCACTATTTGAGACTTTCAGTGTTGCTTTTAAGTCTTTCAGTGTTTCTATCCACAGTTGTGTCACTATTTGAGACTTTCAGCATCGCTTTGCTAAAACCAACGTCGCTCTATCCTGGAAAGAGAGAAAAGTGAAAAAATGAAAGGAATGGAGAAAAATGTGTTAATTTCGAGATTTGTGCCGTCCTTCTAATGCCAAAATGTGAATGCTTTTCCTAGACCCTCTCCAACATGAATAAATAAACAATCATTAGTCAATAAACAATTGTAAACAAACATTCCCTATGAAATTATTTGAACATATGAATAAATGGAAACAAAGAAAAATATGAAATAAATCACAAATGAAACACTATTCTAATGCTACAAATGAAACACTATTCTAATGCTCAAACCGGCATCCCATAAGGGGATTGTTGCTCCTTTGATGTGGAAATAATCCCTTTCCCAATCCCTTGATAATATTTTGATGTGATGAACCAAATGAGTGATAAATTCTTTATAAAAAATATCAATAACCTAGCTATGATTGATGAGAAATTCTACGCATATGCCTATAGTGATTTTGTTGTAACTTGTGGATGATATTGTGGATAATGAATTTGCATGAGATTATGGATCCTCTTTCAATAGAGAAGGCCTCTATTTATAATTAATAAGGGTTGAAGAGTGAATAATGGAGAGAATGTGGGATTAAAAATTGGACCAATGGCATTGTACCACTTGCCAACATGCTATGAATCTTAGAGGAAATGTGCTCACACATGTGTGAGCACATCTTGGGAGAAAGGATGTGTAAGAGGAATGAATTCCAAGAGGTGGCTTGTGTAAGAGGAGGTGTAAGAGCTTTCAATTCAAAGGTGGCTCAAAAAAGAGGACAAAATTCCTTTGGGAGGGAAAAGTCAAGTGGGTGGAATATTCCAAGAATATGCCATTTTGAATGAAAATAGAGTAATTACTAAATCAAATAAATTGATTTACATGTGAAACTTGGTTAGTTGACCAAGGTTGACTTACCCTAGGGTGGAGTTAAAAGCTAGAGAAATGAGGGATTAGTGTTAGGATTTAATTAATTTAGGATTAATTAACTTAGGTGAAATTAGTTGATTTATGACATTTGATTTAAATGTTTGGGTTTATTTGAATCAAATGAGAGGATATTAGAACTTTAGGATTTTAATTAAATAAATTGATTTATTTAATTAAAGGAATATCATTAGGTTTTTGATTAAATATATTGGTTTATTTAATTAAAATAAGAACATTACGATTTTAATTAAATATATTGATTTATTTAATTCAAGGAAGAATATTAGGATTGGAGATGATGAAATAATCTGAAAAAGTTTATTATCTAACTTTAGGAGAAAATTTAATGAGTTCAATTAATTAAATAAATATTATTCAATTAATTGGTTAGTGTGGAAATGATTAAGGAAGAATTGTTGTTAGTTAATCAGAATCAAGTGCATGATATCAATCATGATATTTTGAGTGTCTACAATTTCATATGCCACTAAGGGGGAACTCTATGTGTATTCTACCTTTTAGGATTTGGTTGCTCAGGGGATGTGATGCAGGAGCATCCAGTGGTGTAAGGGCAATCCTACATCACCCAAAAATATATTTACTTTCATTTAGATTTTTGTATATGTTTTTGCATTTCTGCATACCCTTTTCATCGAAGAAGAATTCCCAACCTTCAGAACCGCTTTTCTGCTTTTTCTGCTCGACTGCTATTTTTAGCAGGTATGATTTTGAAGGCGCGAGGAGACAAAAATTTAAGGAAAGCTTTAGGACAGAATAATAAACACTTTGGTGAAAGAATCAAGCAAAGATCATTCTTGGTTCAAAAGTTATTCAAGTTTCAGTTTCTGCTTTTTGCCCTACAAAATCTTCGGAGCTAATTTTGAGGGACTTAAAGGCTCCGGATAGGCCCGAAAATTGGTGGAAAACAAAAGTGGTTAGCCTTTAAGCCCCACTTTTTGACACTTCATTTTCGCAAGACCTTTTTGAAAAGGTATTATCATTGAAGATCCAATAGGTAGATCTTGAGTTAGGGCTTCTAGAAGTTTGTGCATAATTAGAATGTTGTTTTTGGCTCCAAACGGAGGAAATGGGGCTATTTATGGGGTAGTTTCTAATTTTTGTGGTAGTTTTTGAGGAAAAGAAGATCGCATGCTGCGAATAGGGGAATTTCTATAGTTTCTTTCTGTATTTTGCATGTATTGCAGAACTCAAGGATTTGAGATCCTCTGCATGTAACATTTTCATTTTTGAAAATAATAAGGATCTTAGTTTTCTGTGTGATATTTTGAGTCTCGGGCTGCACCCTCATCAGGATGCTTCTGATTGCATTGTGGAAATTTCTCATAGGGGCTTTGTGATTACAATACCACTTGGTTTGATGGGCAGCTTAGATGGTTTCGAAGACTGACCCTTAGGTTTCTTTTCTGGTTCAACATATAATCTTTCAAAGTTGTCAATTATTGTGTTCATCCTTTTGATAGAATACTTTTATTCAACATAGAATCCTTGGAATCCGGTGTCCCTTTTCTTCTTCTTCTTCTCAAGACTCTTTATGATTTCCTACTTCCTCTTCCTCTGAAATACTTCAACAAGTGTAAAACAATTTCTTATTACATCTTCTTCGTAATCCAATTCATGAGTAATCCTAGCTTTAGTGAGAAGTGTCTACTTTATAAAATTAATATGCCCTTCAAGATGAAAGACCCTTTCTCCTCATGAATACAATGAATGTCACATCTTCAAATATTTATGTAGTTCTTCAAGAGTTTCAATCCCTACGGATAGATCCCCACATTGAGTTAGGTCAAGGAGGAATGTCCCCTTTTTCTGTCTTTTCATAACATCCTACTCCATCCATAACATTTGCCACATAAATTATAAAAATGCAATTCAAATAGAGACAAATTTAGGTAAAACATGTGGGGCTTGAGGACACCCATAGACCCTTATTACTATTTGGTCTATTGAGAAGAACCAGTCACAAAAATTGTGAGTGTGTCCCTGCTCTGGCTTCATTGCTTAAGGTCTTAATACTTGCATGATTTTATTAGGAAATCTTGGTGAAATATGACCAAGAGTGGCCATGAACTTTACTATGAAATCATCATGAAATATTACATAATCACTATTTTTACATCTACTATCCCAGATGTAACACTAGTTTTATACATGTAATCTATTCCCTTCATCATCATTCATTCCCAAACACATTATTTTAGTCCATATATTTATATTTTGGTACAATATTAAATGATGCAATAGAGATTATTTCCTAAAAGTTATGGGAGCTAAGTTCTCTCTTACTTACAAAAATCCCTCATGTAGCCCTTTCTCAATTCCAACAACAAATTCATACTGAATGTTGACTTCAGGATTTTGTATCCTCATTACCATCATCATGAAATAGGTTGGAATCCTCTCTTGAGCATCTATTCCAAGCACTTGGAATAAATAAAAATAAGTTCTTTTGAAATATACTTGGAAGTCTTCTATGTAAAATGACTCATTTTGGGAGGGGGAGATAGGTATCCTCCTATTGTTTACACCCTTTTTCATGTGTAAAGGAAGTTCATCACTCCTGTAGGTTTTTCTCAATATCCTATAATCTTCCTCACTTATTTCTAAGTCTATCTTAGTGATATCTTGTTTGTTTAACATAAAAAACTCTATAGTTGCTTCTTTAGTCAACACCAGTAATGGTGAACCATCTGACATTCTTATATTCCTGGTAGTTGGGTGATTATATTGTGCCAATACTTTAATAAAATTAACATCTATGAAGACATTTGGGACTATGAATTTGGCCAAAACTAAGGTCCAAGGATTTGAAATTGGAATCTTCTCAACCCTATTTTCATAGAAGTAACAAAATAGATCCCACCTTGAGATAGGGATAATTGGGTCTTTGCATCCATTGGTTGTATCTTTAAACACCTTTTTGGATCGTTTTTCTACAAAACTAGGTAACACATCTAAAATGGATTGTTGCAGGGACCTTTTATTTTATTTAGAAACTATGGACTCTTCCTTTTTACTCACAAGCTGACTTCTTTTGGGTGGAATGATGAAGAATTTACTCCTACTTGATTTTTTAAGTATCTACTTGTAGAAGAAAATTTAGTTCTTATACACTTGCTATAGAGGGTTTCTGTGAACTTACTCGATGAAATAACAGTTGTAGATTTTTATTTCTTGAACTCCCTTGCCTCTAGTATACTGAGCTTTGTGAATGATTTCCAAAATTTCATTGAGTCCCAAGTAATATTTTCTCCTGAGCCTAGTCACCTCACTATTAATGTGAATTCATGTAAAATATTTTAGAATCTGCCCATATTTTGATTTTGAATACATGTCGTTGATCTTGGGAAATTAAATGGTGTAATCATTTAATTCTTTGATAGGTTTTACCATAGTACCACTCATTCATTTCAAGATGGCTACAGGTTAGTGCTAGTAATATTGCCACCTTGCACATAGCCCTTTAGACTCATGTGGGACGATGAGTTAATTCTAGTGGTTGAGTGACTGTTCACCGCTATAACGCTCTATCATATCAAGGCCACTATGGGGTAGCAATAGTAGTAACAACACCCTCTACACTCCCCTTTAGACTCTCATGGGATAATAGTTTAATTATAGCAGTTGAGTGATTGTTCACCGCCATATCATAGTATCATTGTTTACCCCTTGTGGGGCTACAATTTACTTTAGTTGTTAACATGTTCTCACTGCTACCTCTTGGTATTCATATCTGGTTTCCATAGTATTGTGGTAAGAATTTTTACATTGACCTATATGTCCCACCATCCTGTGTACACCTCTATTGACTACTGTGGTAGTGTGATATTGGATTTTATTATGAATGCAGTATTTTAGATATCATTTTATTGAAAAGATTGAACAATTTTCTAAATTTTGTAGTCTCTTAGTTTTAGTTTTCAGTGTTAGTCATACCTAAGAGGTCATTTATTTGTTTGTAATTGGGAGGATTAGTTCACCTAATGTTAAGATATCTATATGTATTATTAAATCACAAATGTTTATTATATGTTGCATCTAGAAAACATATAGGATATACAAGAAATTATATTCTAACTAAACAAAATCAATTTTAAATTTTCAACCAAAGTGAGAAAACTAAGAAGAATGATTTAACCTAACTTTAAATACACTTCAAATCAGTAGTGAACATATCAGGTTTTGTATATAATGTACCGGCAGAATAATGATGATTACATTTAGAAATGTATCAGTAAAACAATAGTGAATAAGCATACCTATACTCTGATCTTTATTACATTCAATAATAAATTACACCATACATATAACCAAAGTTTAGGTGACAAGCTAACCTCTTAAGGTGAGAAAGCATCATCATAATCATCTTCATTGCTAGCAAGATTATAATCCTGATCATTCATGTATGCATCTACTTTATTTTCTTCCTCATCCTCATTTGTGACATGCAATGCATTCTCTCTCCCAATATCTTCATTGGTAATAAAAATTTCTTCTTAAAACACTCCATCATCATCTTCATCCACTTCTTCAAAATTTTCTTCTAAATTAACATATTTCCCATTAGGAATTATATCAACAACTTCCATGATTTTTTATTTTGAATGAGACTCTGTTTAAATGAAATATAACCATCTTGGGATTCTTACATCATCAATTAGAAATTATTGGTTAATTTAAAGAGGGGAAACATATGGCTCATCTGTCTTTGATAAAAAAATGTCTCCTATTTGCATGTACAAATCCATACTCATCAAATTGTACTACAGAAGGTCGGATCCACTTACATTTTAATAATATAGGACTATTTTAAGCATAGTCTACTAGAATAATTTGTTGGATGAATCCAAAAAAAAATTTCTTCTCATTTTCATGAATAAATTCAGCACTAACAACACAATCATAATTTATCTTTCATTTTTCTTTTTCTTCCACTCTTAATGACTACCATAGGCCCACATTCCACTAAAATGAGTAGCCCATAAATGTGGAGATTGTGAAAGATCATTTTCCTCTATTGTTATATCTTGACCTTCTTCTTTTGTATCCTTGACTACATTAGCAATCCATTCATCAAATTTTGGAAAAGAATCACCTCCAATCAAATCAGCATAATGTTTGCACCTTTGAGGTCAATGTTGCATCCAAGATTGATTGTCTTAATATTTTATACATAGAATATTAACATAAAAAATAGTAAGATTGATAATATAAATGTGTAAATGCAATTGAGTAAATAAATTATTGTGTTAATTTTTTTTTACCTATGCCGCTTATCGAATGAAGATGTGTTTCAAAGAATATAGGCATGTATCACACTTTTTTCTTGATGTGATAGATTCAAGCAACATCCATTGCCTTCCAATACTTCACCTACAAGTGTGTCTTCTTCATCATCGTCCCATACACATCGATTGACATTTTTAAAATCCTTCATATATTTTGTGCAAAATCCCATGGCCTCTTGCATTGAATATCCCTCAGACATGCTGCCTTTTGGCTTTTCCCTAGTATGAACAATTTTTTTGAAAACATTCATTTATCATTCTATAGGATACATCCATCTTGTTCTTATCAGGCCACAATGCTTTAGTTCATATTGTAGATGTATCAAAATATGCATAGAAATGTTAAAGATTGTTGGTGGAAATTCTTGTTCCAATAAACAAAGGACTTCAACAACCTCCTCCCTCAAACTTTCAAAGTTTGAAGGATCTAATACATATAAACTCATTCTCTTTAATATTAGGCCCAACCTTATAACTGCCAATCTTGGCCCCTTTGGTAAACTTAATATATTTACCACAATAGCTAAAATATTCTCCATTATGACATGATAGTCATGGGTCTTGAGGCCTCTTAAGCCATTAATGTCAGTTTGTCTTCTAATACTACTACTTACATATCTAGTGGGAAAGTGAGTTTGAGACATAAATTGTAAGAATTGTGCACGTTGTTACTTTGTCAAAACATAAGGAGCACTAGGTTTTATATATTTTTCATTATCATATTTTTCAAACCAAAGATTTTGATGAATATTTAGTTGTTGAAAGTCTTCACATGATGAAATAGTATCAAAAGCACCAAAAATAATTTCTATAATAGCGTGCTGGTTGTTTTTACAATGAACGAAGTAGGTCTTGACAAATATCTATAAGCTTGTTGGACTCAATTCTCGAACAACTACTAGACGAGTGGCCAACTGATGAGATATATAATCAATTGATTTCTCTTGCACTTCAAGCTCTGCTCAACCCGAGAGGGTAATCCCATAATGTATTAAACTATTATTTGCAATAATTCACATGGACACAACATGTTTAAGCATATGTATTCTCATTCTTGGCTAATAAGCTGAAATCTATCAAGAAGTCAATAATTCCTTGAATAAACTACACGCCCTAAGCCGAGAATACTAGAACAACCAAAAAAACATAAGTTCTAGATAAGTCAATGATTATTTTGAAATATTATTCTCAGGTTGGATAACTGGGAATGTAAAGACATCAAAATGATTTATGATGAGTGCCATTATCTACATTCTAGGAGTCTAAGTAAATTGAAATATAAGGAACATTTAATTCTATACATTGAAGAACTACGTGATATCATTTAGTAATTCACAAATCAGTAACCAAGTTCTCAAGACTACTTATCATATCCCATGATCCTGCATAAGAATTCATGATTTGATTACAACAATTTCACTTCTCCTATGAACAAGAGCTAAAACCAAAACATACATCAAAGTATAACACGATGAAAATTAATGAAATGATTTATGATCAATATTTTCATTAATAATTCATATACATAATCAAAGTGGAGAGACTATAGACTTAGAAAATCCCAATTATCATTCTAATATGTCCAGAAACCATACATTTGATAAAATATGCTACCTAGACTCAAAATATTCCATAAAGACTAAACATACTTTCTCTGTGTTCTTAATTCTCACAATATAGCTCCAGTATTCAACAAAAGACCCATACAAATGGCCCAAAATTCCCTTTTATAGAATAAGGGAGAAAAAAAAGCTTTAGGACAAAAAGTACATATGTTACGATACGATTGGACCACAAGAAAATAGATTCCCCCATTAAGTTATATTTACTTGTATCAAAACAAAGGGACTCATGCAAGACAAAGTTCATTTACATTCGTTATAAGGATCAACTTTGTCTTTCAAAAGAATATGTCAAAAGGATAACAAATTCATAACAAATCCTTGATTTCATCAGACAAAATGACAACTTGACGTGGATCAAAATGAACAAAAATTTCAGTCAACATTCCACATCACTAACAATTTAACATCTCCCTGTGAAATGTATGTTTTATATACATGTAACTTCTATTGCCAGACCTGTAAAATACTTGACCAAGTATACATTTCATACTTCAATTCATAAACCAAAATTGCCAACATACAACCTTTCCCATTCTTCATATTCCTCCTCCGATGGCCAATTAAACTCCATAATTTCATCAATGAATTTTTGTAAGGGGCATACTTAGTTACCATTGCATTGGATATCTCTATCAAAATCCTCCAGAAAACTAATAAGAAATGTCAACCTCTCCAACGTGGCATTGAAAAGATCAATATTAACCTCCTTGCATATTTCATTTACTTGGGAATGAATAACCTCATCCAATTCCATTTTCCACTCATGCAATGGCTTCAATTCATGATTATTAACTTCAACATTAGGTAATAGTGACAAATAAGTAAGATTGTTATAAGATAACAATTCTATTATCTTCTGCTCAAGCAGGCTGCATATCCTTGAAACTTTTGCTCACCCAACCTACATACAAAATCATAAACTAGTTGCACTAGTGGGTACTTATCTTCATGTTGACCAGCTCCCACTAATATTAGTTTCAATCTCTCAAATCTTGCAACCCATTTATTTAAGGTTGGTATAGCCAACATCTTATCCTTTTTAGAAAATCTCATTGCACGTAACATCAGAGCATAGTTGTTATACACACCATTGAGTCTAGCTTGAATCTTCTCATTTAGATGTCTTAATGCAGTGTGCAAAAACCTTTGATATATTCTCATACATTGCATCTTGAACCTTTTCTAGTAGCTTCTTGTATGTTTCAATTTGCAAAAGCAATTGATTTCCAATTCAGTTTCCAATGTAGCTACCTTCTATTGGATTTTATCATAATCACCCAAGAGTTCTCTATATTTAGTTCTAAAGTTATCTCTTTCTAGGGTGAGACCCTCAATAGTTTATTGAGTAAACATAGCCACATTTATATCCATGTGTGTAGCCTCCAAAGCTAGAGTATCAACAACTCTTTTTACAAGCAATTGACAACTTAAATATGATGCTTCTGCTAAAACTGGTTTCGTAGTTCCTAGAGACAAATACCAGATCACCAATGCCACCCACTTCTCACTAAAAGTTGAACCTTTAAGTGCCATTTCCAATTCTTCTTCATTTTGTACAATAGGCCCATCAACCCTTCACAAAGCATCTAGCATAATAACATCAACAATATTCCATTTTGGCAATAGCAACACACCACTCTTCTTTACCAGTTCTCTTCCCTCTTGGGTATTAATCTTTTTAAAATCCTTTCTCATAATATCCCTTACATTCACTTAAACAACATCTTCAAAATTATCCATAACATACATAACTTTATTGAAGTCACCTTGTATATCTGGCAGAGGAATGTACTGGGGATCCTTTTTCATCTTAGCTTCAACCATTTTTCTATAACTGAAGTATTTAGCTTTCCTTTCATCTTGTTCCAATGTTGGAATAATGCAGCCTTCAGGGTAATAATTCGTTGGGCTCATGGTCACTAGTCTATAAGGAGCTAACAGATTATCTAATTTCTTCCATGTCCCTTTGTCATGATGTAATCTACAAATATGGTCCATTATGGGAAGAATAACCCCTTCCTTTTTGATTTAGGTAAATGTGCTTCCTGTGAGGACCCTAGTTGCCTCATAATCTCAAGGAATCCTATCCTCAAAGGAACATCCGCGGGCAATAAATATGGACCCAAACCATTACCATATACTCTTAAAATTGTCTTATCAAGACACAAGATCAAATCTCCCCAATTATGACTGAAATTCAAGTCAGGCCTCATCTCTCTAGGTCTCAAGAACTCATGGATTTATTTGGGGATTCTAGGTGGCTCGTATATTAAAACTCTCCTTATGCTCGATGCAAAATCATTTCTAAACATCACAAAATTATACCTCCTATCATCTCTATCCAAGATTCTAGTCCAACATTGGACAGACAAATCAACTTCATCCCTTTTTCTCTCCAAGGTGATTACCTTTTCAAATAATCATTGTCCCTTGTGCAAGAACATATGCATAAACAAAGAGTATCACCAAAACTTCACCCATTGCTTCCCTTCTTTCAATTCAACTAAGCCATTATGAATATGTTCAGCTAGATAAGTCCCATAATGATAAACAATATTATACATTGGATATTGCAATTGTGTAGCCGTGTAACTGCATTCCTTCTATAATGTGTCAGGTGGATCAACACCAATAATTTGATATAGAGAGTACATAGTCTTTTTGAAATAACTAGCAAAATAGTTCATCAGGAGAGGTTTGAGTTCTCTATCATCTATTCTAAATTTTCTCTTGTTATTCCCTTCACCAGTTATTGTAGTATGTGTAGGCAACATCTTTGTTCTAATGAGCACTTTAGAATTGTTATACTCTGAGCTAAAAGTATCCATGTCTAGCTACACCATATCTTGACTCCATGGGTGCAAGTCGAAGACCTGTTCAATTTCTTCCTTGGTTATTTTTACCATAACCACCCCATTAAATGTTCTGATTGCCCTAGAAATTGGGTCATATCTTGACACAATATCCTTCAAGAGGTCCACATCCATGTATACATTGGGAACAACCAATTTCCCCATATCCAACTTCCATGGGTTACTGAAAGGAGACCAATGTTTCTATTTCTAAACCAGTGCTAAAACATTTGTCATCCTATGTACGATAATTCAACATCCTTGATAAAGAAAGATTTGTCTATCAACCCTTCCATCATAGTCGACCCACAAAATAAAACACTTCACTTTGGTTTCTTACTCATAGATTGGGGTAGCAGGTCAATAACATCTTGAGGCAAGACTCTAGGTTGGGTAGAAGAGGATGAAGCACCTGGTGTTTTGGGAGCCATGGATTTGTATGCACAAAGATTTTAACAAAGGGATTTTAATGAAAAAATCCCAATTGCAATTTACAACTCTGGACAATCACTAATTCTAGACAATTTACAAGGCTACGACTTTCAAAGGCACAAATTAATCCTAATTTTAAAACAATGAAAGAAGAATGAACATACACATTCATTTTTAAAGCATACTAAAGTAAGCCCTCACTCAGAAAATAGAAAAAAGGCATGGAACTACGTTTATAGAACTTACTACTTTCAGCCATGTCAAACCCTAATGCCAGCTGGGACAATCACTGTAATTCACTTATCAGCTCCTTGTATTTCCTCGGACATATCTCTGAACTTCAAACAAGCAATAATCGGTTGCACACAAATTTTTATAAGAACTAAATAAGCCATACGAGTCATTTCCGCCATTAATGCTCACTCGCATGAAGCAAAAGAAATGCAATGGGTGTACTTTATAGCTTTGAATATGAGCCGTTAATTTGCAGTTGAGCTGGGCCACTTGAACGACTTTGATCAAGTTGAAATTGTTTGAATTTTCCTCGTCGCATCCAACTTAGATGAATGGTCAATAAGAATTCCTTAACAAGACCTTCCCCATGTACTTGTGGGCTCCAATTTCCTATAGCTCCAAAGTGTATGTGGCAGATTCTCATGGGTCTCACCATCGTTAAGGAACTTGCATCTTATTTTCCTGAGCTGTCAGGGAATGGTGGTGATCACTTTCATTGCTCGGTTGGCACCATTTATCTCAAAGTTCTAGGAGTTGATATGGGACATAGTAGGTGGGCCCCTCACACATGGTGACACTTTGCTAGCCTCGCAACATTTAACTTGCATTTATTTCAGATAGACGAGCTAGTGGGGAATGGTCCAGATGGAACCCCATGATTTGGAACTACTTAACCTGCACATGAAGCAAATTTATTCATAAAAAGGGGCCCTGAATAGGCCAATGGGATGACACCCTCATGGGTCAATGACTTAGACTTAAGTTATTCATAAATCAAAAATTAAAATCAAGCATGAGGGCAGATTAAAATGACCAACAATCACAAAGTCTCAGGGCCGGTAATGAATATATGCCAATGGCTTAAAAGGCAACAAATAAGACTGACAACCGGGAAAACCAGTCAATGCATAATTAGAATGTTCAAGGATGAGACATAAATCAATTGAAAACAAGAGTAACTAAGTAAAACTCTTGAACCATATCGATGGGGAATAGTTGAAATGTGAATAACGAGCATAAAAGACTCAAAATTTCAAGCATTTTGAGGGCTCTATCAATGACTCATGCTTCGGGACACATAACCCTAGTGGGTAAGGCGAGAAATAGATCTCTGGTTGAAGCAAACCAACATAGAGGGACCAAAAAAAAAAAAAAACCAGGAGCTTGCCCGGAAAAGGCAAGCAGATGCAACATAAAATAAACACACCAAACCCTATACACATAATTTAGTACCATACAATTTACATGGATATATATCCTATTTTAAGAAAAATAGGGTTTCAGGAACTATCCATGTACTGGCAGTTCTAGACATTCACCTGCAAATGACTGCAAGAAGCAAGAATCCTCCATATGAATATCCATGATTAAGTAAGGTCCAAACCACAAAGGATCAAACTTCCCATACTTTCCTTTATCCTTTAGTCTAGCATTCCACATCAATACCATACATCCTATTTCAAATTTTCTTGGCACAACTTGCTTGTCATGTAAATATTTAACTTGAAGCTGTATTTTCTCATTCTTCTTGTGTGATTCTCTTCTTATCTCATCAAGCTCAACCAATTCACTCATCCTATTTTGCATCTCACCATAGATGTCAGTGTCATATTCCTGTAGAAACCTGTACATCTTCATCAAATTATTATGAGTAATTCTAGCTTCCACTCCATATACCAAGTTAAAAGGAGAGAGGCCAATAGCTTTCTTGACTATGGTTCTATCTGCCCACAAAGCCAATTGCAAATTTGAGTGTCACGCTTTCTTATTCTTCTTAAGGACTCTTTTGATGATCTTCATAAGGCTTTTGTTGCTTGACTCAGCCTGTCCATTCCCTTGGGGGTGATATGGGGATGAATAGGATATATTTATACCATGTTGATTGCAAAAATCTACAAACTCTTTAGATTGAAAGCACATGGAATTATCAGATGATCCTCTTAGGCACACCAAACCTACTCAAGATATTATTCATCAAGAAATCCATGAAAAATTTGCTAGTTTCTTTATGGGTGGGAATCGCCTCAACCCACTTTGTAACGTAATCAATTGCCACCAAAATCTAGGCATGTCCTCCACTAGACTTCACTGCCATTTCTCCTATAAAGTCTATCCCCCATTGCTGAAAAGGGGCTGGTGCTAAGACTGGTCTAAGTGGTAAGTTACTTGAAAACATAAGCTTACCAGTAAACCTCTAACAAGCATCACATTTCTTGACATACCTATGTGCATCTTTGAAGATAGTGGGCCACTACAAACCAGCCCTCAATATCTTGTTTGTTGTAGTTTTGGCCATATAATGACCTCCACACACTCCTTTGTGCATTGTTAGAACCCAAAAAATTCCATGAAAATCCTAAGTTTTTCTCCATTTAAAGCTCATTCGTTTGCTATCTTTTTCATTAAAAAATCTTTTTCCATCCATATATACCTTGCACCATATACCATTGACTTAGCATTTATTAAAATCTCACTCACTACTTTACTGTGGCCTCCCACAATGGGCCTATAGTATGGCGGTAGCGGTTAGCAGGTAGGCACAAAGTGCTTAATGCGCCACCGCATGCAGTCTAAACATAGACCGCGGTATTGGGGTGGGCGATGAGTAACTGGTCGGGGAACAATCATGACAACCATTACCGCTACACCACACGTGGTCAGCACTATGACTGTGGTGCATTGGTCAATGGTTAGAAGGGTTAGCAAGTCAGTGGTCAGAGGTTGGCAAGCAAAGTGACCGATAGAGGGGTCATCGTGTTACCACTGGCGGTCAAGCCAATGACCACGGTAGGGCGGTGAATGAAGGGAAGTAGTCAATGAGGCAACAGTTAGTGAAGTGGCTACTGTGATATCGTGGAAGGTCAAAATACAGACCGCGGTGATCGTGGTGAATGGAGTGGAGTGTGGAACATTTGGTCACCATGCAACCACAGGGAGTTAGTGGAGAGACCATGGTGATGCGGTATGTAGTGAGCTCGACAATAAATGCTAGTACTGTAATACCATCAGAGGTAAAGGTTAAGCCCATGGTTGCATAGTAACGAGTGAGCAGTCAAATTCAAACCATCGCTATAATGCAGAGGAAAAGTCAAAGTCCACGGTGGGGTGGTGAAATAAAGAAAGCTGTGGAAAAATAAAATGTAAGGAGCGGATACAAAGTATTTAGTGAAGCATAAAGGAAAGAAAAGTATTAAAGTTAAAATTAAATGCAGAACTATAGTTGAAAATATTAATTTTCCGATAAGGCAATGCAATTAATATTTTGTTACCACCAGAGAATGCAAATGGTTTTAACCGGTTAATTCAAGGGTCACGACCCTTGAGATATGTACTGTATAAATATTTGCAAAAAACCAGTCATAAGGGTTCAGGAGTATGAGTCAAATTTTTTTGACTGGCAATGTAAATAAATATACAGATCGTTCTTGAAACAGAGCAATGGAGATTAATGTTTTTACTGGTGAAAACCTTCCTATTTTAGTTGTTGTGTTGCAATAATTTATATTCTTTTATCTGGTTCTCTCCAACTTCAGATCCTTTAATTTTTTAAATCAGCATATCAAGTATAATCTCTGATTTATTAGAATGAATTCCCATTTTGTGTGATTTTTATTTATTGGTGTCTGTAAGTCAGAATTAAATCCCTTCAAGTAAGTCACTGCAATTTTAGGATTTCTTTTGGGTAGTTAAAGAAGAACCAGATTAAGAAACTTTCTAGTGTTATTTATGTAAGACATAAATAAATGAAGTTGTATGCCAGTAATTGGAATTTCATTTTCAGAGTGCCTAACAACTAGAATTGAACCAGAGAAGGAAAACACGTATCATTTTTGTTTTTGACTCCATTGCCCATGTGGATAGAAGGCACTGATCTACCACAACCCAGAGATCTAATTTCATATCAAACAATTTATTCAAAACCTTTCATTTGTATAGTAGGAGTAAGAACAATTTTAGTATTTTTGTCTATCCACTACCATTTTCCATTGTGGGTAGATTGTTGCATCAGGAAATACATTTCAAAATATTCATCATTCATTAGGTACACCTGCCTTGGTCTAGTAGAACCTAAAGAGAAGAAGTTCAATTGCATCAATTGGCCTTGTACATTGACCAAAAGCGTTGTGAGAGCTTGGCAACCTCTCATGTTTCAAACCTGGGTTTTTGCGACCCAACATGCATCTCAATCAACAAATATTCTGCTTGATCACCATCTACACATCGAAGGAGCACACCCTCTAGGCTTCTCCACCAAAGTTCACTATTAATAATAACATATTTGATTGCTTGCAGCTTTAGAGTTCTCCTCTCATTTTTTGACATGCCATTAGGACACTTCATTGTTTGCAAATACTCCAACAGTCCTTCGGTACCAATTGCATGTTTACATATCACAAATGGGAGTACCATTCTCCTATCAATTTGATTGATTTGGTTGGCCTCCAAATTAGTCTTGGCCATGAGCTTGGCCAGACCTTGACCCCTTACCAATTTGGTGATTTGAACATCTATATTGAATTCCTAAATTTGGTTAATCCATCTACATCTCTAACTTGTGGTTTCTTTCTGTGTAAAAATGTCCTTAATTTCTGTATTTGGAGCATAAGCAACTACTATGGAACCAGTTAAATAAGTTCAAAAATTCTTAATAGCCTTGACTAAAGCATAGGCCTAGTTTTCAGTAGCATCATATTTTAGCTCAACCACCTACATGGATTTGCTAAAAAAGGCAATTGGTTGCTCAAAGCCATCATCATTCTTTTGTAGAAGCACACCTGCTACAATATGGAAAGAGGAAAATGTAAATAGTTGGAATGGTTTTGAATAGTCAAGGGTCTTCAATATAGGGGCACCTTTGATAGCATCTTTGATAGCATGAAAAGCTTTAAGGGGCTCTTCTAACCATATTACCTTTTCTCCTTTCTTGAGAATTTTTGAAATAGGTCTGCTTATCTTTACAAAGTTATTGACAAATATTCTCAAAAAATTTATTTGTCCAAAGAATGATTGAATTCATTTGACATTTCTTGGTGGGGTAATTTTATCAATAGTTGTTATCCTTTCAGGATCAATTCTAATACCATCCTTAGATACAATATGCCCCAATAGTTTACACTCTTTAACCCTGAAAGCACACTTCTTTGGGTTCAAGGAAATACCATAGTCCAGAGTTCTGATGAAAATCTTCTCAAGGTGGGAGAAATGATCTTCCTCTTTCTTGTTGTGGGTAGTCAAATCATCTTGGTAAATAACATGGAATAAATCTATAAAGTTGGAAAAAGCCACATCCATAGCCCTTTGAAAAGTAGCACTAGCATTTATAAGGCCAAAAGGCATCTTGACATAGACATAAGTGCCCCATGGTGTTGTAAATTCTATCTTTTATTGTTCTGACTCCCTCACCATAACTTGGTTGTACCCTGAAAATCCATCCATCATGGACAACAACTCACAACCCATTACCTTCTGCAACATGGCTTCCATGTTAGGTAAAGGATAATTATCCTTTAAAGATGCGACATTCAAAATCATAAAATCTACACACAACCTCAGATCCCCATGCATTTTTCTGATGGGAACCAAGTTGGATAGCCATGAGGAGTGCCTTATAGGTTTAATGATTCCTGCATCACTTAGTTTTTCCAGCTCTTCTTGCATTTTGGGCCTTAAGGTGGGGTTAATGGGTCTTTGATATTGCCTAAATTGTTTTGCGTCAGGCTTTAAGGGAATTTAATGTTGAAATTGGTTTTCCCTATAGGCTTTAAAATCATCATAAGACTAGGCTAATACATGTCTATATTTTTGCAGTAGAGAAATCCACATAGTTCTCACATGTGGCTTCATTTTCTTACCAATGTAAACCTTCTTAGGGGTATTATCTGTCCCCAAGTTTATTTCCTCAAGGTCTTCTCTATGCGTGGATGTTTGTCTAGTGATTGACCTATCTGGTCCATCAAAACCTCTTTCAAGTGCAACCAATCCCTTTGGAATTTTTTTTGTTTTCAACTAGATTATATCATTACCAAACAATGTCTCCTTACCATTGAATTCCACCACATATGAACTGAAATCAATTTCTTGATGTTCATACTAGTCCACACAATGTAAGAACTTCAAGATTTCATTATCATCTTCAAACACTTGCCAATTGCAAATATCATCAGGCACAACAGGTCTTGTCTGTACCTCAATCCTTGAGGTGCCATCAAAAGTCACATCATCTAACTTAATTACAATGTTAGCCAATAAATCTGCTCTAACATTTTTTCCTCTCTCTATCCATTCAATCCCAAAAGAATCAAATTCCTCGATAGTGTCCCAAAATTCATTTCTATATTGCCTCAATCTCTTATCCTTAGTGACAAACCTAGACCTGACTTGAGAGATTACCAATTCTGAATCCCCAAATAATTTCAATAATTTTATCCCATGTTTGGAAACAAGTTTTAGACCAGGCAACAATGCGTTGTACTCCACTACATTGTTGGTACATGCAAATTGTAGTAGAAAGGAATATTTGAAAGTCTTACCTTGGGTAGATATAAGAACGACTCCAACACTTGAACCTTCTTTTGAGCAGGCCTCATCAAATTACATAGTCCACAGAGGATTCTATGGTGATTTCTGTGAAACCTCTTTAAGAATTGGTGCATGCTTGAATTCTCCTCCTTCTTGTTCCATTTATTCTATCTGGAAAGTATCCATGCAAGTGTCTACAAAATTGACTATTTGGGGTTCTTCTAGTTCTTCAACATGCTCAATCATGTGTCTGAATCTTGATTCCCAGGAAATTTTTACATCCTTTTGATCGATGGAGAATGTAGCAAATGATAAGTCACATTACATACTCCCTCCCATGGAAGCACACCACTGTCTTGAAAGTAGCATTCCATAGGTTGGTGGAATATCCACCACTGTAACACTCATGACCAACTCCTTTTATGGGAAAGCAACCAATCTATATGGAACTTCATAGATTATACCAATGACAGGAACTTCTTTGGAATCCATGGCATAGCACTTTCCATATGTGCTATCAACCTTCAAGCCTATTTCCTCCATTATTTTGATAGGAATGACATTGTTTGAAGCACCCAAATCTATCATACAATTCCTAAGCACTTTTCCATCAATGACCAAACTTGAAAAGAAAGAATTAACTAGATTTGGGTTTGAAGTGATGGTGGTTCCTAAGTAAATATCAGGGTTCTCATTAACATTCACCCCCACTTCAACATATTTTTCCCAACTCTTGCTTGTTTTAGATACTTTAGCATCTACTTTAGGCTAGTTACCCCCAACAATACTATTAAGAACAACCACTGTTTTGTGCTTATGGTTATTGATCCTCATCATTTCAAGGAATGAAACTGTGACCCAAATTTGGGACAAAACCTGAAACATATCAATGGGAGTGTAACTTGGTACTTGTGGAAGCACCATTTCTTGAGGAATATCTATATCAACTTGCTTGTCATTTTCTGCTCAGTAGGGTTCAATTCCTTAGCTTTTGACTCTAGTTGTATGACCTCAACAACAACCTTTGCCTTATCACCCTTCTTATCCCAAATTCCTATTTCTTTAGTTCCATTGGGCTTGGTCTCTTCCTTCTTGTTATTTGTCTTAGCACCCTTACTATCTGCATTGTTCTCTTTAATGAATATGCCTCCTTTATGACTTGGGGTACCACTTACCACCCTATTTTTGAGATGGAGATCATTTCTCATTTGAGCTCTGGAAGCCAATGCAATTGTATATCTCTATATTTCTTCATTTGAAGGTCTCCTCAAAGAAACATTGCATGCCTCTAAGTTACAAGTTGTGTACTAATCTTCTCCTTCCTCATCAGAGAACACTTGTTGATGATGAAGGACTAATTATTTTCTTTGCTCATACACATCCTTTGTGTCAACACCATCACTAGAAGAATAGTAATTACACTCCATATTTGATCCAGTCATAAACACATTTGAATTTTGATCAGGGTCATGGGGAGAATCAGTCTCCTTCTGATCATTTTGAGCTTGTTCCATGGATCTGGCAACTGCGCATTGATCTGAGGAATGGGGCATTTCACATACTTCACACCAAGGTATATCTTCTACAACATTTGTAGTGTTTTTATGCAATATTTCTGGTGTTTCTTAAAAATTCTTTTGATTATTCTGGACAGGTTTCCCATTATGCCAACTAGTGTGATATGGATAATCTTGTAATCTCGGTGGCCTTTCATTTCTCTGGAACTGAGGATTATCATTTCTAGATTGCTTCTACAATAGATTTAAGACTTTTTCAAAATTCTCTTCTTGGGATGAAACTTTAGAAACCTTATCATTTTGAACCTTTTAATTCTTTGAAGATTTGGGGTCATCTCTTCGTCTAACTTTCCTAGATGCTCTTCTATTATTTTTAATGTTTACTGCCATCTTATAAGCTTCCCTTAGAGATTGTGGATTTTTATCTTTGAGTAGGTAGCACATTTTAGAATCATAAGCATTACAATAAACAACCAAACACACCCTTTCATTAGGCCTTAGAAACCTAGGGAGCTTATACATGACCTTCTAAAATCTCACATTAAATTTTGTGGCCATCTCATTATGCACCTTTGTAATTTTATTGAAGTCATTTAATTTGAATCATGGGTCTGTCTGATCACCATATTGCTCTCTAAAGGCTCAAAAGAATGAATCCTTGGAATCAATGCTCACATCTGGTAGGCTCCTATACCAATCTCTTGCATCCTCTGTAAGGGAGTGCATGAAATATTTCATAGCCACATCTTCATCCTGTAGTTCAAAGTCTTCTATGAAAATTTTAAATGATTTCAAATGATCTTCCCCATTGAGGGAATTGTTACCAGTAAATTTGGGCATGTTCTTTCTAGCATTCTCTGACACTGGGTTTGGGTATCTGAGAATATTTTCAAAACACAGTTTCCTATACCTATCAGTATGCAATAGTCTCCTATCCATAGGGCCTTCATCCTCACCATGGCTATCATTACCTCTTCTTATTTCACCATCATGCCCATATCTTATGTGTTGGAAATCATGTTGATCACTAGAATGGACATTTCTATCCTTGTTTTCAGGCTGTGAAGAAGAGCTAGAGGGATTACTAGTGGGTGAACTCTTTGGGTTTTGAGGAAGATGAACGGCCCTGGGGGCTTTGGGTTTCAGGGATGAGACCTTTCAGTGTAGATTCTAGGAAACTAAGTTTCTTCTTCATTTCCCTATTTGCTACCATTAGCTCCAATTCCTTGGTCTTCCTTTTCGATTCTTCATTCTCCTTCATCAATTTATCAAATATTGAGATAGAATTATCTTGAGATGTATCTTTCTTCGAAGCACCTCCCTCATTAATTTTTACCCCTTCATTAGCTTTTATTTCACACATGGGACACTTCCCTTTATCAAGATCATGGGTTTCTTTCTTGGTATGTTTGGGAGGAGGAGGTGACGGGATGACAGTTTTTTCAGCAGCCTTGGGATGTGGATTTTCAATTGTCTTATCCATTGAAGGAATTATAAGAACTTTTCCTATGATCTCTTTTACTACTAGGCCATCTTCTTGGTCATTCTGAGCTGTGAAATTTTCCATTGCTTCCATCTCCTCAACTTTCCTTCTTAACGCATCCCTATGCATCATAGAATCCTTAATTCTCTTCTCATGAGCCACCTCCCTTTTCTTCCTATTTTCATTGAATTTGGAAATCCTTTGATTAAGTAAATGGACATCATTTAGTATCTCTTCTTCATATGGAAGAGTAGATCCTCCATCAGATACTACTACATTTTCAGCTTGGGAAGGGAGTGGTTCATGGGAATAGACATCTCTAGTCAATAAGTCATCAGGGATAGGGGTATGTGGATGGGAATTTTGGGTAGTATATCCCTTGGCTCTGGTACATCTATTACTAACACTATCTCACTAGATTCTATCCCTTTCTCTTTGCTTCATAGCTTGCACACTAGGGTCAGAGGAATACTCATGTATAATAGTCTTCATATAAACACCCCCCTACCATCAGAAGTATTATCATTGAAATCTACTAAATCCTTTTCAGACCTTGAGCTACAACTAGAATGTATTTCATGTTCAAGGGTGGGATGAGGTGTATACTTACCATTTCCTACATCCTTTTCCTTTATCCATTTTCCTTTGTTTCTAGGTAATTCACCCTCCAACTTTTTCTCTAGATGCTTCTTCATGTGACCTCACGTTCCTTTCATTTGAGCCTGGCTTCCTTTCTCCTTTGTCACCTTCCTTAATTTCTTCACACTTTTCTTCTTAACTTCCTTGATATCCTTGAACACTGGTTCACACTGGTGCAGAGATGTTAGAGTCACCACCCAAGGTTCTCGGGAGAGATTAGTAGCAATTTTTTTCTAACATTTACAAATATCAACAAATCTATGGAAATAAAGACAAGCTTTGACACATATTACCTATATTTTCATGGACTTTGAACACATTCCTTAAAGATAAATAGGTAAGACAATTAATAAGAATTTAGATGACACACTGGCAAAGATTGGAGAAAGAATCGGTAGACACTTTCAATTGACTGAATCTATGAGTAACTAACACCATGTAATGTGGTGAACTATGATAAGGCATTCTGGAGAACTGTTAATTATGTTACTTACATCCCTAGTAGAGTCACCATTCTATTGGTTGTTTTTACAATGAACCAAGCAGGTCTTGATAGACACCTATGAGCTTGTCAGGCTCAATTCTTGAACATCTGCTAGACGAGTGGCCAGCTGATGAGATATAGCATCAATTGATTTATCTCCCATGCTTTAGGCTCTACTAAACCTAGGAGGGTAATCCCACAATGTATTAAACTATTATTTGCAAAAATTCACGTGTACATTGCATGTTTAAGCAAATATATTCTCATTCTTGGCTAATTACTAAAATCTATCAAGAAGTCAACAATTCCTTGAATAAACTACACACCCTAAGCTGAGAATACTAGGACAACACAAAAACCATAAGCTCTAGATAAGTCAATGATTATTTTAAAATATTGATCTCAAGTTGGATAGCTAGGAATGTAAAGACATCAAAATGATTTATGACTAGTGCCATTATCTATGAGCTAGGAGTCTAAGTAAATTGAAATATAAGGAACATTTAATTCAAGACATTCAAGACCTACATGATATCACTTAGTAATTCACAAATCAGTAATCAAGTTCTAAAGACTACTTATCATATCCCATGATCCTGCATAAGAATTCATGATTTAATTCAAGCAATTTAACTTCTCCTATGAACAAGAGCTAAAATCAAAACATACATCAAAGTATAACATGATGACATTTAATGAAATAATTTCTAATTAGTATTTTCATTAATAATTCATATACATAATCAAAGTGGAGAGACTATAGACTCGAAAAATCCCCATTATCATTCTACTATATCCAAAAACTATACATTTGACAAAATATGCTACCTAGACTCAAAACATTCGATAAAGACTAAACATACTTTCTCTGTGTTCTTAATTCTCACAATATAGCTCCAATATTCAACAAAAGACCTGTACAAATGGCCCTGAATTCCCTTTTATAGAATAAGGGAGCAAAACAAGCTTCAAGCCAAAGAGTACATATGCTATGATAGGATTGGACCGCAAGAAAACATATTCTCCCATTCAGTTATATTTACCTGTATCAAAACAGAGGGACTCATGCAAGAAAAAGTACGTTTACATTCATTATAAGGATCAAATTTTTCTTTCAAAAGAATATGTCAAAAGGATAACAAATTCTTAACAACTCCTTGATTTCATTGGACAAAATGACAACCTAACGTGGATCAAAATGACCAAAAATTCCAGTCAGCATTCCACATCACTAACAATTTAACATCTCTATGTGAAATGTATGTTTTATATACTTGGAACTTCTATGGCTAGACCTGTACAATACTTGACCTAGTATACATTTCACACTTCAATTCATAAACCGAACTTGCCAACATACACCTTTCCCCATTCCTCATATTAATCCTCTAATGGCCAATTAAACTCCATGATTTCATCCATGGATTTTTTGTAAGGGGCATACTTAGTTACCATTGCATTGGATTCTCTATCAAAATCCTCTAGAAAACTAATAAGAAATGTCAACCTCTCCAACAAGGCATTGGAAAGATCAATATTAACCTCCTTGCATATATCATTTACCTGGGAATGAATAACCTCATCCAGTTCAATTTTCCACTCATGCATTGGTTTCAATTCATGATTATTAACTTCAACATCAAGTAATGGTGATAGATCAGTAAGAATGTAATGAGATAACAATTCTATTATCTTCTGCTCAAGCGGGGCTGTATATCCCTGAAACTTTTGCTCACCCAACTTGCATTCAAAATCATAAACTGGTTGCACCAGTGGGTACTTATCTTCATGTTGACCAGCTCCCACTAATATTAGTGTCAATCTCTTGGATCTTGCAACCCATTTATTTAAGGTTGGTATGGAAAAAATCTTATCCTTTTTAGAAAATCTCGTTGCACGTAACATCAAAGCATAGTTGTCATACACACCATTGTGTCTAGCTTGAATTTCTCATTTAGATGTCTTAATGTAGTGTGGAAAACCTTTGATATATTCTCATACATTGCATCTTGAACCTTTTCCAGTAGTTTCTTGTATGTTTCAATTTGCAAAAGCAATTGATTTCTATCAAATTAGCTAGAACCTGATCCACTCAGCTCTTCCATTGCAACTAGTTGTTTTTCTTGACTATAAGCTACTATTGCTAAAGTATGGCTTTGAAATGAATGTTGCATTGATGTCACTAGAGAAACTGAAGGTGGATGACTTGAGCTAGGCTAACCTTGCTCTCTTTATTTATATAGAGCCAATTCAGTTTCCAATGTAACTACCTTTTGTTGGATTTTATCATAATCACCCAAGAGTTCTTTGTATTTAGTTATGAAGTTATTTATTTCTAGGGTGAGACCCTCAACAATTGATTGAGTAAACCTAGCCAAATTTATAGCCATTTCTGTAGCCTCCAAATTTGGAGTATCAACAACTATTTTTACAAGCAATTGACCACTAAAATCTGATGCTTCCTGCTAAAATTGGTTTCCTAGGTCCTAGAGTCAAAGACCAGATCGCCAATGTCTCCCAATTCTCACTAAAAGTTGAACCTTTAAGTGCCATTTCCAATTCTTCTTCATTTTGTACAATAGGCCCATAAGCCCTTCACAAAGCATCTAGCATAGTAACATCAACAATATTCCATTTTGGCAATAGCAACACACCACTCTTCTTTACCAGTTCTCTGCTCTCTTGGATATTAATCTTTTTAAAATCCTTTCTCATAATATCCCTTACATTCACTTGAAAAACATCTTCAAAATTATCCATAACATACATAACTTTATTGAAGTCACCCTGTATATCTAGCAGAGGAATGTATTGGGGATCCTTTTTCATCTTAACTTCAACCATTTTTCTGTAAGCAAAGTATTTGGCTTTCCTTTCATCTTGTTCCCCAATATCAAAGACATTTATAATAACATCCTCAAGATAACCAAAACCATGTATATAGGAACCCATTTTCTTATCTGCTTTGAGCTTACTAATGAAGCCTTCAGGGTAATAATTCCTTGGACTCATGGTCACCACTCTATAAGGAGCTAACAAATTATCTAATTTCTTCCATGTCCCTTTTTTCATGATGTAATCTTCAAATACAATCCATTCTAGGAAGAATCACCCCTTCCTTGTTGATTCAAGTACATGTACTTCTTGTGAGGCCCCTAGTTGCTTCATAATCTCAAGGAATCATATCCTCAAAGGAAAATCTGCAAGAAAGACATATGGACCCAAACCATTACCATATACTCTAAACATTGTCTTATTAGGATACATAATCAAATCTCCCCAATTATGACTGAAATTCAAGTCAGGCCTCATCTCCTTAGGTCTCAAGAACTCGTCAATTTTTTTGGGGATTCTAGGTGGCTCATATACTAGGCCTTCCCTTATCCTCGATGCAAAAGCATTTCTAAACATTACAAAATTATACCTCCTATCATCTCTATCCAAGAGTCTTGTCCAACATTGCATAGTAAAATCAACTTCATCCCTTTTTCTCTCCAAGGTGATTACCTTTTCAAAGAATCATTGTCCCTTGTGCAAGAACATATGCATAAACAATGAGTACCACCAAAACTTCACCCATTGCTTCCCTTCTTTCAATTCAACTAAGCCCTTATGAATATGTTCAACTAGATAAGTCCCATAATCATAAACAATATTATACATTGGATATTGCAATTGTGTAGCCATGTAACTGTATTCCTTCTGTAATGTGTCATGTGGATTAGCACCAATAATCTGATATACAAAGTACATAATCTTTTGGAAATAACTAGAAAAATAGTTCATCGGGAAAGGTTTGAGTTCTCTATCATCTATTCTTTTATTTTTCCTATTATTCCCTTCACCAATTATTGCAGTATGTGTAGGAAACATCTTTGTTCTGATGAGAACTTTAGTATTTTTATACTGTGACCTAAAAGTATCCATGTCTAATGACACCATATCCTAACTCCATGGGTGCAAGTCGAAGACCTATTCAATTTCTTCCCTAGTTATTTTTACCAAACCACCCCATTAAATTTTTGGATTGCCCTAGAAATTGTGTCATATCTTGATGCAATATCCTTCAAGAGGTCCACATCCATGTATACATTGGGAACAACCAATTTCCTCATATCCAACTTCCATGGGTTACTAAAGGGAGACCCAAGGTTTCTATTCCCAAACAAGTGCTGAAACATTTGCCATCTTGTGTACGGTAGTTCGACATCCTTGATAAAGCAAGCTTTGTCTATCAAACCTTCCATAACAGTCGACCCATGAAACAAAACGCTTCCCTCTGGTTTCTTACTCATAGATTAGGGTAGTAGGAAGATAAAATCCTGAGGCAAGACTCTAGGTTGGGAAGAAGAGTAATAAGCACCTGGTGTTTTGGGAGCCATGGGTTTGTATGCACAAATATTCTAACAAAGGGATTTTAATGAAAAAATCCCAATTGCAGTTTACAACTCTTGACAATCACTAATTTTGGTCAATTTATAGGGCTACGACTTTCAAATGCATAAATTAATCCTAATTTTAAAAAAGTGAAAATAAAACAAACAAATGCATTCATTTTTAAAGCATTCTAAAGTAAGCCCTAGCTCATAAAACTAAAAAAAGGAATGGAATTGTGTTTATAGAACTTACTGCTTTCAGTCATGTCAAACCCTAATGCCAGCTGGGACAATCACTGTAATTCACTTATTAGCTCCTCGTATTTCCTAGGACAAGTCTTTGAACCTCAAACAAGAAATAATCAGTTGCACACAAATTTTGATAAGAACTAAATAGGCCATACAGGTCATTTTTTCCATTAATGCTCACACATGTGAAGCAAAAGAAATGCAACAAGCATACTTGTAGCTTCGAATATGAGCCATTAATTTGCAGCTAAGCTGGGCCACTTGAATGACTCTGATAAAGCAAAATATTTTGAATTTTCCTTGCCACATCCAACTCAGATGAATGTCTAATAAGAATTGTAAGTGTGAATAAGTAAACAAGATTAAAAAACTTCTTAATAAGACATTATATCAATGATTAAATAAATTGAACCAATTCAAAATAGTAATCAATTGAAAGCATCATATTGTTCTCTATCTTCAAAGATTTATTAAATCAAAATTGCTCTCAGATTGTGTAAGCAAATGACTGTTAAAATGACTATTTGAAGAATGAGATGATACTAATGCAATGATATGGAGCTAAAAGACAATACTAGATGATAAATCAATTAAACTAGCATGATATAGACATGAAATAGATAATTGCAGCTATAGGAGGCAGCCATGATTGTGAAAGCTTGATTGCTTGAATGCTGATGCTTGAATTCCTGCAGAGTAAGAGTGCATTAAATTGATTATCTGGATCTTTTTCTTGGTTCAATGAGGCTTTATTTATAGATTTCTTGGCTGTAGAAATGCACAGGGAAAGCTTTGAGAGGCTTGGATTCAATCTAGAGGATTGAATGGTGAAAGGTGGAGGAGATTGAAAGAAAAATGGAGATTGTGTCTACCTATGAAAACACCAGGCAAGAGAAGAGGAAAGATCAATGGAGGAGGATTGAGAGATCAAATTCCTAATTTGTCTCCAAAACTTCCCATGAAGTTTCAAAGCATTAATTGTAAAAAATTTAGACATAGGTTAGACATAGGAAATCTAATTCATTTTTGAGGAAATATAGATTGGAATATTCTTTATGCTCTAATTCAAATATATTTGATTTATTTAAATTAAAAAAAGAGGGATAAATAATTTAATAAAACGAACTATAGAAGTTGTTTATTAAATTAAACAAAAGAATATGGCAATTAATCAATAAAGTGTTTTGATCTTTATTTAATTAATTTAAGATCGATGTGATAGAAAAAAATAGGGATTTGATAATTAAATTGAACAAAGTATTTAATTTTGTTTATTTAATTAAGACAAGAATTAGAAGAATTTAAATGTGACGTGAAAGTGGACTATATAAAATAAATATTTTTATTTATTCAATAGTAGTGGAAAATAGGATAATTAATCAAATAATTTGTATTTAATTAATTGGATGCTCTAGACCAATTTTAGGTGTATACATTTTGCCCCTCTTTGAAGTGATGTGTTTACGCATTGCTTCGAAGAAATATTTTGCTGCTACTGCCAGGATCGATGATGAAGAAAAATAATTCCGTATGTCCCAGACATGCCCTAGATATTGATTTTCAGATGATTGATGATAATATGCCCCCTTGGGAGATAAATTAATAATTTGATGATTTTTAGAATTTTTTGAAATTTTATGATTTTCTGATGATTCGATGATGAATTAATTTATCTCCCCACAAAATGATGAAGAAATCTAGCCTGCAGATGAGTTTTAATTAATTTCCTGGATAAAATTAATCAAAAGATAAGAAAACCCACCAAAAATACCTTTCCAAAAAATTATATATAGTGCTAAAAGGTCATTTTCCAATTCATTTGCACTATTTGAGTTAGAAAATCCTTTATGATAGAGACTTTTCTGCCAGTTGGAGCAAGATGCCTATCCCCTACCACACTCACCAATTCTAGCGTGTTCGATGTCACCGACGACCAGCTGCATATGGACCTCTGGTATGTACCTCTTGACCTCCTCATAATTCGTGCATTTTTTTTAATGCATTTAATAGTTTAGGCATGTTTTAGCGCTTTCAAGCCACATTGTAGCGCTTACACTCCGGTGTAGCGTTTCCAGTAGGTAGTTTAGCACTTGTGTTAAAAACTCTAGCACTTCCATAGGGTACCTTAGCGCTTTCAGTTATTTAGCGCTTAGGAGTTAAGAATTAGCACTTTGATGTCGAATTTTAGCGCTTTGAGACTTTTAGCACTTTGATTCGGTGGATTAGTGATTTCATGGTATGTTCTAGCGCTTCTGGTAAAGCGGCGCTTTGATGGACTGTTGTAGCGCTTCGATGTGAAAAAGTAGCACTTCAAGACTTTTTGCGCTTCGAAAGCCTGTTTTAGCGCTTCGCAGTGCTAAAATAGCACTTTTGAGATTTAGCACTTTGGGTCCTTGATTTAGCTCTTTTAATTGATAAAGTAGCGCTTTTCGGATTTAGCACTTTGGAAGTTTGTTTTAGCGCTTCTATGTCAGAATTGAAGATTTTGACTTAGTGAACCCTGATTTTGTCAATTCTAATCATATCCATTCTTTGGATTGGTATGATTGATAATCCAAATTCTTGATGTGTTTGATTTGATAATTTAAATAAGACTAACTTCTCATGATAGGCAAGGAAATGATTCAGTATCTGATAAATCTCATGATAGACAAGATTAGATACTATTTGATGAACCTTATGATAGGTGAGGTTTGTTTGATGTTCGACCATGAATTTTGATTGAAAATTCATACCAAAGCTTTTGGAATAGACTTGATAGTATAATGACTTTTGATTTCTTGACATAGTTCACTGATTTGTGGATTTTTTCGTTGTGATGATAGGAGGATTTGGGTAATCTCTAGATGTGAGAGAGGTTTCCACAGATGATAGACTTTATACCTCATTTGACACTAGATGAGCTTCAAGTGATAGGCTAATGCGGCCTTACTAGCTTGCTTGATATGCCCCAGATTAGAATTAATCGGGGTTTGTTGACTGCATTGGCTGAGAGGTGGCATAGTGACCACAACACCTTTCACCTACCTCCTGGCGAGATGACAGTCACACCTGAGGATGTGTGGCTTATTTTGCATATTTTGTTTATGGGTGAGATCATCGTATATGATTCCCATGGGATCGGTGATAGAGATGCTCTTTGTAGAGTGTTTCAGGATCAGGACATTGTGGGTCCAAGCGTTCGGTGGAGGAGGATCACTGACTCTTACACGACACTACCAGTAGTGCTAGCTAGATCCATTAGAGGTTTCCTTTGCCTTGATCACAGGTCAAATGGATTTCTCGTTGGCTGGGGCAGGACACTGGAGAGCATGATGGTACACGGTACCAGATATGCATGGGGGATGTGCATGCTGGCACATCTTTATCACGATCTACACTCGGTTGTGTACCTTGGAGCTAGGAGCTTATCAGTAGGGATGACCCTGTTACAAGTGTGGGCATGGGAGAATTTTTCTATTGCTCGACCATTTCCAGTTGCAGACAGACCAGTCGGCAGACCCTACATTTTTCGATACAGCGGTCGGTTCACACAGGCCCGTATGGGCAAGTTAGAGCATTGGAGGTAGGTTTTCGACGATAAAGAGACAGTTGCCTGGCGCCCATACCTCGATTGTGAGCAGTGGGATGAGGATGATGCAGTGTTGGGGTTCCTTTGTGATTCTATGTATCTCATCAGCCATACACCATTTGTTCTAGAGAGATTTTTGTTGTGCCGAGTGTACAGGCAGTACGACATTATGTAGTGTATGCCACAGGGGGTAGCTCATTATGCCATATGATAGATGGATATTCCTGATTGGGGGCCCCATTTATCATATGATGCTATAGTAGAGGGATATAAGGCACTACAGCCATCAGCCTGGGATATGCGGAGGGATATTGTAGAGGCATCCGTTACTGAGCAGTATGCCGCATTTTTGGCATTGGTGTCGCGTCCTCATATTACGATCCCCGATGAGCTAGCACCGCTACCAGTAGAGGAGGATGTGGCAGAGGGTTCCACTGAGAGCGAGGGTGATACTCCGAAAGATAGTAGCATGAAGAGTAGCAGTGGTGATAGCAGT
Organism: Sequoiadendron giganteum; assembly: GCA_007115665.2. Lineage (NCBI taxonomy): Eukaryota > Viridiplantae > Streptophyta > Pinopsida > Cupressales > Cupressaceae > Sequoiadendron > Sequoiadendron giganteum. The sequence goes on along the minus strand of CM021106.1, from coordinate 254,982,813 downwards.
AGTGATGACAGTGATGGTGGTAGTGGAGGTGACAAAGGGGCAGGGCCAGCCATTAGTAGTACTCCATCATCCAGCATGCCTCGCAAGAGGCGAGCAGTGACAGTTCCACCTGTGGATCAGCAGAGACAGATTGCTGCATTGCAGACATAGGTGCAGACCTTACAGGGGTAGTTGGTATAGGCTTGAGGTTTGCTTGTGCAGACCTAGACTCAGATGCAAGCCCAGGCACAGGCTCATGCTTAGGCGTTATCATAGGTACAAGGATAGTTCGCCGTAGTACAGACATAGGTGGCCACTTTGACATCCGAGAGAGACAGTGCTCAGTAGATTTCTGAGAGAGCATAGGAGACAGTGGAGACTCTCCAGAGAGTGGCCGATGGTACCGCCATAGGAGATTACATGAGAGAGGTACTGTGGGTCGGCCGAGAGGCAAAGTTCTACAGAGGAAGATACCATGATGCAGTGCCTCCTGAGCGTAGGGTCAGTTATGCTCTGTCGAGATCTGGATGGACACACACATGGACAATGAGTGAGGGGGTGACACAGCCTCCACGCAGAGATCCCATAGATCTTGGTTCCTCTGAGGGTGGTGGTGGTACTGGTCCTTTTGGTGGTGGTATAGGTCCTATTGGGCCTGCACACTCTGGCAGTAGCAGATCGTAGATGCTATTGTGATCCTCCATGATGTATATTATGATGTAGCTCATTGTTGATGATGTATTTTTAGACCAGACTTCATTGTATACTTGACACTTGTTATATATATATGAGATGCAGTTGATGTGATATGATTATGGTTTATGATTTCTATGTGATGGATGCATTTATTATGTGATGTTTATATGAATGATTTTATTTCAAATGTGATGATGTAATGATTCTATTATAAATGTATGTGTAGAATAGATGATATATGGATGTATGATGTGATGTGATAATGATAACAAAAAATGATGTTTCTATAATGATAATGTGATCAAAATGTGATAATATGTATGGATGGATGGATAAATGCTTTTTATTTTATGTAATGATCTTATGATGAATGATCTTTGATGGGTGTAATGATAATAATGATGTGATTTTATTTATTAAATGTATGGATGGTAAATGATGTATGCATATGATGTTGGATAGATGATAATGTAATGAATGTTTTATGGTAAAATGAACATAATGTACCCATGGTACCATTTAATTCATAGTTTATTTGATGTATGAATGATGAAACGATGATACTAAATGATGTGATGATGACTCCTACATGTTTTTGATGATTTTTAGATTTTATGTCAAGTATACTCAGTCTTATTTATAGATTAGATAATCATTGATTGGAATCCTTTATGCAAAAAATACTCTGCAGATAATGAATATGATGAATGTGATCTAATTTTAACATGCAACTATATGCAAAACGATTGTCATTTTAATAGTATCTTTGTGCCTTTTTGTCATCATAGAGCTTTATTGGATGTTGAAAGTGAATACAAGCATCAATGGTATGTGTTAGACCAATGATGAACTGAGTACTTCTTTCATGATTTTTTGATGTTGCAATTGAACACAAGCATCTAGGTATGATTTAACAGAGATGAATTGAGCATTCATTGTGTAAAATAGGTAGTGGTTAAACATTTTAATGTGTGAATTTTGAATGCCATCGGTGATACATTTGCATAGCACATCCCCCAAAAATTCATACATTGATATGATTAACGTACAGACAACAGATAATAAAAAACATCATTATTTTTCCTTGTTCCTCTAGTTCAATACATCATTGAGTTACTCCAAAGAAATGATAATCAAAAGTACAATTTATCCATTGTTTACTTAGAGTGTTCCATTCATTATTCAGATTTTAGATCATCCATCCTGATTTTGTGATGTTTTTGGATTTTCGAGATGTTGACTAAAGACCTAACCTACTAAAATATCTTAGGGGTCTCGGGGGTTGATCAAAGATAATTCTTGCCTACATTACATATGAGGAGACCACGTAGTTCGACTGACACAAACCTATGTTTTTGGATTTTCGAGAAGATTTTTGACATATTTTTGGATTTTTAAAAATGATACGGATGGTTGAGTGCCTTTCTGACGATGATTGATGTTTTGCATTGTGATCTTTGTTTTCAGTTTTCTGCTATACTGTTGTGTGCTCTTTGGTGAAATCGATATGTTTTTATTGCCCCTAGTGATATCTAGATGTTGCCCCCAAGCTTTGGAGTGATACCTGACCATGTGAAATGATATGATAATGGATGCAAAGATGGCAAAACTACTAACATGATATGAAATGGTATTGAATTCTAGACTAATGATCTTGATATATATCCAAATAGATGAGAAAGTTGCTCCTAGAATCACATACGACGCCTGTTTCCAGGTTTTCACCATATGCTTTGATTACACCCTTTGTGTTTTTATATTTTTTCTCATTTTTCTCTTTTTCTTTATTTTTTGTATTTTGTATTTTTGCATTTGCCAGGTTTTCACCAAGGAAATAATTTTCAAAAGTTTGACCCGTGCACTAGGAGATTTAAGCATAGAATTTTCTGAGATGAATATTGTTGATAGGTTCATCAAACAAATCCCCTTCTAACATTGATAGCTGATATGCTCCTGATCCATACACTGATATGACGACAAAGGGACCAAGCCAGTTAAGCTCAAATTTTCCTTTCTTTTCTCTATCCTGTTGATTCCTAGGGTTTTCCTTTAGTACCAAGTCACCAACGTGAAAGACCCTCGATTTTACCCTGTGGTTGTAACTTCTTGACATCCTCTATTGATAGGCCGTTAGATGATTAACAGCTTGTTGACGATGCTCATCCAACAACTCCAGTTCTTGCAGTCTATATTCCCTATAGTCTTTATCTGAAATGATACCTATGAGTGATACATGAAGGGATGGAATTTCAACTTCAATGGGAAATATGGCTTCGGATCCATATACCAAAGAAAATGGTGTAGCTCTTGTTGGTGTTTTGATACTTGTTTTGTAAGCCCATAGTGTAGGGTTGAGTTGAACATGCCAATCACGTCCAACATCGTTAACCGTCTTTTTGAGAATTTTGAGTATTGTTTTGTTTGAGGCCTCTGCTTGGCCGTTCCCTTGAGGATAGTACGGTGTTGAAAACCGATGTTGGATATGAAACTTATCACATAGTTCTTGGACATCTTGATTCTTGAAAGGTCACCCATTATCAATGATAATGGATTGAGGGATACCATACCGACATATTATGTAGTTCAAAATGAAAGAGGAAATCTGCATCCCAGTGATGGTAGTAAGAGGTAATGCCTCTATCCATTTTGTGAAATATTCTGTAGCTGTTATAATGAACTTGTGTCCATTAGATGAAGATGGATTTATTTTTCCTACTAGATCTAGGCCCCATTGACAAAAAGGCCATGTCGATGTGAAGGGATGCAGTTCTTGTGTTGGTGCATGAGCCAGATTGCTGTGACCTTGACATTTTTGACATTTCTTGACAAACTGATATGATTCTTTCTCCATGCATGGCCAATAATATCCCAAATGGAGGAGTTTCTTAGCTAGAGTTATTCCACTTGAGTGAGTACCACAAATACCCTCATGAACTTCTCGTAGGGCTACTTCAGATTCATTGTGTTCTAGACATCGGAGTAGGGTACCATCAAGACCTCGATGATAAAGGACATCTTTGATTAAAGTATGTCGAGCGGATTGGTGGATAAAGTTTCATTTTTGGTTCCTGGAAAGAGCGGGAGGAAGAATATCATCTTTCAAGTAAGCATAGGTTGTTTCATATATGGAGGTTTCAGTGGTTTCTAGATGGCATATGGTAGTGGATTTTGATTTATAATGTGAAGGACATGATACTTGTTCTACCATAAACTCATAAAAAACACGCTTCTTAGGAAATTGTAGTAATGAAGCAATTGTAGCCATAGCATCTGCAACTTTGTTCTCTGCCCTTGGAATTTGATCAAACTTGATACTGATAAAGGACTATTTCAGATTATCTATTTGTTGCTTGTAGGGCATCAATTTTTCATCTTTTGTTTGATACTCATCATTTACTTGATAAATAACCAGTTGAGAGTCCCCATATACCTTTAAATCTGTGATTTTCCATTGAATTGCTATCTTGACCCCAATAATCAATGCTTCATATTCTGCCACATTATTTGTACACTGAAACATGAGTCTATATGATTTCAGAATTGTGTGTCCTTGGGGAGACATGAACAAGATCCCTGCTCCTGATCCTCGTTATGTATATGATCCATCAAAATATAGTATCCATTGTTGGGGCATTGCTGTCATAATGTCTGCATCTGGAAATTCCATTGTCATTGGATGATCATTTGGTAGAGGAGCTTCAGCAATTGCTTGACCCTTGATCGCCTTTCTCTCGACATATTGAATGTCGAATTCACTTAGGAGCATAACCCATTTTGCCATTCTACCTGTTAAGGTAGCCTTACTTAGTAGATACTTCAAAGGGTCGATCATTGCAATTAACCTGATTGTATGAGTCACCATGTAGTGTTTTAGTTGTTGAGTAGCAAACACCACTGCTAAGCAAGACTTTTCTATTAATGTATAGTTTATTTCATAGCCATTTAAAGTTCTACTGATGTAGTAGATGGCGTGCTCTTTCCCTTCATAGTCCTCTTGTGCTAATAGTGCCCCCAAAGAGATATCTGTCATGGAAATGTACAATATGAGAGGCCTTCCTTCTGTTGGTCGCATGAGAATGGGTGGTGACATTAGATATTGCTTGATTTGATTGAATGTTGTTTCACACCCCTCATCCCACTTGAAAACTATATTCTTATGCAATAGATGATTAAAAGGATGACTTTTGTCTGCCAGCTGGGAGATGAATCTTCTGATCGATTGGAGCCGTCTATACAGTGATCTGAGTTGGATGATATTTCTAGGAGGTGGCATCTCCATTATTTCCTTGAATTTTGGTGGATCCACCTCAATGCCCTTTTTCGAAACAATGTATCCTAATACTTTTGCTGATGTGACCCCAAAGACACACTTCTTGGGGTTTAACCTGACATTGAATTTCTCCATTCGTGTGAAGATCTTGTCTAGGATATGTAGATGCCCTTCTCTTGTAGTAGATTTTTCCAAGATGTCATCCACATAATCCTCCATGAAAGTGTGCATCATATCATGGAAGATTGTCATCATTGCTCTTTGATAAGTGGCTCCTGCATTCTTTAGACCAAACGGCATGATGTTCCAGTAGAAGGTTCCCCATGGACATGTAAAAGCCATCTTTTCTTGATCTTCTGGAGCTATTCTTATTTGATTGTACCTTGAAAAACTGTCCATGATTGATAACATGGCATGCCCTACCGTCAAGTCCATGATGATGTCTATATTTGGTAGTGGAAAATCATCCTTTGAGCATGCTTTATTTAGGTCCCTGAAATCCATGCAGATTCTGATGTTGTTGTCTGGCTTTGAAATAGGTACTATGTTCAATATTCACTCAATTGTCTATAGACCTTATGAATTTAGCATCCAACAATTTCATTAATTTTGTCTTTACCATCAATGCGATGTGAGGATGCATTTTTCTTAATTTTTTCTTAATAGGCTTGATTCCTGTTGGAAAAGACAAATGATGCATAAGCATATTTGGATCTAAGCCTAGCATATCAGAATATGACCAAGTGAAGTTGATGCTTCTTTCTTTAAAGAAATTGATAAATTTCGATCTCTCTTGTTCAGTCATTGATTCTGCTAGATGTAGAACTTTTGCCTTCTCTTATGTTCCAATGTCCATCGATTGTGTAGGTTCGACTAGAATTGATGATCGCTCATGATAATGTTCTGGGAGAGTGTCAAATCTTCCATCCTTCAATGCCTCAGAAAGGTTTTCACCGTTGGATACGTTCTTTATTTTTACTTTTTCCAGATCTAATGCTGCCATAGAATGGTTTTCACCATTAGATCTATTTTCCCTGTTTTCAATTTTGCAACTGGAAGATTTGACACCCTCCTGCCGAGTCATATTGTTATGAGTATTATAGATAGAATTTGTATCAGGTTTGGTATGACATAGGAAATGCATGATGCCATCATCATTTGCAAATTTTGGTACAGTCAAAGGTTCGATAGGTTCCCAATCAATAAGTTCTGGATGGATTAATGGCATGATATCATCAGATAGATTTAGGTCTATGGAAGTAAGGGTGAGGACAACAATATCGTCAAAATTGTCATTTGGGATATCGAGATCCATGATGGTACCCTCTTCAAAATCATCTAGTTCACTCAAATTATGTTTGTCCTCACTAGAGTCATCGATATTTAGTGATCCCACGACGAATGGTCTAGACCCAGAGCCTTGGCCCTCCTCATGTGTAGGCATATATCATTGGATGAAATCAACTTGAATATCAGTAAAAGATACTTCAGAACCCACATCCCACTCATATTCGTTTGAATCTGTATCAGAGCTATCTCTAAGTTGAAGGATCCTTTCTACCACTTTCTTTTCCAGTTCTTGTTTTTCCTCAATAGAGTATCCTAGTCCCAGCTTCTCTTTTGAATGTAGAGTGAGGGGTTGAATAGGTTCTATGATCCCCTCCTTTCTCAATCCAATGGGTCCTTGTCCTTCGTATCCCATTTTCTCTAAAATAGCTTTTCCCTTTCCATATTTGTTAGTGTTGATATTGACATTTTTGATACTGATATCTGATGTAGAGGGTTCTTCATCTTTGTATAGCCAATCTAGGATCACTTTGTTGTCTGATTCATCCTCTATTGTGCCTTTTTTGACAAACCTCTCATCAAGAGCTGTGACTGGCAATGATGTTTGGGATTTGATCATAGATGGTTGACCATATGTTCTAGGAGATGGCATTAACTGTGATAGGTTAAGCGATTGCTCCATAGAATATGTTCCCATTCCCTTGTCCGTAATTTGAACTTGCTCTTGGAATTTTTGTGATATAGAAGTTTGTTTATCAGGTTTATCTATTGATTGAGTTTCAACAGGACGTGTCTCTTTTTCTTTTCCCTTCTTCTCTACCCACTTGGTAGTGATACTTGGATGTTGTTCTTCTTTGGATGATTTTGAACTTGAAGCTTCCCTGTTGTGAGGGACAAAGGTGTCTTGAGATATTCTCAATGTGTCACAATGTTGTGGATGATTATAATTATAAACTATAGTCACCTCTTGTCCATTTACTAGAAAATTTAGGCATTGATGGTATATAGAAGGTACGGCCTGCATTTCATGAATCCAGGGTTGTCCTAAGAGAATGTTGTATGTCAACTCTCTTTCCAATACTTGAAATGCTATATACTTCATCATGGGTCCCACTTGAATGGGTAATACAATTAAACCTTTAAATGATCTTCTTCCTCATCATATGCTTTGATAGTCATTTTCCTTTGAGCATCAATAGCATCTTAGAATATCCTAGTACACAGATTAACTTGAGGGTGCAAATGTTCAGACCAACTCCTCCATCTATTAGAACTCTCTTAACGCAATGATTATGGATAAATACTTTGATATGCAATGTAGTATTATGCAGATGGTTTAATGAGACATCATCCTGTTTAGAGAATGACAGACAATGCAGGATAGTCAGATGTCCCATCATAGCTTCGAATTGACAAACATCTAGATCCTTTGGTACGGTTGTGGTGACTAATGCTTGTTCGAGAACTTCCTTATGTGATGGTGATAATTTAAGGAGTTCCAGTATCGATATTTTGTGCGGGGATGTTTTGCAATTGGTTGACAATATTATATTGAGATTGAGGTAGAACTGTATGTTGAGATCCAACTCCTTTTAAGACTACCTTGGCTTGCCCCCTAGTCATGATGTTTGCCGGTTGATGTTCTTGATCAATAAAATTATAATGCGATGGAGGCAGAACTGCATGTGTGGAGCCAATTCCCTTTAACACTACCTTGGATTGTCCCCTAGTTATCACATTGGCTGGTTGATGTTCTTGATTTTCTCTGATTTTTAAGACATTTATTTGATTATCAGAGTCTTGCATGCTTGAGAGTAAATCCACAGAGGTAATGTTGTTGGTTTTGTTTTCATCAATGTTATCACTAATTGTATGATCATTTTTTACTTCAGATAGACAAAGGATTGTTTTTTCATAGATATGATTGATGTTATTTCCTTTGTTGTTCAAAGAGGATGATGCTCCTTTTTCATAATTTGGCAAAGGATCCTTGAATGCAGAATGATCGTTATTATTTTGAGGTTCCTCTACATACACTTTGTTGCTATCCACCAAATCTTGTACTGTGTGTTTCAACTCCATACAGTCATTTGTTTTGTGACCCTTGTTATTATGAAAGTTGCAATAATCAGCGTCATTCCACCATGATGGTTTGATTTTTGGATCCCAAAATCTAGCTTCCCATGCAGTGAGAAGGCCTCTAGTAACTAATTCTTTCATTGCTAATTCCATTGTTTGACCCAAAGGTGTGAACCTTCACAGATTTGACGGTTTTTGATATGATTGTGTTTTTATGATTTCATTGCTTTGTATGGTATTTGTCTTGAAATTTTGCTCATTGTTTTGATTCTTCGATGTGGATGCGGTCAAGTTGAAAACCGGTTTGACATTTTGGGGATCATTTGTTGTCTCATTTATGTTTCAATTCCTTCACCAAAATTTTGGCTTCTCACCGCTTGAATACTGATTGGAGGAGTTACTTGTGTTGTTTGTTTTATCATTGAAATTCTTAATAACTCCTCTCTTGACTAATGCCTCTTTGATTTTAAGACCATTTTCTATCACTTTCTCGAATGTTGGAGGACATTGTAGTTCCAGTCTATAACTCATTTCTTCCGTCAAGTTTTCAATGAACAACTCCATCTTTTCTTCTTTAGGAATGGATCTAGGATATCTAGCAAACAAGCTTCGCCATCTTTGGAGAAAAGACAAGAATGTTTCTCCTTTGTTTTGTTTTAGATTGTAAAGATCTTTGATTGTAACATCATGTTGGATGTTGAAGGAGTACTGAGAAATAAATTTGTTGACAAGTTCCTCAAAAGTTCTGATACCTGGTTTTAATTTCAAAAACCACTCCATGCATGATCCTCCCAAACTCCTTGGAAATAATCTCATTAAATAAGTTTCCTCTTGGGAAAACTCAAGACTCATTGTTTTAAATTCTCTGATATGATCTATTGGATCCGTTCTTCCATTATACTTATCGTAATTTTGGGATCTCACAATGTCTAGGAAAAGGTATCAAGCTGACCGTTGCATCGAAAGGATAAGGAGAAATGTCCTGTATCACATATCTCTTGGTAGTCCCTTTCATCATATCTTGTATCTGTTGTTGTAACATTTGCATCTGTGATGTTAAAGCAACAACGGGATCTATTGTTTGCGTAGGTTGTAGTATCTCAGTCTCATTCATTCTAGGTGCTTCCTTCAAATGGTTTACATCAAAATCTTTTGGAAGTTTAGCCCCTGATTCAGCTAACATTAAAAGATATTTTTCCATGTCTTGTTCCAAAATCTTTTCCATAAAATTATGGAATTTGGGATCTTGTTGATCTGTTTGGATATCTTCAGGAGTTATTTCATTTTTATCATTTTGGTTTAGATTGTTCCAAGGATTTTCTTCTGCCATTTCTTGTGATTTTAAAATTTCTTGCTCTAAGAGTCTTTGTTTTTGGTACCTAGTGAAGATTGGCATACAAATTTTTTCCCTTTCTTCTGAAATGTTGATCTTATGTGCGGGATAGTGTCAATTGAACTTTTTAAACAAAGTCGAATAAGATGACTGATCTTATTGATGAGACAATGTTTAAAAAAATTTAATTACTATACTTGGTTTCATGATGAAGGATGATAGTATCCTGATAATGAAACTTCAGTGTAGTAATTGATTGTGTATTTGATTTCGACACTTGTGATTTGAAAGATCTTGTTTCTGTCGATAAGTTTGGAAATTTGCATAAACCTTTCTGACTTTGGTTCTTAGATAGTGATTCTGATGAAAAGAAAATTTTGCATTCTGGTGAAACAGTAGATAAAAGACAGACAGACAGACTGGTATGATTTTTGAACTCTCTATTTTAAAAGTGCTAAAATAGAGTATAGAAGCGCTATTTCACAGAAGCGCTGGAACAGAGTCCCGAAGCGTTGAAATAGTGCATGAAAGCACTGCAAAAATTGATGGAAGTGCTACTTTGACAGAAGCACTGAAATAGTGCCCGAAAGCGTTGGGAAATATGATAAAAGCATTGTTTGAAAGAAGCACTAAAATACCGACTGTAAGCATCAAAACAATGCCGAAAAGCACTATTACACCGAAGCGCTAAAACAGTGACCAGAAGCGTTGAAATAGGTTTTCTAGAATGCTGAAAACAAGACTTTTATGACTCGCTATTGTAAAATCTAATCTGGCCTTGTGGCATACTGTATCATGGATTGTGGAAGATAAGAATGATGTATGCACTGACTACGGTTGTGAAATTGAGTGAGAGCTCTTCTTTGGAAGAAGGCTCATGAATAGAGGGGTTCTACTGCACAATCCAAAGTGTGACCCCTAGCAAAATCATGATATATGTGGATGAATGTTCTATGTTGTAAAAAAAATTTCCGATTTTGATAGAGAAAACACTGTTTTCTTAATTTATTTCTATAACCGAGAGGTTTCTTGGGTTTTGTGACTTTGATTTTTCTTTTGAGAAACGTGGTGGACTTCCACTTTCGCAACATGGATTTTTTGATTTGTTTTGACTTGACGTTTTCAGGATGATCTTTAATCTGATTTAAATGAATTTGTGAAAACACGACAAGCAATTTTGAATAAGTGTTCTAAAATAAATAGATCATGTTTGTTCAAAAATCATGAATGATCTTTATTGATTTTGATGGGTTGTTTTGACAATTGTACACAAATCAAATAGACTCACACTTAAGGACAAGTAGGTCATCATTATACTCACAACCCACATCTTGAATTACGTTGACTCACACAACAGTGTCACCCCCTAGAGGGCGCCCATGTTTTTGTCGTTGCCAGGCGCGTACTCAAAGTGACGGAAGTGGATACCGAATCCCTTGAGCAAGCGGTCCTTGGTAATTATATGGTGAGTGTCTTGGGGGTAGATTCTTCCCTCCCCTTGCACCGTGAGTATGAAAATGTATGGATACTATCTCGGTGAGATAGTACTCTATGGTTCTTAGAAAGGGTTTCCGTTTGGTGTGGCAATAGATAAACTCCCTCAGGAGACCTCCCAATCTTTAGAACAAAGATTTTGGGGATGGTTATCTTGCTCACTACCGTCAAGTTGGAATTTCATCAAAAACTTTCATTTTTATTATAGTGGGTTTGAAAACCTGGCTTTGGTTGTTCCCACTTAGGTCGTTCTCATAGGGTGAGTACTTTTCCCACTATGATAGGCCTGCTAAAGGATTTAAGAAAGCGTAAATGACATGAAATAAAAGTGAATCTGACACTTTGGTCACCCAGTTAAGGGGAGAGCATAAGCCTAATCACCACAAGCACAACATATAAGTTGTTCTATTTTAAAGCCCAAAAAGAAATTTTCTAATCTATGTGAAGGTGTTGCTCCACATAAATCATGTTGTTCTTTTTAACTTGTATTGTAAAAATGCAGTGACTATCCTAGGGTTGATAGATTTGCTTTAAAAAAACAAGAAAGTGACTATCTTGGGATTGATATATTTTAGAAACTTTGAAGTGACTATCCTAGATTGATCAATTTTAGAAAACTTTGAAGTGGCTATCCTAGATTGATCAATTTTAGAAAACTTTGAAGTGACTATCCTAGATTAATGAGTTTTAGTCCAACTGTGAATAAAAAAAAAAAAAAAGAATCTGGCCGTGGATGCATCGGATCTAGACTGATTTTTACAAAAGCACTGGAATATTGCACTGAAGTGCTAAGACAGTTACTTGATGCGCTAAAACCCGAAAGCGTCAAAACAGGATACCGAAGTGCCGAAGTTTTCCATGGAAGCGCTAAATCACCTTATGCGCTAAAACAGTGACCAAAAGCGCCAAAGTTGAAAGCGCTGAAATTTTGACTGAAAGTGCTGAAATTTTTAATGGAAGTGCTACAAGAAAAACATGCTGAGAACCTGCATGATACTTTCCAAAAAATTTGCAAAATTGGAAAAAAATTTGGGGTTAATGCCCCATGGTGGGCACCAAATTGTAAGTGTGAATAAGTAAACAAGATTAAAACACTTCTTAATAAGACATTATATCAATGATTAAATAAATTGAACCAATTCAAAACAGTAATCAATTAAAAGCGTCATATTGTTCTCTATCCTCAAAGATTTATTAAATTAGAATTTCTCTTAGATTGTGTAAGCAAATGAATGTTAAAATGACTATTTGAAGAACGAGATGATACTAATGCAATGATATGGAGCTAAAAGACAATACTAGATGATAAATCAATTAAACTAGCATGATATAGACATGAAACAGATAATTTTAGCTACAAGAGGTAGCCATGATTGTGAAAGCTTGATTTCTTGAATGTTGATTCTTGAATTCCTCTAGAGTAAGAGTGCATAAACTTGATTATCTGGATATTTTTCTTGGTTCAATGAGGCTTTATTTATAGATTTCCTGGCTGTAGAAATGCACAGGGAAAGCTTTGAGAGGCTTGGATTCAATCTGGAGGATTGAATGGTGAAAGATGGAGGAGTTTGAGAGAAAAATGGAGATTGTCTCTACCCATGAAAACACTAGGCAAGAGAAGAGGAAAGATTGATGGAGGAGGATTGAGAGATCAAATTCCAAATTTGTCTCCAATTTGTCTCCAAAAATTCTCGTGAAGTTTGAAAGCATTAATTGTGACAAATTTAGACATAGATTAGACATAGGAAATCTAATTCATTTTTGAGGAAATGTAGATTGGAATATTCTTTATGCTCTAATTCAAATATTTTTGATTTATTTAAATTAGCAAAAGAGGGATAAATAATTTAATAAAACAAACTATAGGATAGTTGTTTATTAAATTAAACAAAAGAAGAATATGGAAATTAATAAATAAAATGTTTTGATCTTTATTTAATTAATTTAGAATCAACGTGATAGAATAAAATAGGGATTTGATCAAACAAAGTATTTAATTTTGTTTATTTAATTAAGATGAGATATTAGAAGAATTTAAATGTGGTGTGAATGTGAACTATTTAAATAAATACTTCTATTTATTCAAATAGTAGAGGAAATTAATCAAATAAATCGTATTTAATTAATAGGATGCTCCGAACCAATTTTAGGTGTATACAAGAATTTTCTGATAAGACCTTCCCCATGTACTTGAGGGCTCCACTCGTCTGTAGCTGTAGTGTGTACGTGGAAACTTCTCGTGGGTCTCACCATCCTTAAGGAACTTGCATTTTTTTCCATGAGTTGGTGGGGAATGGTGATGATCACTTTCATTGCTCAGTTGGAACCATTGATCTTGAAGTTCTAGGCATTGATATGGGACATAGCAGGTGGGCTCCTCACACATGGTGACACTTAACTAGTGTCGCAACATTTAACTTGCATTTACTTGAGATGGAACCCCATGATCTGGAACTACTTAACCTGGACATGAGCGAAGTTATTCATAAAAGGGGGCCCTGACTAGGCTGATGAGATGACACCCTCATGGGTCAATGACTTAGACTTAAGTCATTCATAAATCAAAAATTAAAATCAAGTGTGAGGGAAAATTAAAATGATCGACAATCACAAAGTCTTGGGGCCGGCAATGAATATATTTCAATGGCTTAGAAGGCAATGAATAAGACTGGCAACTGGGAAAAATAGTCAAAAAATAATTAGAACGTTCAAGGATGAGACATAAATCAATTGAAAACAAGACAAACTAAGTAAAAACCTTGAACCATATTGATAGGGAACAATTGAAATGTGAATAACAAGCATAAAAGACTCAAAATGTCAAGCATTTTGAGGGCTCTATCATAGCGTAGGCTATATTTTTCTTAGTATGCATAAAGTCAATAGTATTCCTAATGGTTATACCCTTGAATTATTGAAACTTATAGAATATGCACAACCTTTTTACACCACTTTCATTACATGGATCATATCTACTACCAAAAATCCCATAATTTTCAATAAATGACATTCTTTTTTGTCCATTCTCAAAAATGTAATCAGTTGTTATTAGCTATGGCACTTCATGTTTCTCTTCTTCACCATTGAACAACGTTTTTTTTTTTAAATATGGATGATCCAATTTAAGGTAGGCATGATGTCCATAATCAATACACTTACGCAAAATTCTTGAGTGGCTCACAAAATCCTTAAAGTTGCAAGCAAGGCATCCATGGTATCCATGAACACTGAGACCAAACAATGTGCCATATGCAGGAAGATCATGAATAGAAAACAATTAAGGAAGCTCTTAAAAGTGAATTTGATTGAATGACCATCCCTTAAAGATTAAATTACTTCAATTCCTTTCCAAAATTCCATTAGCTCATCATATAATGGCTATAGATAAGCATCAATTGTATCTGAAGTCACACTTTTCTTTCCT
>CM021106.1:253981830-254368151 GCA_007115665.2 Sequoiadendron giganteum | reverse complement strand
TGATGAAGCTGACTAAAGAAATTGAAGAAAGAAAGAAGAATACGGAGAGTCTTTCCCAATCCTTAAAATAAATATCTAATGAATGTAGAAGAGAAAATGGAGAATTCATTCAGTTGGAGAGTGAATTACAACAATCCAGAAACAATGAATAAGAACTTGAAAAACATATTATTATTCTTAGAAATAAACTTACTACTGCAAATGAATACAAGGAGAAGTTTAAGATTAGTTCTGTTAAGCTTGATGAGTTGACTCAAGGACAAAAGAATGCTAAAGACAAGAAAGGTCTTGGATATGAGAATGTAGAAAGTTCCAGATCTGGACAAAGAAATTTTAGGCAAGGAAGTCAGATGAACAAAGATGGAAGGTATCTGGTAAGACAACCTATTAGAACCAAAAATTTCCATTAAAAACCTAAATGATTTTTCTATTTTGAACCTAATGATTTCACTATTTCTCTCATTAAAAAAATTCACCCCCTTTTACAATGTTAAGAAGGGCTTTTACCCTTATTTCATTGCCTTATTTTTGGCCTATATTGCCCTCATATTTTGCCCCCCATTTGTTCCTAATATTTCACTATCCTTTCCTTAAAAACTCATTTTTTCCCATCTATAATGTTCAAATTCCTTTTACTACTATATGCTAATCCCATGGCTTTCACCTCTTTAAGGCAACCCCTTATAAATCCATTTGCAGTAATACGGTTGAAACATTTGATCCTACTGCTATATCGCTGATAGCTCAATCCATACTCGTGGTATGGCGGTAGCGGCTAAATGATCAGGCACAAAATGTTTACCATTCCATCGCATGTGGTCTAAACATAGACCGCGGTAGCATAGTGGGTGGTTAGTAACCAGCCAGGCAAGCAGATAGGAAGCCCCACCGCGGTACCATAGGGGGTCATCTCACAGACCGCGGTGACTGCAGTGAACAAAAGACAACAGCGAAGGAAGCGACAAAGATGGATACCGCAATACCGCGGGCGGTAGAAGGGGAGATGACAGTTGAGTGGTGAATAGAGGTCAATGGTTAGCAGTTTGCAGAATGGCTACCGTGGTACTGTTGACAGTTGAAACGGAGACTGTGATGGTGCAGAAAGTGGTGGAGATAATGGTTAGGGTCAGACACCGCCACATTACGGGGATATAAAGCATTGACTGCGGTGGAGTGGTGGAAGAGATAGAAGCCATGATAGTCAGTGTGGGGTCGGTCACTACTATACCACGAGAGGAAAATTCAAAGCCCACCGTAGATTGGTAAACATAAAGGAAGCTACGGAGACAGTAAGTGTAAAGGAGGCAACATATAAAGTGAAATGCATGGAGCGGTAAAATATAAAGGGAAAAATCGAAAGCAAGATTATAGTTAAAAATATTTAATTTTCCAAAAGGCAACTTAATTAAATATTTTATCTCTATTATAGAATACAAATGGTTGTAACAGGAAAATGAAGAGTTTTGACATTTGAGATTTGTTGTATAAATGTATTGAAAATCAGACAGCAATGGGGTAGTTAGAGTAGGAGATAGATTTTTTAGACTGGGAATGGAAATAGTGTACAGGCCTTCCTGAAACAAAGAAATGGAGAAAATGTTCATAAATTGGTGAAATCTTATCTGAATTCAGTTGTTGAGATGATATAATTTGTATTATTTTTTATCTTTATTCTCTCCAATTTGAAGTCTTCTAATCATTTGAATTAATGTATCAAGCATAATTTTGATTCATCAAAGTGCATGTTTTCACTTTGTGTGATTTTTATTTGCTACTGTATGCAAATTAGAACTAAATCCCTTCAAAGTAAGTCATAGTGTTTGTTCGATTTCTTTTGGATAATTTAAGAAGAACTAGGTTAGAAAACATTCCAGCATAATTTTTGCAAGCCATAAATAAATAAAATTATATGCCAGTCATAAGATTTTATTTTATAAAATGCCTAACAAATTGAATTAAACCCGAAAAGGAAAACACATATCATTTTCTATTTTTGACTCCATTGCCCATGTGGATAGAAGGAACTGATCTGCCTCAACCCAAATATAAAATTCATAAATAAACAACTTATTCAAAATCCTTTCTTTTGTGCAATAGGAGTAGGTATAGTTATAGCGATTCTATCTATCCACTTCCATTTGCCATTGTGGGTAGATTGTTTCACCAGGAAATACATTTCAATTTGCAACATTCACGTAGGTTCACCCACCTTAGTCGAGTAGAGCCTAAAGAGAAGAAGGTTCAATTGCATCAATTGGCCTTGTACATTGGCCAAAAGTGTTGTGAGAGCTTGGCAAACTCTCATGGTTCAAACCTGCATTTTTGAGATCCAACAGTTTAGCAAATCTGCTAGGGAATTACTCAAAAAAAATTCCAGCCTTTCCATTTATAGAGTCAACAAATTTTCACATTTTGTTTGGGGATTCCGCTGGGGCAAACCAGAACAATATCATTTTTTTTTCATTTTCCTACTTTTGGGAAAAGTAGGTGGCGACTCTATTTCATTTGATAAATACTACATGAATGTTGTGGAGCAATAATATTTTGTCAGGATGGTAGAAGAAGAAAGAAAATAACAGTCAATAAGAGAGTTGAAGGAACTAAGACAACAAAGGCTACAATTTGAACAATAGATGCTACAAGTGAACTAAAAATTGTGGAAATTGGGAATCAAACGTGCTCCACATACATCACCAAATATGTTATCATGCAGTGAGAATGAAGACACAAATGTCAGGAGATCTTGGAAACCACAAATACCACATGATACAATTGAGAAGAATTTTTGTAACAAAGCTAATGTAATCTATTCACATTAGGAGATATAAGGGAGAAGATGTAAACTCTCTATACAATATGATGACAGACATTTGTATGCAATTACCTCCTCATTTTAGGCCTACAAGACCCACATTTGTTGCACAATTTTTAAGAGCATTAGAGCTTGAATCAATTTATTGGTCAGAGTAATTAAAACAACAAGCATTTGATGTAGTAAATAAATTTATTGATTCCATGCATGGGAAAAGGTACATGGATACTGGAAATAATAAATCTAGTAGTGATATCATGGATGCTCAAACAATGCAACAAACAAAGGAAGCATGTGCTACTAGGATTTCTAATGACTATTTTTCAGATTTGGAAGATGATAGGGGCACACCATCTAGAGAGTACATCAACAATGTTTCAGAAGCTAAAATAGAAGAAGATATCATGCCTTCCAACAATGAAGATATGGAGAGTTTCCCCTACATAACATATTGTGATTCAAATTGTGAAGATGAAATTGTGGATGTTGATCAACAACAGGGTGATTGTTGTAGTTCTTATTAAGATCAAGAGGTTTGAGATATGGTAGAATATTTGGAAGCAAAGACATGTTCACTCAGTAGTGAGCAAGTTTCAAATTTGTTGACTCTTGAATACCAAAAGTATGCACATAAAGATGATTCTAGAGTTTTGGCTCCAACCTATATTTTCTTTGATAGTGAAGATACTATGTGTAACAATTTATATAACCCCATGTGCATCTCTCACAGTGATGAGGAATTCTTTGAAGTTGATCAAGAATCCATGTATTTCCAAGAAGAGGTATGTGACTTGAATAATTCTTGCCTGCAAGAGAAGGATACTGGTTTGCATATCATTGATGATAAGTGTTCAACATTTGTTAATTCAAGTATGTGTAAGGATGGCTGTATGGATTAGAGGTATGTGTCAATGCCAACTGGTGATAGAAAAGAAATGGAAAGTAATTTTGATTTGATTATTTCAAAAAATGTTGATGAGATAGAATTTGTAGATTCCCATGTGAAGCATTCAGATTTTCAGGTCCCAGTACAGCTGCTTGATCATTCAACAATATATGATAGTGAGCATGCCTATGAATGTTTTGTTGAATGTGGATACACTTTGTATGTTGAGGGTGATAAATATTTTTCATATGATAATAAGAATGATGAAATGCACAGTGATGAAATGAATATGAATCAAGTTGAATATAATGATTTCTTGAAGGTTTTCAATGGCAGTGTATGTATCAAGGCAGGTGGGATGGATAGTTTCAAGAGAAACCTAGTAAGCTTTAATCAAAACAAGGTCTATGATAAAGGAAAGTGCAGGTTTTTCCTTTTGGATGGCCTTGGGCCATCCCTTATGGTTTGATTTTTGAACCATAGTAGATACAGAGGATTGAGGATTTCCAGTGAATGGACAATTACTAACAACCTCTTTAAACATTCTTTTCCATGCACAGTAGTTTAGGAAGGGTCTGGGTTTTCTAGTACATGGACACTCTCAGGAATTCCCTTATTGAAAACTATGTTTACCTTCCATGTATAGTAGTGTAGGGTTTTCCATTCTCCATTTTCTCCATTTTCATATCATTCACCTGTTCATTCCCTCCATCTACCATTGCCTTCGTTTTTTGTGTCTTTGCTTGGTTTGCTCTCCCAAAGATATTCTAGATTCTTGCAGTGATTTGCAAAATCACTCATCCCCAATGGGAGCCACTATTAGAACCAAAAATTTCCATCAAAAACCTAAATGATTATTCCATTTTGAACCTAATGCTTTCACTATTTCTCTCATAAAAAAAAATTCACCCCCTTTTACAATGCTAAGAAGGGCTTTTACCCTTGTTTCAGTGCCTTATTTTTGGCCTATATTGCCCTCATATTTTCCCCCCATTTGATTCCTAATATTTCACTATCCTTTCCTTAAAAAATTCAATTTTTTCCCATCTATAATGTTCAAATTCCTTTTACCGCTTTATCGCAACCACTTATAAAGCCATTTGCGGTAATGTGGTTGAAACATTTGATCCAACCGCTATATCGCTAACGGCTTAATCCATACCCACGATATGGCGGTAGCAGCTAAATGATCAAGCACAAAATGTTTACCGCACCACCACGCATGATCTAAACATAGACCGTGGTGGCATGGTGGGCAGTTAGTAACTGACCAGACAAGCAGATAGGAGGCCCCACTGTGGTATCATAGGGGGTCATCTCACAAACTGCGGTGACTACGATGAACAGAAGATAGTGGCGGAGGAAGCGACAAAGATGGATATCGTGATACCGTGAGTGGTAGAAGGGGAGCCTATGGTTGAGCAGTGAACAGAGGTGAGCAGTTTGCGGTTTGCAGAACAGCTACTATGGTATCACTGACGGTTGAAGTGGAGACTACGGTGGCATGGTAAGCGGCAGAGATAATGGCTAGGGTCAGACACCGCCACACTGCGGGGAGATAAAGCATTGACTATAGTGGAGCGGTGGAAGAGATAGAAGCTGCAACAATCAGTGTGGGGTTGGTCACCGCTAATACTGCGGGAGGAAAATTCAAAGCCCGTGGTAGAGTGGTAAACATAAAGGAAGATGCGGAGAAATTAAGTGTAAAGGAGGCAACATATAAAGTGAAATGCACAGAGCGGTAAAATATAAAGGGAAAAATCAAAAGCAAGATTATAGTTAAAAATATTTAATTTTCCAAAAGGCAACTTAATTAAATATTTTATCTCTATTATAGAATATTGTGAACCCCTAAACTTTCAAATTCACAAGAGCAACAAACATGTTAGGTTGTTAGATCAAATGCATGCAAATAATAATGAGAGATTCCCCATGAAATCCATCTATTAAAACACTCAAATTAGGAAAATAAAGAACACAAATACAAGAAATGAATTTAAATCCTAATTGATCCAATAGATTAGTAATCCCATGGGGGAATTGGTGCCAATGAAATGTTGCAATTGGCCCTTTCCCAATTCCTAAGTTGCAATGTTGAGTGATTGAGAAATGGTCAAATATCCCAAAGAGATTTGAGCATAACCTTGTTACAAATTATGAAAATGGTGATAGGTTGAGTTAAATGGGAAAAATTAGTTCTCAATGTGAAGAGAGTAACTTTGCATGCAATTGTGGATGAGGATGAAGTTGAGTAGAGTAAGTTTACTCAAGTTGTGGATGATAGAATGAGAGGAAGATTCTCTCATTTATAGATTTCCAAAATAGAAGATTGAAGGAAAATAAGCAATTTGGGATCATTCAACATCCAATGGCCAAGTGCCACTTGTCAAGATGTGAATGGTTGAGGAATGAACACATTTTGGTCAATGTGCCAAAGAGGGGGAGATTTGAAATTCAAATTTGAAAGTTGGGGCAGAGAAGAGTGGAGTTAATGTCACTTGGCTCAATGCACAAGGACATGTAAGAGGAGTGAATGCCTTGTTGGATGTACAAGTCCACTTGGACTTTTTGAATTCAAATTGAGAGAATATTCGCTTTTGATGCCATGTTGAGAGAAAATAGAGATTTAATAAATCAAAGTAATTTATTTATTGTGCAAGTTTCATTCTCTAGAGGATGTGACATAGATTAGGATTAAATTGATGAAAGATTAATTAATTTAATGAAGAATTAGGAGATGTGACAATTTAGATTTAAATTTATGAATTGATTTAAATCAAAATGAGAAGAAGGGTTTAATTAAATAAATGATTTTTATTTATTTAACTAAAGGGGATAATGTTAGATTAAATCAAATAAGGTTTAATTTATTTAATTTAATAAGAGGACTTCAGAAACTTTAATTAAATAAAATGATTTATTTAATTAAACAAAGATATAAGGTTAATTAAATTAAATTGATTAATTTAATCAAAGGAGGTGAAAGACTTAATCAAATAAATAATGATTTATTAAATTAAGAGATAGATTATGATGAAATGTTGAGAGTATAATTTAGGAAGAAATATTGTTAGAAAATCAAGATGCAGTGTGTCGGATCGAATTGTACATTTTCCATGTCTACAAATACAAATGGTTGTAACAAGAAAATGAAGAGTTGTGACATTTGAGATTTGCTATATAAATGTATTGAAAATCAAATAGCAATGGGGTAGTTAGAGTAGGAGATAGATTTTTCAAACTAGGAATGGAAATAATGTACAAGCCTTCTTGAAACAAAGCAATGGAGAAACTGTTCATAAATTGGTGAAATCTTATCTGAATTTAGTTGTTGAGATGATATAATTTGTATTATTTTTTATCTTGATTCTCTCCAATTTGAAGTCTTCTAATAATTTGAATTAATGTATCAAGCATAATTTTGATTCATCAAAGTGCATGTTTTCACTTTGTGTGATTTTTATTTGCTGGTGTCTCCAAATCATAACTAAATCCCTTCAAAGTAAGTCACAGTGTTTGTAAGATTTCTTTTGGATAATTTAAGAAGAAACAGGTTAGAAAACATTCTTGCATAATTTATGCAAGCCATAAATAAATGAAATTATATGCTAGTCATGAGATTTTATTTTATAAAGTGCCTAACAACTTGAATTAAACCCAAAAAGGAAAACACATATCATTTTCTATTTTTGACTACATCACCCATGTGGATAGAAGGCATTGATCTGCCTCAACTTAGAGATAAAATTCATAAACAAAAAACTTATTCAAAATCCTTTCTTTTGTGCAGTAGGAGTAGGTATACTTGTAGCAGTTTTGTCTATCCACTTCCATTTGTCATTGTGGGTAGATTGTTTCACTAGGAAATACATTTCAATCTGTAGCATTCACGTAGGTTCACTCGCCTTGGTCTAGTAGAGCCTAAAGAGAAGAAGGTTCAATTGCATCAATTGGCCTTGTACGTTGGCCAAAAGCATTGTGAGAGCTTGGTAGCCTCTCGTGGTTCAAACCTGCATTTTTGAGACCCAACACAACCTAATGCTCAAAATTTTAATGGATACTATTTTTCTTGCAAAAAATTTGGTCATATGGATGCTTAGTGTAGAATTAAAAGTAATCCATCATTATCTGGTCAGTGTTTCAATTACAAAAAGTTTGATCATAAATCAATTAAATGCAAAAATGTGTAAAACTACTCTGTCAATAGAAGGAATGTTGAATGTTATACCTGTGGAAGAATTGGGCATATTTCTAATCAATGCAAATCAAGAAGAAATCAATGGAATTATTGGTCTAGATAAGGAACTACTGTGTGTTACAATTGCAATAGATATGGTCACATTGCAAGATTTTGTAGAAATAAAAATGTGGGTAAAAGAGGTCCAGTGTAGAAAGATAGAAATACACAAAAAAAATGGTAAAGAAAAAGGAAAAAATGATTGTAGATGAAATAAGAGATCAGATGAAGAAGACATGGGTAAGGAAGAACAAATCTGATGTTGGAAATGGGTCTGCATTGGAACCTGCTTCCAGTAATTCCTCTGGAAATTGATCTCAGACCATTGGCCCAAGGGGAGTTTTTCAAAGAAAATCACTTTTTCCCCTGTCCATAAGTTGGTATCGAATCATGAAAAGATTGTAAAAGGGTGTATTAATGATCTACATAGGCTTTGGAAAACACTCACAAGGAAATTCAAAGAAATAATAGGCCCACATATGAATTTTTCTCTCGTTGTCTAAAAAAATAGAGTATCCAAAAAACCTAGGGCAAAGGCATTTATTACAAGTGTGTAAGCTATAAAAGACATGTTGAAACTCTCATTTTTCACTTTGCATCAAAGAAGAGAAGAAGTAGAGCACTCAGTAGAAGAATCATGAAGGAGTAAAGTTAATTCGACGGTGAATCTTGAAATTCATTAGGTATTTCAATTATTTTGGAATTTTCATATAATTTGGTGTGCGGTTGAATGGAAAGAAAAATGGAACAAATTAAAGGGTCAATCAATTTAGATGAATACAATAGTGAAAATATTAGAGACATAAGAAATATGTTTTTGTCTGATGAATTGAAATGGGTGAAAGAAGCCAAGAACAAGAATTTGGACATTTGGAATGAGTTTCCCTATTTCGAGAATGCGAAAAATTGTTAAATTCATTTTGAGTAGATTGAATGATAGAATTTTGGTTCTGAACAAACCTTACATAAATTTGAAACAAGTAATTGAAAATCTAACTAGATTATGCAAAGTTGGAGATATACCGAGAAATAAATCCATCAAGAATAAAGAAGTCAAAACCCTAATTGGAGTTATTGGAGATCAAAGGGCATTGATAATCTCGAAAATCAAAAAGTCTATGACACATTGCATTGTGCATGGCATATCATATAAAATATTTTTCAGAAACAAAGAAAGAGAAGCTTTGGCTGGTGCAATCTACATCTCACACGAAATGATAATGGAAGGTCAGGACTTTGACCTATGCAGACTGCTAAAGGATTAATTGATGGAGAATGTGTAATTAACGAAGATGATAGATTACCCTTTCAGGTTTGTTACTCTGGTCATATGTCTGGTAATGTACTTTCTGAATTTTTTACCGATGAACAACAATGTGGTGTAGAAAGTAAATGAACCAGTATGCAAACAAATCTACACACACTAAGAATTTGGCTAACTATGATCAAGAATTTGAAATTTTTTGTAAGAGTTTGCTAGAAAAGTTTGGATCAGTTGGTATTTCTCTTTCAGTAAGGACACTTGAAGTTGGTTCCTTTGCCTATAAGATGGAGAGAAAGAAGAAAATAGAAAAAAAAATTATTGTTTGTACTCCTCTGGAATGCAAGATTTTGAAAATTGAAGGAAAAGGAAAGGAATGGGAAATTTTGGATATACCATATGAGGAATCCGATGAGGAAATTGAGGACATACAAGGAAAAGAGCAGGACTCAGCCAAATCAAAACAAGAAAATAAAACAACATAAGCAAGTGAAGATGAAGATGACTTGATAAAAGAGAAGCTACAATAGCTTATTCACAAGGAAGGTGGAATGCAAAAAATTTCTTAGTTATGGTCTATCAGACCCTCATATGATCAGGATATGATTCTAAGTGTACTAAGTTCTCATGTTGTGCATAGTCAGATCAAACTAGAGAATTTGTAGAATATTTTACCTGAATAAATGATTGAATGCATTAAGGAATCTATGGACTATGAGTTTCAAA
Organism: Sequoiadendron giganteum; assembly: GCA_007115665.2. Taxonomy (NCBI): domain Eukaryota; kingdom Viridiplantae; phylum Streptophyta; class Pinopsida; order Cupressales; family Cupressaceae; genus Sequoiadendron; species Sequoiadendron giganteum. The sequence continues at coordinate 254,358,229 of CM021106.1, read as the reverse complement.
ACAAAGAAGAAGGAGAAGTAATCTCTCATTTGAAGGGATAGTTCAGGCTATCACTCACCAAGTTGAAAAAGAGGATGAATGAGCTAAGTCAATTCATAAGTACAACAAATAAAATCTACAACTATTGCATCTATTGGCCTCATGTAGTTGGGAAATACAAAGACAACTTAGAGAAAATTGAAACAAAATTGAATGGGATTGGAAAAAGTTTTGATATGTTTCAGGATCAAGATGGTACAATCAAGAAAAGGATTCAAGAGCTGTAGTCTGAGCACACAAAATTTTAGTTGACTAAAAATACACTTGTGGACACTTTTTGGAAAGTGAAGGACCTAACTTAATGTAGACAGGAACAGATGTTTGAGATATTGAGGAAAGGTGAAAACTTAGAAGATGTGATCACAATTCTGAAATCCCTCATTGAGATTGTCAACAAGACATCTAAGAATAACAACATGATCATAATCATTGGGATTGCAATAGAAGCTTGGAAGAAATTCCTCATGGAGATGAAAGAGAATCACAAGATAATTTTCTAAGTAGCAGTTGTTTGTTTTTAAATTTTGAAAACAATTTTGAAGTTTTGTTTATATTTCAAAAGGGGAAATTGAACATGTGTTTTTTCAGAACAAGGCTTCCATCTTTGTCATTGATGTCAAATGGGGAGAGAAAGTAGTGAAAAATGCCTCATCAGTCTAAGGGGGAGATATGTTTTGGAATTTTGAACTTTGGAAGCATACTCATATTGGTTTTGACACAGTCATTTTTCACTAAGTGTTTCCATCAATTCCAAAGGGGGATATTGTTGGCATATGGCTTCTAGTGTTGTCATTGATGGCAACCTAAATTAATTCATCTGGTCCATATTTTAGTATTGGTTCATAATGGCAGAAAAAAGTAAAGAACAAGGCATCTAGTTAAACTAGAGTTTGTCGATCAATATGCATTATTTGCTTATAAGTTCATGTTGCACATCTCAGGGAAGATTGTTGGGTATCTGGAATACATTATTCTAGAGTTTTGTGCCTATGCATTCACTGGTGTATGATCTAGGAGATCCGGTGCACTAATTTTATGGTTATCTATGCTAGAAGGCCGACTTGGCGAAATTAGTCATTGCATGTGTTTAAGAAGTAATTTTTTAAATGTTTCTATGTTTGAATATGTTTATTTGGATCCTCACTATGCTTTGACCAACTATAGGTGGTGTGTAGAAAGAATTAGTTATGGATTTAGTCGATAGTTGGAAAGTATTTTATGTTTTATATAAGTCGACATATAAATGATCAAGTCCTTGATAGCGGATATATATATAAGATTGGTTGTATCATTTTGAGGAAGAAAATGTGTGTGATGTGAAGTATATTAGTGTGTGCTGCAAAATTCAGAAGGATAGTGGTGTGAATTCATCTATGCATGGATTTGTGATGTGAATTGTAGAGAAGAGAAAAGTGAAGACTAAAATCAAACAGAAGGTCCAGAATCTTATCCATGAGCCTAACCAGAATTGTAACTTGGCATAAGTAGATGCTACTACTTCAGCTCAATCCTTCAAATGGTTTTAATCTAAATTTTTGTAAGGAAGTGAGCATTTCTACTTTAAGCAGTGAGCTCTAGGCAGTGTGCCTGAATGCAAGTGCATTCCCTTTTGTGAAACTTATATTTGAATACTCAAATTGTGGATTGACCTCCATCATGGTTTTTCCCCTAATAGGGTTTCCATGTAAAAATCATTGTGTTATGGTGTTGTGGATGATTACTTTGTGTGTTTTCATCTCTCTTTTGGTTTAATGTTGAAATGGTTTAATTATCAAATTAATAAAGTTCAAATTTGTAGAAAATTTATTCACCCCCCCTCTTAGTGTTCCCTTGAGTCCAACATAATATGTGCCTATAAAGGATCAAATTTCTGACATATTCACTAAGGATCTTCCTAAGGATACTTTAAATTATCTCTAGGATAATTTAGAGGTTATTTCCCCCCCGTTTGAACTAGATTCATAAGGAGATGCATCAACCTAGTGGATAGTGACCTCTCAAGGGGAGTAAGTAGTGGTATTGCAGATTGTTGTAGATTGGTGTATGCTCCTAAGGGGAATTATTCAAAGTATTTGTAAGAAGTTTGTGCAATGTCAAAGGGGGAGAATAATGAAAACATTATTTCATTTACCATTTATGTCAAAGGGGAAGAAGAGAAGCATGTGAAAAAGAGAGGATACATAATAATTTAGTTGAAGATGGAATCATGTAAGGGGGAGAGTGTGTTCAGAGTTATTGTGTCTTAGATGGTTTTCCACATCATGTATTTCCATCAATGAAAAAGAGGGATATTGTTTCAAGTATGTGCATATTGGTGTTTCAATTTATTTCAACAAGCTTGTGTTGGCATTTGGTGTCAACTGTATGTGTTGAGAGAGATTGGTGTTGAAGATGAACAGTTTATGTTGTCTATGCTATTATTTTTTAAATTATGTTGTCATCAGTTAAGCTACTGGTGTTAACCTATATTGTTACTTTGATAAGATTATACCTATGGATTTATTAATGATGAATATGTTGAGGATGTGTCTTTGGTGCCTAGTTTTCAAGTACTTTTGAGGAAATTTGATAAAAAGAGGAAACCAAGTGTTGTAGTGTTGTTTTGGGTTACAAAGGGGTGTTATAGTTTTGCTTCACATTTATTCTAGGTTGAATATTTTCCCATGTGATTTGGATATTTTGTTGAGATGTGTTTATAGATTTTATATTCAAGAGATGGTATGCTAGATCATCGTATAGTAGAGTTTTTGTTCACTAGTGTGTGACTATGCATTGTAGAGGTGTTTGGAAGAAATGTTTTTTCTTCACATTTCTCTATTGGTATACTTCAAGTCTTGTGATTATAAAGGTGTGTTGATGGTTTTGGTGTTTACCTCAGTCAATAGGATTTGAGGTTTGTTTCTTTAGAAGATGATTTTTTAAATAATAGTGTATGTCAGAGTAGTTTGAGTGTACTGTGCCTATAAATTCTTCAAGTGGAAGTTATTGCAAATGAGTTTGTTGGATTTTAGGATGTTTGTGGAATATTCTAGATAATATTCAAGTGTTATGTGTGGTTCACAGGTCATCTTTTGGTTTGAGGAAGCATGTACTTAAAATTTTAATGGTGTTTGAATGGGTAATGATCAACCTAGTGTTTACACTACATGCGAAGGATAAATATTGTTTGTGGTAGCATGTTTTTAAGTGATGTTGATTTGGGTCCTAATTAATTTTTGAGGTGGATTGCATTATTTTCTACCCACCACAAAAGTATTTTGATGTTGACCAAATCTGAATTTGCACATTTCAGGTGCATTGTTGACCTTGGAGAGGGTTTCAATGTTGAGGACGCTATAAGTATGAGTTGAATTGTTGAAGGAGGTTAAGATAGATAAAAAGTGTGAAGTGTATGATGCAAGTGATGTGAAATTAAGTAGAGAAATGTGATCTTTCAAGTTTTGGATTATTGTATGTAGCAAGTAGAAGGTTTCTACAATCATTCAAATAGATTGTGAAGGTGTTGGAGCTATTGTGGCAGATTTTTTGATGCATTGAGATCATGTTCTCTATGTAACATCTCTTCTCTATCTTCTTTTAATACTTCAACAGTGAGCCTTAGATGCGATACTTTCTAGATAGTTTTTCCTATTTTGGTAGTGAGCCCTTGTAACCAATTTTACAATTAATTATATTGTGATATAATCCATACCATAGTGTTTCCTTCCTTGGGTTTTCAATGTAATCTAGTGTTCTCTTATGCATGGTGTTAAATTTGTTTTAGTTTTTTTTATCTTTTCATGTTAAATATTCAACAAGAGGTTCACTACCTCACAACAATTAGAAAAAGAACCAAAATGTCTCTTTACCATCCGCAACCTTTGGCTCACTACCTCTAGAAAATTTTGGCACATTAAAATGTAGAGAACTTATACTCACTGCTTTTGGAAATATTAGGTGTTATTTCTTGCCCTCTAATCTCAAAGCATAGTCACACATTGATCATTCCATGCCACACAAATCTCCAAAGATTTTACCTTGCATATATATCTTCCACAACCTCGAATAACCTTCTCTAGGTCACTTCAATGAAATGTATACACCTAAAATGTGCAACCACCAAATAGGTCAAAACCAAACACTTCTGCAGTGGAAAGAAGTGAGGGAAAACCACATCAAGGGTTAACTAGGACCCAAATATACACTAAAATTCTACACCCGACTTCCACAAACCATGAAGCACATCTACAAAAAATACTAACACACTAGGTTAGCCAAACTGACATTAACTCCATTACGAAACCAAATCCACACTTCACCAAGGCTAAAAACATCTTGTGAACCATGTAGCAACATTACACAACATTCAAAAACATTCCAAAACTAATAGGATATCCAAAAACATTGACGCAAACACTAAAGTGAGAATGCTATCATCTTGTGAGACTAGTCAACCTTCCTTAAAGATACAGCTCATGAACCAAGCTTGTGAAACAAATGAACACTGAAGAAAACAATAGAATGTAGATACAATAAATATTATAACATTCCAAAATCCATAAGACAAGAAACTTCAGTGCAGAGAAATTCATAGAACTTCCATTTCTCCCAAACATCACTCTTCACAAGCCAAAATCAGTTCAACACACTATCAAACATGTATTATACTATCACATGATCTAGAACTTGAAACTCTAGATATAACACTTTAAAATACCTTTGACCATCACTTTCAAACCACACAAGAACATCTTCAAAAATAAAGAAATGCAAAGAAAAACATAGAACACTTCCTAGTCACCTTGTACAATATTTATGTAAATTTTCTCTAAAGCACTTGGAAACCAAGTGACCCTGTTGCATCTAAACACCTTCTCAATACCATTCACACATTCTCAACATATCCACACCATAGGTTGACATCAATGACAACACTGATGACAACATAGTGCAACAATATCCCCCTTTGTCATTTATGGCAACAACTATTGAAAAACCATCAACAAAAAAAGTAACTATGTATCTCCAATACTCAATAAACTCTCCCTCTTTCTTGAACATTTCTTTCCCTATGTTTTTAAAAATTCGCTCTCCCTCTTTTCCCATGATTTTCAAACTTATCTCTCTCCCTTTGACATCAATGGCAACAGGAAACACTTGCAAAATTCACTTCAGGCACAAGATGTCCTCCCCCTTCCTACACCAACCAAAGACACTGTATACACCTAAAATTGGTCTGTAGCATCCGATTAATTAAATACACATTATTTGATTAATTATTCTATTTCCTCTACTATTTAAATAAATAGAAATATTTATTTAATATAGTTCACTTTCAAATTCATCTTAATTAAATAAAAAAAATTAAATACTTTGTTTGATTTAATTATCAAATCCCTATTTCAATCTATCACATCATTCTCGAATTAATTAAATAAATACAAAACACTTTATTTATTAATTACCATATTCCTCTGATTAATTTAATAAACGACTATCCTATAGTTTGTTTTATTAAATTATTTATCTCCTTTCCTAATTTAAATAAATCAAAATATTTGAATTAAGCATAAAGGAATATTCCAATCTACATTTCCTCAAAAATGAATTAGATTTCCTATGTCTAATCTATGTCTAAATTTGTCACAATTAATGCTTTGAAACTTCACGGGAAGTTTTGGACACAAATTGGAGACAAATTTGGAATTTGATCTCTCAAACTTCTTCCATCAATTTTTCCTCTTCTCTTGCCTAGTGTTTTCATGGGTAGAGACAATCTCCATCTTTCTCTCAATCTCCTCCATCTCTCACCATTCATTCCTCCAGATTGAATCCAAGCCTCTCAAAGCTTTCCCTGTGCATTTCTACAACCAGGAAATCTATAAATAAAGCCTCGTTCAACCAGGAAAAGGATCCAGATAATCAAGCTTTTACACCCTTACTCTACAGGAATCCAGGCATCAAGTATCAAGCATTCACACATCAAGCAATTCAACAATCAAGCTTCACATCAATGGCTATCTCTTGGAGCTGCAATTATCTGTTTCACCTCAAAATCATGCTAGTTTAATTGATTTATCATTTAGCATTATATTATCACCATCTCGTTCTTCAGATAGTCATTTTAATAGTCTTATATGCTTACACAATCTGAGAGCAATAGGACGCTTTCAATTGATTATTTTGTTGAATTAGTTCAATTAGTTTAATCTTTGATATAATGTCATATTAAGAAGTGTATTTATGTTATTTACCTCATTTCACAGTTACAATTTGGCACCCACCGTGGGCCATTAACCCCATTTTATCATAATTACAATTTTTTTTTTTGGAAAGTGTTATGCAGGTTTACATCACGATTTGTTTTAGCACTTTCGTTAAAAGTTTCGGTGCTTCCGGTCCTGGTTCTAGTGCTTTCAGAGTTTCGGCACTTCCGGTTACTGTTCCAACGCATCCGGTGTTTTAGCACTTTTATGACAAACTTCAGCACTTCAGTACACTGTTTCGGCGCTTCGGTGATTTAGCACTTCTAAGACAAACTACGGCGCTTTGGTAGACTGTTTCTGCGCTTTCGGGTTTTAGCACCTCAAGTAACTATTCTAACACTTTAGTTCCATATTTGGCACTTCTATAAAAACAGTCTGGATCCGACGCTTCCGTGGCCAGATTGTATTTATTTTTCACAGTTGAGATAAAATTGATCAATCTAGGGTAGTCACTTCAAAGTTTTTAAAAATTGATCAATCCTAGGATAGTCATTTCAAAGTTGGAATAAAATCTATCAATCCTAGGATAGTCACCACATTTTACAATAGAAGTTAAAAAGAACATCATGATTTCAGTGAAGTAACACCTTCACTTAGATTAAAAACCTTTCTTTTTGGGCTTAAAACAGAACAAATCTATATGTTGTGCTTGTAGTGATTAGGCTTATGCTCTCCCCTTAAATGGGTGACCAAAGTGCTAGATTCACTTTTCTTTTATGTCATTTATGCTTTATTAAATCCTTTAGTAGGCTAGCCATAGTGGGAAAAAGTACTCACCCTACAGGAACGACCTAAGTGGGAACAACCAAAGCTAGGTTATCCAACCCACTATAATAAAAATGCAATTTGTTGATGAAAGTCCAAATTGACGGTAGTAGGCAAGATAACCATCTCAAAAAACTTTGTTCTAAAGATTGGGAGGTCTCCTGAAGGATTTTATCTATTTGCCACACCGAACGGAACCCTATCTACAAACCATAGAGTAGTTGCTCGCCGAGTCAGTATCCGTACATTGTCATACTCACTGTGCAAGGGGAGGGAAGAATCTGCCCCCAAGACACTCACCATATAATTACCAAGGATTGTTTGCTCAAGGGATTCGGTATCTACATCTGTCACTTTGAGTACACACCTAGCAACGACAAAAACACGGGCGCCCTCTAGGGGGTGACATGGCTGTGTGAGTCAACGTAATTGCAAGATGTGGGATGTGAGTATAATGATGACCTACTTGTCCTTAAGTGTGAGTCTGTTTGATATGTGTACAAATGTTAAAACAACCCATCAAAATCAATAAAGATCATTCGTGATTTTTGGATATACACAATCTTTTCAATTTTAAAAATCAAATATTAAAAAATTGCTTGCAGCATTTTCACAAATTCATTTAAATCAGATTTATAGATCATCCTGAAAATGTCAAGTCAAAACAAATCAGAAAATTCATGTTGTGAAAGTGGAAGTCCACCAAGTTTCTCAAGAAGAAAATCAAAGTCACGAAACCCCAAAGACCTCTCGGTTATAGAAACAAATTGAGAAAACAACGTTTTTTGTATCAAAATCGGAAACTTCTCTTACAACATAGAATATTTATTCACCGTTATCGTGATTTTGCTAGGGGTCACTCTTTAGACTACGCGGTAGAACTGCTATACTCACGAGCCTTCTTTCAAAGAAGGGCTCTCACAAAATTTCACAACTGTAGTCAATAGATTCATCCTTCTTATCTTCCGCAATCTCTCATACAGTATGCCACAAGACTCGATCAAATTTTACAGTAAAAAGTCTTAAAAGGTCCTGTTTTTAGCATTCTAGAAAACCTGTTTTAGTGCTTCGGGTCACTGTTCTAGCACTTTCATGAAACAGCGCTTTCAGGCTCTGTTTTAGGGCTTATAGTCATTATTTTAGTGCTTCTGGTAAAATAGCGCTTCTATCACTTTTTATAGCGCTTCTGGTCTCTATTTCAATGCTTCTGGGAAGTATCGCTTCTATCATTTTCTCCAGCGCTTTCGGGTACTGGTTCGGCATTTCTGGTTATTTAGTGCTTCGGTCATCTATTTCAACGCTTCTGGACTCTATTCCAACGCTTCTGGGAAATAGTGCTTTTGGTCTCTATTTTACCGCTTTTAAAACAAAAAGTTTAAAATTTTAACCAGTCTATCGCTCTGTCATTTTATCAACATTTTCATCAGAATCAAAAAATTTCTATCAGAATCATTGTCTAGGAATCAAAGTCAGAAAGGTATATACAAATTTCCAAACTTATCAACTGAAACAAGATCTTGCAGATCATAATTGTCAAAATCAATTACTATACTAAAGTTTCTCTATCAGGATATTATCATCCTTCATCACGAAACAAAGTATAACAATTAACTTTTTTTAATATTGTCTCATCAATAAGGTAAGACATCTTACTTGACATTATTTTAAAAAGGGTTCACATTGACACTATCCCACACATAAGATCAAAATTTTAGAAGAAAGGGCAAAATTTTTTATGCCAATCTTAACTAGATCCCAAAAATAGAGATTCTTAGAACAAGAAATCTTAAAATCACAAGAAATGGCAAAAGAAAATCCTTGGAATAATCTGAACCGCAATGACAAGAACAAAATCACTCCAGAAGATATCCAAGCAGCTCAACAAGATCCAAAGTTTCACATATTCATGGAGAAAATTCTAGAGCAAGACATGGAAAAATATCTTTTAATGTTAGCCGAATCAGGGGCAAAACTTCCAAAAGATTTTGATGTAAACTGTTTGAAAGAAACACCAAAAATAAATGAGATTGAGATACCACAACCTACACCAACAATAGAGTCGGTTGCCGCTTTAACATCATAGATGCAACTATTACAACAAAAAATACAAGATATGACACAAGGTACTACCGAGAGGTATGTGGTACAATACATTTGTCCTTATCCATTTGACACAATAGTTGGTTTGCTACCTTTTCCAAGACATTGCGAATTCCCAAAGTACGATAAGTACAATGTACGAACAGATCCTATAGATCATATACGAGAATTTAAAATCATGAGTCTTGAGTTTGCTCAAGAAGAGACTTATTTGATGAGGATATTCCCAAGAAGTTTTGGAGGTGCATGTATGGAATGGTTCTCAAAACTACAACTTGGTATCAAAACATTTGAGAAACTTGTTAACAAGTTTATCTCTCAATATTCATTCAACATCCAAAATGATGTTACTATCAAGGATCTCTACAACTTAAAGCAAAACAAAGGAGAGACATTCTTGTCTTTTCTCCAAAGATGGCGATGATTGTTCGCTAGATATCCTCAATCTATTCCAGAGGAAGAAAAACTGGAATTGTTCATTGAGAACTTAACAGAAGAAATGAGCTATAGGCTAGAATTACAATGTCCACCCATTTTTGAAAAAATCATAGAAAATGGTCTTAAGATTGAGGAAGCATTAGTAAAATGGGGAGTTATCAAAAATTACAATGACAAATCAAATAACTACTCCAATCAAAACTCAAGCAATGATAAACCAAAAATTTGGCAAAATAATCGCAACACAAATGAAACAACATGCGATTCACAAAATGTCAAACTAGTTTTCAACTTGATGGCATCTTCTTCAAACAATCAAAACAGTGACCAAAAAGTTTAGTCAAATACCATGCAGAACAACGAATGTGCAAAAACACTGCCATATCAAAAACCTTCAAATAGACGAAGGTTCACACCTTTAGGTCAATCAATGGAATCAACGATGAAGGAACTAGTTACCAGAGGCCTTCTCATTGCATGGGAAGCTAGGTTCTGGGATCCAAAAGTCAAACCATCATGGTGGAATGGTGCTGATTATTGCAACTATCATAATAACAAGGGTCATAAAACAAATGGCTGTATGGAATTGAAACATGCAGTACAAGATTTGGTGGATAGCAACAAAGTGTATGTGGAAGGACCTCAAAATAACAACGATCATTCAGCCTTCAAAGATCCACTACCAAATTATGACAAAGGTGCATCATCATCAAATAGCAAAGGGAATAACACCAATCATGTCTATAACACAACAATCATATGTCTATCTAAAGTCAAATATGATCATACAGTTAGTGATAACATTGAGGAAAATAAAACCAACAACGTTACCTCTTTGGATTTACTCCCAAGTGTACAAAACTTTGATAATCAAATCAATGTTTTAAAAATTAGAGACAATCAAGAACGTCAACCAGCAAACACCATGACTCAGGGGCAATCAAAAGTTATGTTAAGGGGAATTGGATCCACACATGCAGGTCCACCTCCATCAAATTATGATATTATCAATCAAATGCAAAACACCCCCCAAGAGAATCAAGAACGTCAACCAGTAAACATCATAACTAGGGGGCAAGCCAAGGTAGTATTAAAAGGAGTAGGATCTCAACGTGCATTTATGCCTCAATCTCATTATAGTATTGTTGATCAATTACAAAATATCCCCACCCAAATCTCAATACTGGAACTCCTAAAGTTGTCACCATCACATAAAGAAGTTCTTGAACAAGCGTTAGTGGCCACAACCGTACCAAATAATTTGGATGTTTGTCAATTCCAAGCTATGGAGGGACATCTGACTACCTTGCATTGTCTATCATTCTCTTAATAGGATGATGTCTCATTAAACCATCCACATAACACAGCATTGCATATCAAAGTCTGTATCCATAATCATCCTGTTAAGAGAGTTCTAATAGATGGGGGAGCTGGTCTAAACATTTGCACCATCAAATTAGTCTGTGCACTAGGATATTCCGAAGACACTGTTGATGCTTAATGGAAAATGACCATCAAAGCCTATGATGAGGAGGAAAGATCATCCAAAGGTTTGATTGTATTACCCATTCAAGTGGGGCCTATGATGAAGCATATAGCATGTCAAGTATTAGACAGAGAATTGACATACAACATACTCTTAGGATGACCCTGGATTCATGAAATGCATGCCATACCTTCTACATACCATAAATGCCTGAAGTTCCCAGTAAACAGACAAGAGGTGACTATAGCTGATGATTATAATCACCCACAACATTGTGACACATTAAGAATATCTCAAGACACCTTTGTCCCTCAGAATAGGGAAGCTTCATGTTCATCATCATCCAAGAACGAACAAAGTCCAAGCATCACTACCAAGTGGGTAAAAAAGAAAGGTAAAGAAAAGGAAACAAGTCATGATGAAACAAATAAACTAGATACACAAACTTCTCTATCACACAAATTTCAAAAGCAAGTTCAGTTGATAGATAAAGGAATGGGATAGTACTCAATGGAGCAATCACTTAACTTATCACAGTTAATGCCATCTCCTAGGAAATATGGTCAACCATCACTAATCAAACCTCCAACATTTGTACCTACCATAGTTCTTCACAAAACATTTGTAAAATCTAGAACCATAGCAGAAGAAATGGACAACAAAGCAATCCTAGATTGGATATACAAGGATGAAGAAACATCAACATCAGAGACTGACATCAAAAATGTTAGCATCAACACAAACAAGTATGGAAAAGGAAAGGCTATTCTTGAAAAGATGGGTTATGAAGGACAAGGACCATTGGGGTTAAGAAAGGAGGGAATCTCAGAACCTATCACACCTCTCACTCTCCATACAAAAGAAAAACTAGGACTAGGATACTCTGAAGAAGAGAAGCAGGAGCTACAAAGGACAACTATGGAAAATATCCTTCACTTTAGAGATGGTTCTGAAACAGACTCAAATGAATATGAGTGGGCATTACCTTGTGATCTACTTGACATTGATATTCCAGTCGATGTGATTCAAAAATATGCACCTACACGTGAGGAGGGCCAAGGCTCGGGGTCTATACCATTCGTTGAGGAATCACTAAATATTAATGACTCTAGTGAGGACAAACAAAATTTGAGTGAACTAGATGATTTTGAAGAGGGTACCATCATGGATCTCGATATCCCAAATAAAAATTATGACGATCTTACTGTCCTCACCCTTACATCCATTGACCTAAATCAATCTGATGATACCATGCCATTAATCCATCTAGAACTTATTGATTGGGAACCTGCCGAACCATTGACTGTACCAAAATTTTGAAAATGATGATGCTATTGTACATTTTCGTTGTCATACCGAAGCTGATACAAATTTTATCCATAATACTCATAACAATACAACTCAATAGGAGGGTGTCAAATCTTCCAGTTGCAAAATTAACAACAAGGAACATAGATCTAATGGTGAAAACCAATCTATGGCAGCATTAGATCTAGAAAAAGTAAAAATAAAGAACGCATCCAATGGTGAAAACCTTTCAGAGGCACTGAAGGATGGAAGACTTGAAACTCTCCCAGAACACTATCATGAGCGATCATCAGTTTTAGTCGAACCTACACAAGTAGTGGACATTGGCACATAAGAGAAGGAAAAAGTACTATATCTAGCAGAATCAATGACATAACAAGAAAGACCGGCATTCATCCAATTCTTCAAAGCAAGAAGCATCAACTTTGCTTGGTCATATTCTAATATGCTAGGTTTAGATCCAAATCTACTTATGCATCATTTGTCTTTTCCAAAAGGAATCAAGCCTGTTAAACAAAAATTAAGAGAAATGCACCCCCATATTGCATTAATGGTCAAAACAGAGCTAAAGAAATTACTGGATCCGGGATTCATACGATCTATAGATTATGCTGAATGGATATCAAATCTTGTGCCTATTTCCAAGCCAGACAATAGCATCAGAATCTGCACAGATTTTAGGGACCTCAATAAAGCATTCCCGAAGGATGATTTTCCACTTCCAAATATAGACATCATTGTAGACTTGACGGCAGGGCATGCCATGTTATCAATCATGGATTGTTTCTCTAGGTACAGTCAAATAAGAATAACTCCAGAAGATCAAGAAAATATGGATTTTACATTTCCATGGGGAACCTTCTACTGGAACGTCATGCCATTTGGTTTAAAGAATGCAGGAGCAACTTATCAAAGAGCAATGATGACAATATTCCATGATATGATGCACACCTTCATGGAAGACTATGTCAATGACATCTTAGCAAAATTTACTACTAGGGAAGGACATCTACATATCCTAGATAAAATCTTCACACGGATGGAGAAATTCAATGTCAGGTTAAACCCTAAGAAATGTGTCTTCGGGGTTACATCAACAAAGTTACTAGGATACATTGTTTCAGCAAAGAGCATTCAAGTGGATCTAGCAAAAGTCAAAGCTATAATGGAGATTCCACCTCCTAGAAACATCAGCCAACTTAGATCACTACAAGGATGACTTCAATCAATCCATAGATTCATATCCCAGCTGGTAGATACAAGTCACCCTTTCAATCATCTATTGCATAAACACATAGTTTTCATGTGGGATGAGAAATGTGAAGCGACATTCAATTAGATCAAACAATATCTAATGTCACCACCTGTTCTCATACCACCAACATAGGGAAGACCTCTCATTTTTTACATTTCCATGATAGATATATCTTTGGGGGCACTCTTAGCACAAGAGGATCATCAAGGAAAAGAGCACGCCATCTACTACATCAGTACAACTTTAAATGGCTATGAAATAAACTATACATTCATAGAAAAGTCTTGCTTAGCAATGGTGTTTGCTACTCAAAAGTTAAGACACTAAATGATGGCCCATATAATCAGGTTAATTGCAAAGATTGATCCTTTGAAGTATCTATTAAGTAAAGTTGCCTTAACAGGTAGATTGGAAAAATGGGTTATGCTCTTAAGTGAATTTGACATTCAATATGTCAAGAGAAAGGCAATTAAGGGACAAGCAATTGCTGAATAGCTAGCTAAAGCTCCTCTATCAGATGATCACCCAATGACAATGGAATTTCTAGATGCAAACATCATGACAACAATTCCCCAACAATGGATACTATACTTTGATGGATCATATACACAACAAGGATCAGGAGCAGGAATCTTATTCATATCTCCCCAAGGACACACAATTCCGAAGTCATATAGACTCATGTTTCAATGTATAAATAATGTAGTGGAATATGAAGCATTGATTATTAGGGTCAAGATTGCAATTCAATGGAAAATCACAGATTTACAGGTCTATGGGGACTCTCAACTGGTTATTTATCAAGTCAATGATGAATATCAAACCAAAGATGACAAATTGATGCCTTACAAGCAACAAATAGATAATCTGAAATAATCCTTTACTAATATCAAGTTTGATCAGATTCCAAGGGTGGAGAACAAAGCTGCTGATGCTATGGCTATGATTGCTTCATTACTACAATTGCCTAAGAAGCATATTTGTTATGAGTTTATGGTAGAACAATTATCATGTCCTTCCCATTATCAATCAAAATCCGCTACCATATGTCATCTAAAAACCACTGAACCCTCCATATACGAAACAACCTATGCTTATCTAAAAGATGATATCCTACCTCTTGACCTTTCCAGGAATCAAAAATGCAACTTTATCCGTCAATCCACTAGACACACTTTAATCACAGATGTCCTTTATCATTGAGGTCTTGATGGTACACTACTCCGATGTCTAGAACGCAATGAATCTGAAACGGCCTTACGAGAAGTTCACAAGGGTATTTGTGGTACTCACTCGAGTGGAATAACCCTAGCCAAGAAACTCCTTTGCTTGGGTTATTATTGGCCTTGCATGGAAAAAGAATCATAACAATTTGTCAATAAATGCCAAAAATGTTAGGTTCACAGCAATTCGATTAACACACCGGCACAAGAACTACATCCTTTTACATCAACATGGCCTTTCTGTCAATGGGGCCTAGATCTTGTAGGCAAAATACATCCATCTTCATCTAATGGACACAAGTTCATTATCACGGCTATAGAATACTTCACGAATTGGATAGAGGTAGTACCTCTTACTACCATCACTGGGAAACAGATCTCCTCATTCATCTTGAACTACATCATCTGTCGATATGGAATCCCTCAATCTATAATCACAGATAATGGATGAAATTTCAAAAATCAAGATGTCCAAGAGCTATGTGAAAAGTTTCACATCCAACATTGTTTTTCAACACTGTACTATCCTCAAGGGAATGGCCAAGCAGAGGCCTCAAACAAAACCATACTCAAAATTCTCAAAAAGACGATTAACGATGTTGGATGTGATTGGCATGTTCAACTCAATCTTGCACTATGGGCCTATAGAACAAGCATCAGAACACCAATGGGAGCTACACCATTTTCTTTGGTATATGGATCAGAAGCCATATTACCCATTGAAGTTGAAATTCCATCCCTTTGTGTATCACTCAGAGGTATCGTTTCAGATGAAGAATATAGGGTATCTAGATCGTAGGAACTGGAATTGCTGGATGAGCATTGCCAACAAGCTGTAAATCATCTAACAACTTATCAATAAAGGATGTCAAGGAGTTACAATCATAGAGTAAAACCAAGGGTCTTTCAGGTTGGTGACTTGGTACTAAAGGAAAATCCTAGGAATCAGTAGGATAGAGAAAAGAAAGGAAAATTTGAGCCTAACTGGCTTGGTCCATTTGTCATCATATCAGTGTATGGATCAGGAGCATATCAGCTATCAATGTCAGAAGGGGATTTGTTCGATGAACCTATCAACAATATTCATCTCAGAAAATTCAATGCTTAAAGTCTCCTAGTGCACAGGGAAAAATCTAAAAAATTGTTTCCTTGGTGAAACGCAAAAATACAAAAAAATAAAATAAAATAGAAAAGAAAAAGGAAAAAATGAGAAAAATACAAAAACACAAAGGTTGTAATCAAAGCATGTGGTGAAAACCTAGAAACAGGCGCCATAAGTGATTCTAAGATGAACTTTTCCATCTATTTAGATATGTGTCAGGATCATTCATCTGAAGGTTGGTATCAATTCATATCATATCATTCGTCTAGCCATCATTACATCCACTATCAAGTCATGTCACATGGTCAACATATAACTCCATAGCTTGGGGGAAACATCTGGATATCTAGGGGCAATCCAAACATATCAATTGCATCTGGTGATAGAAAATCAAAAACAAATATCAAAACACAATTTCAATCATTGTCAGAAGAATCAACCATCCTTATCAAAAATCCAAAAACATGTCAAATAGGAAACTCTGAAAAGGAAAAATCCAAAAAACATAGGTCTACATTAGTCAAACTACGTGGTCTCTGCATGTGTAATGTAGGCAAGGCTAATCTTAAATCAGCCCCCAAGATCCCTAAGATAGGTTGGTAGGTTAGGTCTTTGGTCAAAAATCTTGAAAATCCAAAAAAACATGTCAAAATTAGGATGGATGATCTCAAATCTGATAAATGAATGAAATACTCTAAGTGGACAATGGATAAATTATACTTTTTGATTATCATTTCTTTAGAGTGACTCAATGATGTATTGAACTAGAGGAACAAGGAAAAAGAATGATATTTTTATTGTTTGTTGTATGTGCGATAATCATATAAATGTGTGAATTGTAGAGGGATGTGCTATGCAAATGTATCACTGATGACATTCAAAATTCACAAACTCAAATGATAATCTTTGCCTATTTACACAATGAATGCTCAGGTCATCTCGGTTCAATTATACCTCGATGCTTGTGTTCGATTGCAATATCAAAAATCATGAAAGTAATACTCAGGTCATCATGGGATTAACACAACCATTGATGCTTGTATTCACTTTCAACATCCAATAAAGCTCTATGATGATACCAAGCACAAAAAGACTGTAAAATGACATCTGTTTTGCATATCATTGCATGATTAAATTATATTGCATTCATCATCATTCATTATCTACAGAGTATTTGTTGCATAAAGGATTCCAATCAATGATTATCTAATCTACAAAAGAGACTGAGTATACGTGACATAAAATCATCAAAAACATATAAACATCATCATTTTATCATCAATTCATCATTCAAATATTTCATCATGCATCATAAATTCTACCATCAATGCATCAGGTTCATTCTTACCATAACACATTCATTTAATATCATTTTGAATCCATACATCACATCATATATCCACAAATCATTTATAATCCATACATCACATCATCATTATTATATCATGTATCCATACATTTAAAAAATATCAAAATCACACATTACATCCATTCATGATCATTTATCATAAAATCATCCCATAATTAAAAAGCATTTATTCAGCTATCCATATATGTTATCAAAATCACATCATTTATCCACATATCATATTCCATCCATACATACATCATTACATCATTACATTAAAATAAATCATCATTTATTATCATCACATTTAGAATAAACTCATCACATAAAGCATAGAAACAACATCCATCACATAGAAATCATGACGCCATCATCATAATCATATCAAATGCATCTCATATATATATCATCAAGAGTGAAGTATACAATGAAGTCATAAAAATACATCATCATACAAGAGGGTACATCATAAAATGCATCAATGAGGATAACATGGCCTCTATGACTTGCTACTGCTAGAATGCGCAGGCCCAACAGGACCTGTACCGCCACCACCCCCAGATGGACCCAGATCTCTGGGATCTTTGCGTGGAGGTTGTGTCACCCCCTCACTGGCTGTCCGTGTATGAGTCCACCCAGATCTCGATGGGGCATAACTGACTTGATGCTCGATAGGCACTACATCATGATACTGACCTCTATAAAACTTGGCCTCTCGGGCAGCTCGTAGAACCTCTCTCATATAATCACCTATAAAGTTGCCATCAGCCACTTTCTATAGTGTCTCGGCTCTCTCTTGTGCCCTCTCAGCAATCTGTCGTGCATTGTCTCTCTCGGCTGTCAGTGTATCAACCTATGTATGCATAGTGGCTAACTGCCCCTGTACTTGTGCCTGTGTCTGAGTCTACACAACCATGCCCCGAGCCTATACCAATTGCCTCTGTAGTGTCTACACCTGTGCTTACAAAGTCTAAACCTGTGTCTGAAGCCCAGCCATCTGTCTCTACTGCCCAGCTATTGGCACTGTCATTGTCTGCCTCTTGTGAGGCCTACTAGACGAAGGTACACTGTGAATATCTGGACCTGGCCCTCTGTATCCTCCACTCCCACCATCACTATCCCCATTGCTGCTGCTATCCTCACTGTCTGAGCTCTCATCTATTGGGATATCACCCTCACCCCTGGCGACATCCTCTGCCACATCCTCCTCTACTGGTAAAGGTGCTGGCTCATCGGGGATAGTAATATGAGGCTGAGGGACCAAGGCCACGAATGTTGCATAATCCTCTGTCACGGGTGCAACTACAATATCTCTCCTCATGTCCCAAGTGGATGGTTGTAGTGCTCTATAACCCTTTACTACAACATCATAAGATAATGTGGGGCCCCAATCTGGAATATCCATCCATCATCACGCATAGTGGGCTACCCCCTGTGGCATGCACTGAACAATGCCATACTGTCTATAAACCCGCCGTAGCAGAAATCTCTCAATAACAAACAAATTCCGGCCAATAAGGTACATGGAGTCACAAAGAAACCCCAACACTACACCATCCTCCTCCCACTCCTCATAGTCAAGGTAGGGGTGCCATATAACTATCTCTGTATCATCAAAAACCCGCCTCCAGTGCTCTAACTTGCCCATCCGGGCCTGCGTGAATCGACCACTATATCTAAAAACATATGGCCTACTAGCTGGTCTGTCTGTAAGGGGAAATGGCCAACAAATAGCAAAGTGCTCCCACACCCAAATCTATAGTAATGTCGCCCCTATGGATATACTGCATGCACCTAGGTACATAATGGAATGAAGATCATGATAGAGATGTGCTAACATGCACACCCCCCACGCATATCTGGTACCATGTACCAACATGCTCTCTAGTGTCCTGCCCAGCCAATGAGGAATCCCTATTGTGATCAGGGCAAAGGAATCCTCCAATAAATCCAGCTAGCACTGCTGGTAGTGTCGCATAAGAATCTACGATCCTTCACCATTGAACGCTCGGACCCTCAATATCCCGATCCTGAGATACTCGATGGAGAGCATCTCTACTACTGGTCCCATGAGAGCCATATGTCATGATCTCCCCCATAAATGGAATGTGTAGTATACACCACACATCCTCTGGTGTGACTGTCATCTCACCAGTGGGTAGGTGAAAGGTGTTGTGGTCACTATGCCACCTCTCAGGTAGTGCGGTCAACAAACCCCGATTAATCCTAATCTGGGGCATGTCAAGTAAACTCGTTAGGCCACACTAGCCTATCACCTAGAGCTCATTAGGTTTCAAATGTGGTATCAAATTGGTCATCTATGGAAATCTCTCTCACATCTGGAGAGTCCCCAAATCCTCCTATCATCATAGTGAAAAATCCACAATCAGTGAACTATGTCAAGAATTAAATGTCATTCTACTATCAAGTCTATTTCAAAAACTTTGGTATGAATTTTCGATCAAAATTCATAGGTGAAAATCCAACCTCACCTATAATGAGGTTCATCAAAACATTATCTAGATCTCGCCTATCATGAGATTTATTAGATATTAGCTCAAACCTTGCCTATCATGAGGTTCATCAAAACATTATCTAGATCTCGCCTATCATGAGATTTATTAGGTATTGAATCATTTCCTCGCCTATCATGAGGATCATCAAGAAATAGGATTTCTTCTCGCCTATCGTGAGAGTTAATCTTATTTACTTTAATCACAATCCAACATCTAGAATGTGGATTGTTAATCATACCAATCAGAAGAATGGACATGATCGGAATTGACAAAATCAAATTTCACTAAGTCAAAATCTTCAATTCTGACATGGAAGCGCTAAAACAGGTTTCCAAAGCGCTAAATCCCAAAAGCACTATTTTATCATCCAAAAGTGCTAAATCAGGGACCCAAAGCACTAAAACCATGAAAGTGCTATTTCAGCACTCCAAAGCACTAAAACAGGCTTCCGAAGTGCTAAATAACTCAACGCACTACTTTTCCGCATCAAAGCGCTAAACCAGGCCGTCAAAGTGCCACTTTACCAGAAGTGCTAGAACAGACCTTCAAAGTGCTAAACTGCTGACTCAAAGCACTGAAAATCTCAAAGCGCTAGAATCTGACTTCAAAGCACTACTTCTTGAATCCTAAGTGCTAATTCGCTGAAAGCGCTAGAGTTTTAAACGCAAGCGCTAAAACTCAAAGTGCTAGACAATTTACTAGAAGTGCTACATCAGGATGTAAGCGCTACAACACGGCTTCAAAGCACTGAAACTATCCTAGACATGCCTAAGACCCAAAAAGCATAAAAAACAAAAATGCACGAATCACAAGGAGGTCAAGGGGTACATATCGGAGGTCCATACGTAGGCGGTCGTCTATGGCGTCGAACGCACTCAAATCGATGAGTGTGGTAAGGAATAGACATCTCAATCCAGCTGGCAGAAATGTCTCTAGCACCAAGAAATTTGAACTCAAAAATCAAATAATGAATTCAAAATGACCTTTTAGCACTATTTATAATTTTTGAAAGGTATTTTTGGAGGATTTTTATAACATTTTGATTAATTTTATCCATGAAATTAATTAAAACTCATCCGATGGCTCTATTTCTTCATCATTTTGTTGGGAGATAAATTATTTTATCATCGAAACATCATAAAATCATTAGAAAATCATAAATTTTTGAAAAATTCTAAAAATCATTAGATTATTAATTTATCTCCCGAGGGGGCATATCATTATATTATCATCTGAAAATCATGTCTGGGGCACAAAAAATTATTATCATCTGAAAATCATGTATGGGGCACACGAAATTATTATCATCTGAAAATCATCGATCCTGGCAGTAGTAGCAAAAATATTCTTCGAAGCAACGTGTAAACACATCACTTCAAAGAGGGGAAAAATATATACACCTAAAATTGGTCTGTAGCATCCGATTAATTAAATACACATTATTTGATTAATTATTCTATTTCCTCTACTGTTTAAATAAATAGAAATATTTATTTAATATAGTTCACTTTCAAATTCATCTTAATTAAATAAAAAAAATTAAATACTTTGTTTGATTTAATTATCAAATCCATATTTCAATCTATCACATCATTCTCGAATTAATTAAATAAAGACAAAACACTTTATTTATTAATTACCATATTCCTCTGATTAATTTAATAAACGACTATCCTATAGTTTGTTTTATTAAATTATTTATCTCCTTTCCTAATTTAAATAAATCAAAATATTTGAATTAAGCAAAAAAGAATATTCCAATCTACATTTCCTCAAAAATGAATTAGATTTCCTATGTCTAATCTATGTCTAAATTTGTCACAATTAATGCTTTGAAACTTCACGGGAAGTTTTGGACACAAATTGGAGACAAATTTGGAATTTGATCTCTCAATCTTCTTCCATCAATTTTTCCTCTTCTCTTGCCTGGTGTTTTCATGGGTAGAGACAATCTCCATCTTTCTCTCAATCTCCTCCATCTCTCACCATTCAATCCTCCAGATTGAATCCAAGCCTCTCAAAGCTTTCCCTATGCATTTCTACAGCTAGGAAATCTATAAATAAAGCCTCATTCAACCAAGAAAAGGATCTAGATAATCAAGCTTTTACACCCTTACTCTGCAACAATCCAGGCATCAAGTATCAAGCATTCACACATCAAGCAATTCAACAATCAAGCTTCACATCAATGGCTATCTCTTGGAGCTGCAATTATCTGTTTCACCTCAAAATCATGCTAGTTTAATTGATTTATCATTTAGCATTATATTATCATCATCTCATTCTTTAGATAGTCATTTTAACAGTCTTATATGCTTACACAATCTGAGAGCAATTTAGATTTAATAAATCTTTGGAGATAGAGAGCAATAGGAAGCTTTCAATTGATTATTTTGTTGAATTAATTCAATTAGTTTAATCTTTGATATAATATCGTATTAAGAAGTGTACTTATGTTATTTACCTCATTCCACACTTACAAACACCACTACCTACTCCCCCTAAGAGGTAGCCTCCATTATTCCAAGACAAATAATACATCTTCAATTTCTCCCCCAGACATATGTATAACCTTATCCATATAGTTGAAAGGAGGGGGAATAACCCCTAGTTTATGTTTAAGATACTCAAATGTATCTTTTGGAAGAACCTTTGTGAATTTTTTTTCTATTTTATCCTTTGTAGGTACATACTCCAACTTCACTTCCTTCTTAGAAACTTTCTCTCTTAGAAAGTGATATAGAATAGAGATGTGATTTGTTCTTGAATTCATTACTAAGGTTTTTGAAATGTTGATAACACCTATATTATCACAGAAGATAGGGATAGTTCATCATATGATATTATGATATCCTTCAATATCCACTCCATCCATATCACTTGTGTACAACAAGATGCTACATCAATGTATTCTACCTCTATAGTAGATAATGATATTGGATCCTTCTTACTTATCTAAGAAACTTGCCCGTTTCCAAGGAAGAAAGCACCTCCACTTGTAATTCTATCATCCACACAACTTTCCCAGTCTGCATTTGTATAAGCACTCAAAGGTAAATTAGTATCCTAAGAATACCATGGACCATAGTCCAGAGTTCCCTTCAAATATATGAATATCCTTTTGACTGCTACTACATGCAACTCTCTAGGATCTTCTTGAAATATTTGCACAAGACATACTACATGCATAATATTAGGTCTATTTGTAGATAGATATAGTAATCCACCAATCATGGATCTATACTTAGCTTGATTTGTCTTAGGAGATTCATAATTTTTTCTTAATTTACAACTAGTAACCACGGGATTACATACTAGTTTAGAGTCCTCCATTCCAAAAAAAATCAACATATCTTGTACATATTTTGATTGTGAAATGAATATACCTTTTTTTGTTCGATTAATTTGTAGCTTAAGTAATAGGGTCATCTCCCCAAGAATTGACATTTTAAAATCACTTTTCATATCCTCTCCAAAATTCTTACACATGACCTCATTTTCTCCAAAGATTATATCATCAACATACACAACAAAAATCAAGATTTGATATTTCTCAACTTTTAAGTAAAGTTTGTTGTTTGTAGTACCCTTTTTGAATCCTTGCTATAGTAAGTATATATCCAATCTTGCATACTAGGCTCTAGGAGCCTACTTGATCCTATATAATTCCTTATTCAACCTGTAGACCATATCAGGATCTTCTGATAAATGAAAACCTTCTAGTTTTTCAATGTGCATTTCTTCTTCTAGTTCACCATTTTAAAAAGCAGAAATTTATACATCCATATAATATACCTTGAAGTTTTTATGTATTGAAAAATCCAAAAACATCCTAATATCCTCCATTATTGCTATTGGAGAAAAAGTCTCTTCAAACTATATTCATTCCACTTGTGAGTAGCCTTTACACACAAGCCTAGTCTTGTTTCTAATAACTTCTCCATCCACATTAAAATTGTTCCTGAAAACCCATTTGATTCCTATCACATTCTTATTTGCTGGTCTTGGGACTGGTTCCCATGTTTTGTTCTTCTCAATCTTCCTTATTTCTTCTTTCATAGAATTAATCAAATTTTCATACTTGCATGCTTTGGTAACTTTTTTAGGTTCTATTTTAGAAAGTAGACAAAAAAATTACCTATTCCTCTACCATGGTAGCTTTTCTTCTTGTGAACACTCCTCTGCTCTTGTATCTATCACAAGTATGAAGGTTCTTTCATTTATGTCAACTATGTGCTAAGGAATTTTTTGCATGATGAATATGTTGAGGATATTGAGAAACTTGTGAAAAAGAGGAAAATAGGTTGTTGTAGGTTGTGCATGTGTACTTGAGATATTAAGGAAGTGTTGTGTGTACGTGGAGCTATGATTATGTTTCAGTGTCTAAAGATGAGTTGGAATGAAGTAATGAGTTGAGATGATGTCTTTGGCACTTGGTTTCCAAGTGCTTTTGACAAAATTAGATAAACATAGAAAATAGTATTGTGCAAGTGTTCGGAATGTTCTCTATGATATTCTCTACATTTATTTTGTGTTGATGCTATGCCTGTGTGGATTTGATATGTTTTTCAAGGTTGTTAGTGGTTTCTATACTTAGAATTTAGGTTTTTGGATCATGGTACAAAGTGAGATATTTTCACCAATGTGTGAACCAGTTTTTCAATGATGTTTTTTATGGCCTATGATAAATGTATTTACTCCACTTTTCTTTGGAGTTTGGTTCTAGGTTGTGCAGGTTTGGAAAGTTTCTTATAATGTTTTTATCTTTCAAAATTCAAGGTTTCACTTGATTTGGTATACTATAGTGTGTGTTTCATGCATCCGTGTGCAAATAACAATTACTGGATGTCTTGGGTTGAAGTATTTCTATGTTGCGAGTTGGGATGAAGTATTTTTTTGATCTCAGGTGGTTCAAGGATTATTCTAGACCATTTTCAAGTGATTATTTCTGTCTGAAAGTTATAGATTTATTTAATGAAGTGTGTACTTAACATTTTATGGTGTTTAACACGGGTATTGGCTGACCTTGTATGAGCACTAAATGTAAAGCTTATGAAAGCATGTTGAAGTGTGTTAGGATTAATTTGGGTCCTAACTAAGGATTTATATGGGTCACCTTCATTCCTATCCACCGTGGGAATGTTTAGGTGCTGACCTAATTTGAATTTGTAAGTATAATGGATAGTTTCCAATCTTAGAGAAGGTTTTCAAGGTTAAGGTTGATATAAATAAGAGTAGTGTTGTTGTGAGATGTAAGAGAGAAGCAAGATATATACGAGATTGATGTGAGTGATGTGTGTGATGAAAATTTGAGTAGAGTAGTGTGAAATTCAAAGTGTTGGATTCTTGAATGTAGTGACCTAAAGGTATCAAAAATCGTTCATTCAAAGTTGTGAAAGTGTGGTAGATTCCTTATTACATTGATAATTTTTTCTCTCTGTAACATTTCTCTTCTATCTTCTTATGTTCTTTCTAAGGTAGTGATCCCTAGTTGTGAGCCTTTTTAGATAGTGTGTCTTATTCTAGCAGTGAGCCCTTGTACTAGTTTTGTAATTACTTATATTGTGATCTAATCCTTACCATGGTTTTTCCCTCATTGGGGTTTTGACGTAAATATGGTGTTCTCTTGGGTATGGTGTTGTTATTTTAGTTTCTATTATCTAAATTTCATGTTTAATCACTTTAACAGAATATTGGTTTAATGAATGCATGTGGATCTGATTATTGTTGAGGGTTTTGATGTTTTAATTTTCTATAATTGATTCACCCCCCTCTCAATTATCTTGTTCATTCAATAGTCTCTTATTATTTGATCCTCATAATGATTTTTCTTCACATACTTAGGATTCCTAGGGTTATTTTCCAAAGATTCTTCCCCTTCAACTAGCATCTCTTTTCCTTCTTATTTTTCTTCTTCTTTACAAAGGGGTTCATCAAATTCATATCCTTCTATCAACACTGAGTTTTGGTTCAATTCTTCATCCAATTTTCCACTTGCACTTTCAATTATCTTCTTTTATCTCTTGTTGTAGTACTTATATGCCTTGCTCCTTGTAGAGTATCCAAGGAACATTCCTTGATTTTATAGTGCATCAAACTTTTCTAATTTTTATTTATCTCTCATGATATAACATTTACTACCAAACACTCTTAGATATTTTATAGTATAATTTTCTCCATACCATAGCTCATAGGGGGTCTTTGAACTATTCATTCTTTCCTGTCCTATATTGAGGATGTAAACTATAGTATGAATAAATTATGTCCAATAGACATCTAGTAGATTTTCTTCCTTAAACATGGATCTTGATTCCTCCTAAACTATCTCGTTCTTCCCCTCCACAACCCCATTTTACTATAGAGTCCTTGGAGCTAATAAATGTCTTTTTATCCCATGATCTTCACAAAAAATTGTTAAACTCATTTAAGGTGAACTCTCCACCTCTGTCAGATCTTAAGCACTTAATTTTCAAAATCCTTTTCATTCTTAACCATAGATTTAAATGCTTTAAACTTATCTAGGGCTTATGAGTTTTCTTTAAGAAATGTCACCAAATTCATTATAGAGTAATTATCTATTAACAACATAAAATACCTTTCACCTTGAGGGATTCTTCTTCTAGTAGATACACAGAGGTCTATATGCACCAACTCCAAAGGTCTTGTAATATAATGTTCCTTAGTTTTGAACTCGTTCCTTGTTTGTTTTCCAAACTGACACTCTTTGCAAATTGCATTGATAGGCTTTGTAATCCTTGGCAAGTCCCTCATAGAATGAGTAAAACTGATCTTCACTAGGGTATCAAAATTGATATGACCCATTATTTTGTGCCACAACCAACTTTCATTAACTTGAGTCACAAAGCACTTACGACTAGAAATTTTGAGATGATATAAATTTCCTTATGTCCTTGTTCCTATTGCAACCAAGATTTTGGATCTTATTTTTCTAATTTCACAACCATCATCTTGAAACACCAGATTGTATCCTCTATACTACACATTTGTCCTACATTGAGAATATTATGCCAGAGACCCTTGACATAAATAACATCATCTATCTTATACTTTCCATCAAAACTAATTGAAACTTTTCCACAAATCTTAGAAGATGTGTCATCACCAAACCTAAGAAAACCACCACAATATTTCTTAAGATTAAAAAACTTACTCTTATCAATTGTCATATGATTTGAACATCTATTGTAAATTGTCAAGTAGTTTCTCTCCTCTCTTGCAAGAAAGGAAGTCAACATAGTTCCTTCAATATTGTGACCTATTTCTGGAGCACTTTCATTCACACATCTCTCAAGGTCAATAGAATTAGTTCCAACATTCAAATCCATGAACAAGCATTCATCAATTTCACTATTTGGGTAGTCTAATTCCTCATCATCACTATCTTCTTTAAAATAATAACTCTTCTTGAAGGATTTACCTTTATGATCCTTATTTTTGTCATTTGAAGCTTTATTTGGATATTTTGAAGCATAGTGACCTATCTTTCCAAAATTGAAATACTTGAAAGGTAAATTACCTCTATATCTACCAGTGACCTTTTTCTATCTTCCAAAATTTGCTTCCACTTCATCAAAATCATCCAAATTAGATTCAACATTCCTATCTTTCTTGCTGACTTTAAAAGCAGTTTCTTTCCTTTGGAGAATCTTTGTCAAACTCTCTTAATTCAAAAGTAGTTAAAGAATCAAACAATTGATCTCTAGAATATTGATCTAGAATTTGAGCTTCCTTAATATTAGAAACTTTAGTACCATAGGATTTAGGAAGATTTCTCAATAAAATTTTCACAACTTTATTTTCCTCTAGTTTTATACCAATACCATTAATGGAGTTTAAAATTTCGTCTATCCTTTGCATGCATATTGCAATATCTTCATCCTATAACATCCTTAGGGTTTCAAATATGACCTTGAAATTTTACATATTTGCTTGATTGACCTTATCATCTCTTTCATAAATGCCTTTCAACTTCTCCTAGACCTCTTTAGTAGTTTTGTAGTGTATCAACTTCACAAGTTTTGAATCTAAGAGCCCCCTCAAAATAGAATTCCTCACTTTTCCATTGTTCTCATACTCTTTTATCTCATCTTCACTTATCAAAGGCTTATTAGGCTATTATATCCATTTTTGATTTGTTTCTATATGCCACACACTAATGCAGTGAGAAAGGCTTCCATCCTAGCTTTCCATAAGGAATAATTTGTTCCATCAAACATAGGAGATTTGACACAATTTTTGTGCACCATCTAGATCTACCTCAAGCAGTTAAGCTTCTTCCAAAGAACCTTTGCTCTGATACCAATTATTATACATACAAGGAAATTGAGAGGGGGGTGAATCAATTCTGCATTAAAACCATCAAACCCTTATTGAGAATTAGCATAAATGTAAAAAAATGAAACAACAACACATCCACAAAAATTCACAATAGAACACCAAATTTTTATGTGGAAAACCATAAAAGGGAAAAACCATGGTGAGGATTAGCTCAATATATGAAAACCAAAACCAATTACAAGAGGTTCACTACCTAGAGGACTCATTGTCCAAAAAGAGAAAGGCTCACTGCCTAGGAAGATCTCTTCTTCCAAATTACAAAGAAACAAATACAAGGAGGTTCACTAACTCAGATAAAATAGAGAAACCATGACAATGTCTCTTTACCATTTGTAACCTTTGGCTCACTACCTATAGCAACTTTTGGCATACTAAAATGTATACACCTTCTACTCACTACTTCTGGTAGTCTAAGGTGTTATTGCTCACATTTTTATCTCAACACACAATCAAACATTATTCATTCTATTAGAATTTTGGAGATTGTTGGAAACATATGTTGTCATTGATATCAACAGAGCATTGTTGTATTCATGTCAACCTTGAGGAATTAAGAGTGTTTGGTTGCATTATGTTTCCATTAGTATAATCATTGGTGTCAACCTCTAATGTACTAATGATAAGTAAGGATTGTGAATATCAACCTCTTATGTGGTTCTGATGATGAGAAGGTGTTGCAAATGTTGAGGTTGTGTTTGTGGTGCTTAGTTTCCAAGTGCTTTTGAAAAAATTTAAATAAAAGAGAGTTTAGTGTGATAGAGTGGTGTTTAGTGTTTTTCTTTGAATTTCTTCATGCTTCAAGATATGCCCATGTGGTTTTATCATGATAATTAGAGGTGTTCTTAGGTGTCATATCCATAGTTTCAAGTTCTAGATTGTTCTATAATTGAATATATGTTTGGCAATATGTTTGTCTGGTAAAATAGGGTATCTAAGAGAAATGAGATTGCTCCACATTTCTTCACAGTGAAGTTTTTTGAGTTTTAGATCTAGGAACATGCTTATAATATTTGTATTTATCTCCCTTTTAAAGTTTTAGGTGTTGGTTGCTCCATAAAGGTGTCTGGTGTGTTGGATGTTTGTACCAGTATGTTTGGTTACACAAAATTAAGGTCTTCTTGAGTTTCATGTGGTTACAATAATTGTGCAAAATATTATGATGGTGCTAGAGTATTTTGAGATTTTATATGAATAGTGTGGAATGATTTTGTGTGGTCTATGAGGTGTTTATAAACATTTAGAGGCGTGTTTGGTTCCACTTGTTAGTGTTAGTGTAGGTTTGTCCGACCTATCGTGCTAAAGCTAATTGTAGAGAATAATTATTGATTGTGAAAGTGTTGAGAAGCATGTTTGTGTAGATTTGGGTCCCAATTAAGTAGTGGCATGGTTTGGCTTCACTTATTTATATCATGGAAGTGTTTGGCGTTGACCTATTTTGTGTTACATGGTTGAGGTGTATGCATTTCATTAAGCTTGACCTAATTGAGATTGTTTTAGGTTGTAGAGGGTATAACTGCAAGGTGAATTTTTGTATGGATCAAGGTGTGAAGTGTGTGGTGAAAAATATGAAAAAGTGATTAAATGTGTTTATCTAAGTGCTAGCTTTAATTCCTATGACTTCCTAATGTAGCGAGAAGAAGGTGTGTACATTTTAGTCTCATTGATTTGTTGTTTGTGCTTCAGTAGAACTATACCTCTAACATATGAGAGATGCATTGTTAGAAGTTCAAATTCATAATGAGCCATGATGGATCTTCAATTCTTGTTCTACAAGTTCCATTTGATCATGCCCATATCTCTGGTTCTACATGATGTTTGAGAAAAGCCTAGGTTTGGGGTTTTACATTTGTTTTCATGTATTTGTGTAAAACCCTAATGTATTATCTCATACCATGGCTTGGATCTATTTTATCATTACTTTTTCAAGAAGGGTTTTAAGAGAAACTTGTGTCCCATTGATCCGTCTAGGTTTGGTCCCCTTTTGATCTATCATTATATTTTTCTTTTGCTAGACTTTATTTCTTCCTAAGTCTAGGATGGCCCCATGCTGCCCCTTTAATAACAACTTATGTCATCATTTGTCGTCGACCTAGTAATGTCCCCTCTTGTTTTAACAAATGTTTTATATTTTGCAGAGGGATAAATTTTCAGGACTGTTGATGAATTGCCATTTGATCTCAACAGTTCCCCGCTATCCCATGATGACCCCACCACATAGTTTTGGTTGATCACGATAGCACAGGTGGGTGCTACTTGTCACATCTGGAGAAGCCAAAGGAATGTTGAGAGTAATTTAATATATTTAGTCGACTTTAATACATTAATTAGCAGGTTACTAAAGTAGGTGTAAGACACATGTGTTTCAAATGGATGGAGATGTTTTAATCTTAGCAGGAAAGGTCCTCAATGTTTATTGATAGAGTTGGCAGTTGTTTTGAATGAACAAGAATGTCGATGATTGAGATCCATGGTTGCTCATCATCGCGTGATCAAAATTTGCAAGGTTTTTAATGATTGTGATATCATGGGCGAGCACCAGGTGGATTTCCTTGGTGATGTAGAAGGTGGTGGGCCATTTTCCACAGTGGAGGTCATGTCAGATTGATTTAAAGGCAGTTGTTCGATGATCTAGCCAAAGTGAAAGATCAATGGGTAATATTTGAATCTGTATCAAATGTGATTGGAGCCATTGGTGCAGTGTGTGAGTGAGCTTTAATGGTGAACGAGACATTTTCTAGCATGATTTGATTGAAATAAAGCAACTATTTTCCTATTATATTGTATCACAAAGAATTCGAGCAGTTTCATGGAGCAGTCTTAAAGTTGAGGATGAATTCACAAGTTGTTGCAGTGAAGAATTATGGTTTCTACGAGCACAAAGCAATAAGTTGAATTATGCATCTCTTGGTCAAATTGTAATTTGAATTTGGGGGAATTTTATGTGTGGTTGTTGGAAAGCTTGTTGTAAATTGTGGGAAATTTCAAAGTATTTGTTTTTTTAATTTCATAGTCTCGTAAGGCCTTAGCTTGTTTAAGGTTTGTAATACAAGGAAGCCCTAGTTTTCTTAAGATGGCACCATTAAAACATCATTTCAGCCAGATTGACTTTTTGAATAGAAACCTATATGATGATTTCCTAGATCAATTGTTGTTGTCAACAAATGATAGGAAGAAGGGCCTAGTTTTAATGTAAGGAAAAACCCTAGGGGAGGGATTGGTGTATAATTGTTTTAATATAGCTAATGTTAGACTGCTGCTTAAGGGTTTGGAGGTGTTCAGACTATGGTTTGGACAAAGAAATTTGCCTCATCCTTTTTCAAATGGTTGGATGTATGACATGGGGAAATTGATAGTTCCAAATGTGTTTCTTGATGTTGATTTTCTCAAGGAAGTGGCTGCAAGGTATGATCCTATCACACGAGTGGTGGGATAGTGATGGAAGGGTTCTGCTAAGTATTAACAAAGAGGAGTTTCAAGAGGTCTTTGATTTGAGTGAGCCTAGTGTATTCTTGGTCCCTATTGAGCTTGAAGGAATGAAATAGGAATATGGGAAGATGAAGTCCCTTTTCGAAGCTAAGATGCTTCCACCTCATTTGGCTAGGGCAAGAGGTTCAAGTGTTTATATTAGCCCTAGTAACCAAGAGCCTTTCAGATTGGATTGTTTTTCCAAGTATTTCCTAGCTACTTTTTATTCATTATGCCAAATTTTGGGTTTTAGCCCCAATACAATGATTCCTATAGCTTTTATGTTCATGGGGGTGAAAATACAACACCCGAATTTCTCTGTAGTATATGATTTTGCTTCCTTCTTGGCTGAGAAGATACATGAAGAGTTATTGAAATTGAAACAAAATGATAAATGTACCCCCTTTTACTGGTATTCTATGTTAATGCACATGTTTTTGTTCAAGAATGCTGAGTTTTTCTCTCAGAAGATGAGATTGAAGAAATTTGGCAATGAAGAGAGGTTGTCGATATGGGTGTGGACTGCTGACCTTTCATACAATAGGGAGAATGCCAAATATGTACAATTTGACAACTGCTTTGCATCAAGACTGAGAACCAGATTGATGGTGAATTTACCCAGGGTTCCTGAGGAGTTCTATGATTTTATTAGGCTCAAGGGGAGAAGGTCCGATTTGAAGATTTTCCACAATTGGGGTGAGATTATCCCATACCCAGTTAGCATTGTCTTGAGGGTATATGGTTTTCAGGGGACACCACATATATTGCCTTATAATGTGCCACTAAGGGTTAGATTTGTTGAGGTTATGTGACAGATTGGATTTATTCATGAAGATAACCTTATAGGGAAGGGTAAGGGGACTTTCTACCCTGACTATACGGTGGTGTTTGATTTTGTAATTTCGAAGAGAGGCTGGGTACATTTCAGAAAATTCTTTGAAGTGTACCATTTAAGTTTTTGTCCTAGGAGGCAATATGATCTTGAGGTTTTCTTTGCTTTGTTTAGAAAAAGAATAAAGGGTGCCAAATTTGTTCATGAATTCAATTTCCCTTAGGACTTTGTCATAAATGAATTTGATTTGAATAAGGAGTTAAATAAAGAGAAATGGGTAGCTTATGATAAGCTATTGGCTATAGTACACAAGATGGATCCAAAATATGATCCATTGATGGAATTCAACCCTTATCATAAAAAGATTGATTTTTTGATGGAAAATTTCAAGGAAATCATGGGTATTCTGATGACTAAGTAAATAAATCTGGAGTTAGAATTGGGTATACAAGAACAAGATGCGAGGCCATTCAAAGAAAGGAAAACTTACCAGCCTCTAGATGAAAGGCCTATTTATAGGAGAAAAAGGGATTGCAACAATGATGAAGAGGAATTAGATAAAAAGGGAAAGCAAGTAATGAAACTACATGAAAAACCAAGTTCACATCTCAAAACACCTGGGGCAATAAAAATAATCGATCTGGACTCATCACCTAAGAGGCATCCCTCACCACCACCATCAGTGCCAAGCCCCAAGAGGCAAAGGATTGAATAGTCCCAGGAGGACTTGGTGGATGAGATTATTGTTACTGATCAAGATATGCAAATGGGTATGCCTTTCCCTCTACGACCAATTGAGTTAATATTATCAGACCTGTACATGAAAGGAGAATGTGTGTACGATGGAAGAATGGAGGCTTGTAAAGAATTTTTGGATGACGATGATTTTGTGAAAACACCAGTCTTCTTGCAAATGGTATGGATGATAAAGTTGGAGGAATATTAGGAGAAGTGCAAGAAGAGAAGAGAACTGAGGCTTGATAGGTCAAATCAGGACAATGATGATGAGGTGAAGGCTGAGGTAATGAATGAATTCAAAAACATCACTCTAGAAGAAGGGAGAAAGTTGGTCAATCAAGTTGGTGTCTTGATTATACTTGAGTGTAATATTGTTGATGCAGTAGCTCTCAATGCTATTTTGAAGTCCAAGTATGCCCTCCAAAATTCTGAGGAAGAATTCAAGGCAGAATTGCAAGACTGTGCCTTTAGTGAGGAATATGAAACCTTGGCAATATGGGTTTTATGCCCACAAGGAAGAAATCCAAATATTACTGATATTAACCCAAATTTTAGAGGAGTGTTAATAATGAAAAGAGCTTCAGAGACCTCAACCACATAGGCCACAAATTTAACTGTTAATGTGGCCAAATTGGCACAAAAGATTGTAGAGAGAGAGGAAGCTGAAAAAAGGAGTCTTATGGAGAAGTATAATATTATGAATGGGGAGTA
This sequence comes from Sequoiadendron giganteum, assembly GCA_007115665.2. Taxonomy (NCBI): domain Eukaryota; kingdom Viridiplantae; phylum Streptophyta; class Pinopsida; order Cupressales; family Cupressaceae; genus Sequoiadendron; species Sequoiadendron giganteum. The sequence continues at coordinate 254,324,300 of CM021106.1, read as the reverse complement.
TAATAAGGTGTAGAAAAGGAATATTGAGCTACAAATAGAGGTGGAAAGGTTAAAATATAAGCAAATTGGGGAAACATTAGTTGCTCCAGTGATTAAATCATTTCCTTCCACATTAGGGTCATTGCCTCCTATTTCCCCCATTGTTTCCACACCAGTATCTCCCAGTCAAACTCCTTCCCTCAGCCCTACATTGGAACTAATTGAGGAGTTAGAATTCTCTATTAACCCAACAAAGAAGTAGTTAGTGCAGAAAATTGTAGAGCTACAGGACTCTCTAAAGGTAAGTGAAGAGAGGGTATTTTCAGGACAATAGGAAATTGTTACTACTATTTTGCAGCATTTAAATGAAAAGGTTGATGATAGGTTTTCAAGTGTATATTCTTCTTATTCTTTATTATTAGGTGCAATAAAGAATATTGACATGGCTCAAGAAGTAGCAGTACCATTAATTGAGAAATGGATCCCTAGGACAAATGATTTGGATGTAATGTATAAGGCCTCAAGATTTGATATCAATAATAGGCCCCAGTCATTAAGACCTAATCAAGTGTTAGTTAAATCATTGAAAGGTTTCCAAGCCTTACTAGATGACTTGAGTAGGAAGATCAAGGAATTGGTAAAGAGTTTTGATCATTGGAGTGATAAATTGTTGCCTGACATAATTGATGAGCAAGGTAATATCAGGTCACTTCAGCAATGGCAGGATCGGGCTAGTAGGATCATCAAGGCTCAAATTACTTTAATTTATGATAACTCAGATTTTGATTTATTAGTAAGCTACATGGATAAAATTATCATCACTAATTCATTCCTTGAGTCTTTTGAATGAGAGGAAAACCAAGTGGTAGTTAAATATACACCTTATAGTGTCAAAGTAAATGAGGTAATTGGTTTTAATTGGCCAAGTGATGAGGAATAATAGTAGTGGGTGAATACATATTTAACTGAAGAGGAGTAAAGGTGAGAGTAGGCTGCTAATACTCAATCAACCAAATCTTGCAGTTATAACAATTTCTAGTTTTGTTTTGGTGGTAGTCTAAGCATGAAGTTCTTGAAGATTTGTTGTTGTTGGAACAAGAAGATTCTCTGGGGAAGGTTGCTGATGTAACTAAATTTTGAAATGTCACAAAGTGGTCCAAGTGGCTAGTGACATGTGTGCTTTCTTTCTCGATGCTTGTTTTCTCCTTCATTTTCTATAAGAAGGATTTCAAGGCTAGAAGTACGGGTTAGCAAGTTAGAAATTTTTGGTCGAGCCTAGGTGAAGTTGTAGAGCAATTGTAAAGTCTGATAGTTATAGAGAAAATGCAAGTTAGGTTTTGAGTCATTTTTTTGTAGGTTTTGAATTCATGGAGATATGATGTTTTATGACAGTATTGGCATTTGAATTAAACTGATAAATTTGAGCTCATGTCTCTCCTATGTACAAGCATATTTGAATTTTGAATAAAATGATCAAGGGTTATTATTTTCATAGCACTATTGTGGTGTGTGCAATTCTTGTTTTAGCTTTAATTCAAAGAATTATTTAAAATGCTTAAATGAGATTGTAGGTTGATATGTTTTGTACAAGGATTTGATAAGTAGTATTGAGTTAGGGTACATATTGGTGATATTGTAAGGCAATATTATCGAAGATCTTATATGCTATGTGTTGAATCTATTATAAACCCTTAGGTGTTTGTGAATTTGAATCCTCCAATGGAAATATGACACTAATCTAAGTTGTACCTGTTTGTGAGATTCAACATTTGTTTGTGTTCACCTGGAGCTTGCTACAAATTGAAAATCAATGAATATATTGTACTTTGAAGTATTGTTGTAATTATCTCACACTCCAAATGGTTGATATTATTGATGAACAACCAATTCTATTCAGTATTATCCCATTATGTTGAGCTATTATGTGAGATTATATGTTATTGTTAATGTTGTTTATGATAATGGTCCAGAGGTTGTAAACACATTAAGGGATTACCCTCTCGGGTCTTGTAGAGCCCAAAGTGTAGGAGGTCTTGAAAATCCTTGTCAATTGGTCCAGGTCCTTCGAGTTGCCCTTTATTGGAATTAGAAATTCCATAGGTTGATTAGAAGATCAACTTGGTTACAGTAAAAACAACCAACAAGACATCCCTTCTTTCTTCTTTCTTATAGATAGTGATTCCTTTTGCAGTGATCATTTCTTATCTTTCTGGGTAGTGAGCCCTTAGTACTGAGATTTACTATATTCAATGTTGCAATTCATATATTAGTGAGCTAATCCTCACTGTGGTTTTCCATTATTGGTTTTTCCACATAAATCTAGTGTTCTTATGTTCTTATGTGTTTGCATTACTACTTTACATGTTTACATTCAATTAATGCATGTTAAGGGTTAAATGGTGGATAAGGGTTTAATAATTAATATAGATCTAAATAGTTGGTATGAGTTTTCCACAGTCCATAATAATGTTAATGAGGGTTTTTTATGTTTTAAAAGTATACAAATGATTCACCCCTCCTTAGTTGTCCCATGCATTCTAACAATTGGTATCAAAGATTTGGTTCCTAGTAAGAAGCTTAATCACTTGAGATAGATTAAGATGGTGCATAGGAAAGGTGTCAAATGTCCTTTGTTCAATGGAAAAAAATATGCCTACTAGAAAGCTAGGGTGGAGTCTTTCTTAGTCTCCCTTGGATTTTGTGTTTGGAAGTCTATTGAAAGAGGTTATATTATGCCTATAAATGGAACATCAATTTATTTTGAGATCAAGGTGTTGGTTGTTTTTATTGTAACCAGGTTGATCTTCTATTCTGCATATAGAATTACCAATTCTAATCAAGGGCAGCTCGAAGGACCTAGACCAACTGACGAGAATTTTAACAATAAGCCTCCTACACTTCGGGCTCTGCAAAACCCAGGAGGGTGGTCCCCTTAATGTGTTTATAATCTCTACACCGAACTTATAAACAATCATTAACAATTAACAGATAATCTCATTTAATAGCTCAACATAACAGGATAATACTAAATTGAATTGGCTTTTCATCAATAGTATCAACTACTTGGAGCATGAGATGGTTACAACAATACTTCATTACTTAAGATAGTCATTCGATTTGCAATTTCGTAGCAAGCTCTAAGAAAAGAAAACCAGAAACAGAACCTCACAAACAAATATGATTTAGACCAATGCCATATACCATTTGGGAGTCAGATTCACAAACATTTAAAATTCCATGATAGATTCAAACACATAACATATAAAATATCTGACAATATTTCCTTACAACATCATCAATCTATATCCCAACTCAATACTTCTTACCAAATCCCTTTATAAACATATCCATCTATAACTCCATTCAAGAATTTTAATTAATTCTTTGAATTAAAGCCAAAATTAAAATCATACACACCACAACAGTGAGATGGATGCAATAACCCTTGATTATATTATTCAAAATTATGATATGCTTATACAAAGGAGAGACATGAGCTCGAAATGAATCATTATAACTCAAATGATAGTACTGTCATGAAACACCAAACCTTCATAAATCCAAAACCCTACTATAGAATGACACAAAACCTAAATTGCATTTACACTAAATCAACAGGCTTTACAACTTGCTCTGCAACTATGCCTAGACTCGACCTAAAAATCTCTAACTTGCTAACCCTTATTTATGGCCTTGAAATCCTTATAGAGAATGAAGGAGAAAACAAGCATTGGGCCAAAAAATACACATGTCACCAGTCAATTGGACCACTCTGTGACACTTCAAAAATATGATTACAATCACTAAGTCCCAGAGAATCTTCTTGTTAATTCCACTCATTAGAGAATAGCCACTACATTGGCCAAACCTCAAAACCTGTGCCAAAAACTACCATGCAGACAAAACAACAATCAGTTATAACCATAACCACTAAGATATTAGCTGTCGGTAGTAGACACCATCTTACTCCTCTTTGGTTAAGTATTTGTCCACCCATTCCTAATACTCTTCATCTGTTGGCCAATCAAAATTCACCACCTCATTCACCTTAGTATTGTAATGTGTGTATTTTACTGCACCCTGACTGGCCTCTCTTTCAAAAGACTCTAAGAATGTGTTGGTGTTAATTATTTTATCCATACTACTTACCAACAAATCATAGTCAAAATAATCATAAATCAATTTGATTTGTGCATTGATAACTTCATCCACCCTATCCTACCACTGTTGCAGTGATTTAATGTTTCCTTGTGCATCAATTATATCTAGCAAAAATGTATCACTCCAGTCATCAAAGCTCTTTACCAACTCCATTCTCCTACTCAAATCATTAGGTAGGGCTTGGAAACCTTTCAATGATTTCACAAAGATTTGAATAGGCCTCAATGATTGGGGTGTGTCATCTGCATCAAATCTAGAGGCCTTGTACATAATATCTAGATCATTGGCCCTAGGGATCCACTTCTCAGCCAAAGGAAAAACTATTTCCCGATCCCTATTAATGTCTCTTATGCCATCCAAGAATAAAGAATATAAAGAATGCACAGATGGTAATCTACCATCAACTTTCTCATTCTGATGCCTCAAAACTATGTCAACCACCTTATTTTGTTTGGTAATTGATCCATCCTTACTTGCCTTTAAGGTAGCCTATAATTCTATGATCCTGCTTAATAGCTACTTCTTGGTGGGATACATAGAATATTCAACCTCCTCTTCAACTGGCCCTGGTATAAGACTGAGAGCAGGCATTTGGATGGGGGATCCTGGAGTAGAAATAATTGGAGAAGTAGGGGGGACTGATCCTAAAATAGAAGGCAATGACCTGATACCAGGAGCACTCAAGGATTCTCCCACTTGCCCATATTTCAACCTATCTACTTTAGATTGAAACTCAAGATTCCTTTGTTGCATCCTACTATATTCTCCAATTATGATATTATATTTCTCGATTAAACTCTACTTTCCAGCCTCTTCCCTTTTAGCTATCTTTTGGGCCAATTTGGCCACATTTACTATCAGGCTTGTAGCTTCAGTAGTTGAAGTTTCAAAATATCTCTTGATTATTAGCCCTCCCCTTAGGTTTGGGCTAATATCAGTTACATTTGGCTTTCTTCCTTGGGGTGCCAATTCCCATATTCCCAGAGTTTCATAGTTCTCACTGAAGGTAGAGTCCTACAGAGCTTCCTTAATCTCTTCTTCATTGTTTTGTATAGGGTGCTTGGAGTGTAAAATAGCATTGAATGCTACTGCATTGGCTATGTTCCATTTAGGAAAATGAGGACACCAGCCTGCATCACAAGTCTCCTTCCTTCCTCAGGAGTGATGTTTTTGAATTCTTCCATTAATTCGGATTTCACCTCATCATCATTCTCCTACTCAGACCTATCAGGTCTTGATTCTCTCCGTTTCTTGCATTTGTCTTGGTATTCTTCTAGTTTCATCCTCCACACTAGTTGCAAGAATACCAAAGTCTTTATAAATGCATCATCATCCAAGAATGCCTTATAGGCCTCCATTCTGGCATCTTGTACACATTGCCCCTTTACATCCATATCAGATAACACAAAATGTGTTGATCTAGGAGGGGAAGGGACACCAACCTGCATGTCTTGATCTATAACGATTATTTCATCCATCATATTCTCTTGTGCTTCTTCAACTCTCTGCTTCTTAGGGCTTGGCTCTAATGGTAGCATTGCAGGATCACTTCTCGGTGGTGAATCGGGATCAACAATCCTTATCCCTCTAGGTGCTCTGAACTTTGGACCTGGCTCTGATGATGCCTTCATTATTTTTTTTCCTTTCTTATCCCCCTCATCCTCATGACTGTTGTCATTCCTCTTCCTCTTGTATAGAGGCCAATCAAATGAGGGATGATAAGTTGGTCTTGTTTCTTTAGGCCTCACCTTTGGTCTTTGAAATCCAAAATCCAATTCCAAATTGGCCTTCTTGGTCATCAAGGTGCCCATGATCTCTTTGAAGTTATCCAACAAGAAAGAAATTCTCTTGTGGAATGGAGTGAACTCCATTAATGGATCATATTTTGGATCCATTTTATGCACCATGGCCAGTAATTTCTCATATGTAATCCATTTTTCTTTATTCAATTCCTGCCTATTTAAATCAAATTCATTTCTGGTTAGATCTTTAGGAAAATTGAATTCATGTGAAAACCTGCCACCTTTAATTTGTTTCCCAAACAAGGCAAAGAGTCCCTTAGGGTCATGTTGCCTCCTAGATCCACTCTTCAAATGGAAATCATCAAAAAACCTTCCAAAGTGGATCCATCCTCCCTTGGAAAAGACAAAATCTGAAACAATAGTGTATTCAGGGAACAAAGTCCCTTTTCCTCTCCCTGTTAGGTTGTCCTCATTAATACAACCTATTTTCCACATGACCTCGACAAACCCCATTCTTGATGATACATTAAATGGGAGAATATATGGGGCTCCCTAGAAACCATATACCCTTAGGATAGTGCTTATGGGGTACAGGATGATGTCACCCCAATTATGGCAGACCTTCAAATTAGGCTTCCTCACCTTTGGTCTAAGGAAGTCATGCAAATCTTCAAGAACTCTAGGCACATTTACCACCAACCAAGCCCTGATTTTTGGAGGCAAAGAAATTATCAAATAGCACAAAATTGGAACCTCCCCTTTTGGAAGATAGGTCTGCACTCCAAACCTATACTGGTAATCTTTCTCCATTCACCTCTTGCCTCAACTCCATCTTTTCTATGAAGAAATCAGAATTCTTGTACATGAACATATGCATTAACAGGGACTACCAAAAGAAAGGAGTGCCAACATCCCCCACATGCAACTTCAACAAGTCCTCATGCATCTTTTCTGCTAGAAAAGATGCATAGTCATACACCATAGAGAAATTGGGATGCTGAATTTGAGCCCCCATTAACATATATGCAATTGGAATCATAGTATTAGGGTTGAATCCCAAAATATGGCACAGTGAATAAAATGTTTCCAAAACATGATTGGAAAAATAGTTCAGCCTGAAAAGCTCCTGGTCACTTGGGCTAATATGAATCGTTGAACTACCTGCCCTAGCTAGATGAGGAGGAAGCAACTTCAATCTGAAGAGAGGCTTTAACCTTGCATATTCCTACTTCATCTCCTCAAGATCAATTGGGACCAAGAATGAGCATCGGGAAACACATTTGGCACTACTAGGTTCCTCATTTCATATCTCCAGCCATTAGAGAAGGGGTGAGGTAAGTTTCACTATCCATACCAAAGACTAAACATTTCCAGACTAGTCATAGGAACCCTAGCATCTGGAATATTATAATTCTTGCACACTAGTCCTTCACCTAGGGTTTTTCCACTCATTAAAACCAAACCCCTCTTCCTGTCATTTGTTGATAACAAGATTTGATCTAGAAAGTCATCATATAAATTCCTCTCCAAACAATCAATATGGCTAGAATGTTGCTTTGGTGGTGCCTTCATAAACAACTAGGGCTTCTTTAAAATCCAAATCCTTGAACAAACTAGGGCTACCCAAAAAATTAAATTAAATTTCCCATAATTAAAATGAACCATTAACCCTACAATAATAATCAACAAACCCCTTGACCAACACACTACAACCCTTCACAAAAATCACAGTCAAATTAACCAAGTAGTCCAGAAAATAACTCACGGGATTTTGTGCCTTGCAAAGAACCAGACTTTTGTTGTGATTGCTCTAAAAACTTCATCTTTGGCTCTGAACTACTTTGAAAAAACTTGAATGCATTTCTACTAAAAATAGAATGTAAGTGGATACTTTATGTCGATTGAATTGAGCCAATAAACATGTCCTCTGCCATTAAATCTGATTTGCATGCCGCGCCAATGGCTCAAATCACATTTGATGTGAATTTAAATTCCAGTCGTCAATCTTTTGTTTTTGTCAGATCATCGAACAACCACCTTTAAAGAGGCTGATGTAGTCTCCATCTCAGCACCGAGGGCCCACCACAATATGCAGTGCTAGAGGAGTACACGTGGCACCCACTCGTGATATTGTAATCACTAAACATCCTGCATCTTTGGATCACGCGATGGCGGGCAACTATTGATTCCCACCATCAGCAATCATGTTCATTCATAGCCATCATGAACACTAAAAATAACTGTCAATCTTGAGCATGTGCATCTCGTAGCTAGTTTAGTAACCCACTACATAACGTATTAAAACTCGACATAGAATTAAAGCACTTTATTAATATTTTTCAGCATTGACAGCTGAGACATGTGGTGCTCGCCCATGATTTTGCAATCAGTTGAAACCCAACAGTGAGGTCATCACGAGATCACAGGGAATGGTCAGGATCAACCATTGGATGATCGACGGTCAATAAAAAATGTTCCCTGCAAAATATAAAATAATTATTAAAAGGACAAGGGGACATCGCCTAGGCCAATGACAAATGATGGCTCAATTTTGTTCTTAAAATGGGGCACAGGCCAGCCTAGACTTAGGAAATAATAAAGTCAGGCAAAATATTTAACACTATTGGGGCCCGACCTAGACAAGTCAATGGAACATAAGTCTTTTTTAAAACCTCTTTCAAAAAGGTAACGACAGACTAGATCCTTCCCAAGGTATTAGATAGAATGTTAGGATTTCATGAAGGAAAAAATAAAACCCCAACCTTAGGTTTCTCCATAATAGCATGACAAACCAATAATGAGGCAAAATAAATAATGGATCTCAAAGAACAAAATTTGAAGCTCCGCCAGTGGCTCCAGTTGGGGATGTTCATTCCACTAGAATGAAGCGAGAATAACAAAATCTCAGGTAGAGTAGACCAGTTGCAGAGACCACCAAAAGGGATTGCCCAGACAAGACAATCCAACATGAAATAAACCTAAAATTAACATATATACAAACCTAGGCTGCTGTTCATGGAAAACAATACTTCAACTGAAGTATAACTTCAAAAAATTTCCATGATCTAGCAATTCAAGAATATCACCTATCATTTCTTGGCCGAAATATGAATTCTGCCCCCAACTTATTGTTCACCAGAAATGGACCCAACCAGATTGCATCAAATTTACCATGTTTTCATTTATCTTCCTTCCTAGAATTCCACATCAAAACCATATCTCCATTTTGGAAACTCCTTGCAGTTGTCTTTTTGTCATACAATTTTTTTACTTGTAACTGCAATTTGGCATTTTTTATTTGAGCTTCCCTCTTGGTCTCATCTAATTCTATGAGAGCTTCCACTCTCATCTGCATTTCATCTTCTATTTCATTATCATACATCTGGATAAATTTATACATCTCCATCAGATTATTCTGGGGAAACCTTTCATTTACCCCATAAACTAAGTCAAATGGGGCACAACCTATTGCCTTCTTCACAGTCGCCCTGTCTGCCTAGACTGCTAATCTTAATTTAGAATCCCATGCCTTCTTATTTTGGTATAGGATTCTCTTCATAATCTTCATCAAGATTTTATTGCTTGATTCTGCTTGTCCATTTCCTTTTGTGTGGTAAAGTGATGAGTAAGAGACTTGGATGCCATGCTTCTCACATATTTCCATATATTCTTCAGACTTGAAACACATCGCATTATCTGACAGAATATTCTCTGGACATCTGAATATGGTCACTATATTACTCATTAAAAAATTAATTACCACCTTACTAGTTTCTTTCTTTGTTGGAATTGCTTCCACCCACTTGGTAAAGTAATCAGTGGCCATGAATATCTATGAATGGCCTCCACTTGATTTACATTCTATCTCTCCTACAAAATCAATACCCCATTGTTGGAATGGAGATTGCACTGCAAATGGTTTTAAAGGTAATTTGCCAGAGAATTTCAACTTACCATAGAAACGATGACAAGCATCACATGTCTTCACCAATTGGTATGCATCCTTAAAAATGGTAGGCCACCAAAACCCAACCCTCATTATTTTGTGTACAACTGTTTTGGCCATTTAATTCCCTCCACAAACTCCACTATGCATTTCATTTAAGAGATCTTTTGCTTGATCTTGGTCTACACATTTCAACATAAAACCTTCTCCATTTCTCCACTAGAGCTTTCCTATTATGACAACATATTTAATAACATGTAACTTCAATGTACTCTTTTCATTTTCACTTAGATTATCAGGACATTTCATCTTTTGTAAATAATAGATCACACCTTTGTACCAATCCGAATGTTCCATGTCACATATGTGTGATATGTTCTCTTCTTCAAGCAAATTTATTTGATTTGCTTCCAAATTACTTTGGGCCATTTGCTTGGCCAGTCCTTGTCCTCTCACCAGCTTGGTAATCTGGATTTCAATGTTGAATTCTTGGATCCTGTTGATCCATCAACATCTTCTTCCTGACACTTCCTATTGTGTAAAAATTTCCTTCACAACAACACTGGGTACATAGGCAATTACGATAGCTCCCATCAAATATGTCCTAAAAGATTTTACTTCTTTTACTAGTGCATATGAATGTTTTTCATTTATGTCATATTTAAGTTCTGCAACTTGCAAGGATTTGCTGAAAAAGGTTATAGGCTGTTCAAAGCCCTCAACATTCTTTTGTAATAACATAGTTGCAATTGTGTGGAATGAAGAAAATGAGAAGATCTATAAGGGTTTGGAAAAATCAGGGGTTCTTAACATAGGAGCTTCCTTTATATCTTGCTTAATGGCCTAGAAAGCCTGTATTGACTCTTCTTCCCGTTCAACCTTGGCCCCTTTCTTAACCATCTTAGAAATAGGGCGAACTATCTTAGCAAAATTTGTTATGATTCTCCTTAGGAAATTAATCTATCCAAAGAAAGATTGTATTCCCTTGACATTTTGGGGTTGTGGGACCTTATCTATTGCAATTACCCTTTCTGGATCAATTTTGACCCCATCCTTAGAAACAATATGTCCCAACAACTTTCCTTCCTTTACTCCAAAAACACATTTCTTTGGATTTAAGGAGATACCATATTCCAATGCCCTACAGAATACTTTCTCTAAATGTTCACAGTGGTCATCTTCTTTCTTGGGATATGTTGTTAGATCATCCCGATAAATCACCAAAAACAAGTTAATAAAATCTGAGAATGCCACATCCATGGCTCTCTAAAAGTAGCCCCTACATTTGTTAGACCAAAAGGCATTCTCACATATACATAATTTCCCCAATGTGTGGTGAAAGCTATCTTAAATTGTTCAGACTCCTTAACCATGACTTGGTTATAGCCAGAAAACCCATCCATCATAGAAATTAACTCATAGCCTATCACCCTCGCAACATGGCTTCCATATTTGGCAATGGGTAGTTATCCTTCAATGAAGACACATTCAAATTTATGAAATCCACACATAACCTAATTTCTCCATTTTTCTTTCTCACAAGCACCAAATTTGATACCCAAGATGAATGTAATTGGTTTGATGATCCCTGTATCTCTTAACTTCATTATTTCTTCTGCATTTTTGGGGCCAAGGTAGGATTAATAGGTCTTTTCTTTTGCCTAAAAGGCTTAGCATCACTACTCAAATGAATTTCATGTTGAAACAAATCCTCCCTATAAGCATTACGATCATCATAAGACCAAGCAAACACATTTCTGAATTTTCTTAACAAATCAATTAACATCCTTCTCACCTTTGGTGACAATTTATTTCCAATATACACCTTTTTTGGTGATGCTTTTGTTCCAAGGTTTATTTCCTCCAAGTCATCAGGATGGGAAGCATCATAATTAGCCTTCATCCTATCCTAATTTTTAAACACTCTTTCAAGAACAACTAAACCTTTAGGAATTGTGTTGGTTTTTAACTAAATAACTTCATTCCCAAACACAATATCCTTACCATCAAATTTTTCAACAAAATCTCCAAAGTCAATTTCTTGACTTTCATACTCATCCACACAACTTAAAAATCTCAATATATCTTCATCACTGTCAAAAACTTGCCAGTTCTTGATATTATCAGGAATAGATAGTCTGGTTTGCACTTCAACCTTTGAAATCCCAGCATAAGTCATGTCATCTGGTCTCAATGCAATATTTTCTAGCAAATCTGTCACGTTATTGTGGCCTCTCTCCATCCAGTTTATACCAAAAGCATCAAAGTTCTCCAATTCATCCCAAACAACATTTCTATACTGTTTCAGACTTTTATTCTTTCACACATATATGGACCTAACTTGGGAAATCACAAGCTCAAAATCTCCAATCACTTTGAGCTTCTTGATCCCATGTTTTTGAGCCAATCTCAACCCCAATAACAAGGCTTCATATTTTGCCACATTGTTGGTGCACTCAAATAATAGAGTGAAAGAGAACCTGAATGTCTTTCCACTCAGAGACCTTAGCAACACACTTGCACCAGATCCTTCCTTTGAACTTGCACCATCAAAATATATAGTCCATAAATCATGAGATTCTAACAAATGTTCAACTTCTATATCAATTGGTGCAACAAGTTTATCACAATTACTAGGGGGTTCCTCAACCCTAAACTCATTTATGCCACAGTCAATAAAACATGTCAAATTCTCAGTCGGATCATGCTCAATCATATGAGGCACCTTAGACTCTCTTTCAATCTTGACATCTTTTCCATCAATGTAAAAGGTATAAAATGAAAAATCACATTGCATGTTACCTCCCATTGATGCACTCCACTTCCTTGACAAGAGAATCCCAAAATGAGGAGGGGTGTCTGCAACTAAAACAGTCATGGCCAAAACCTTATCAAGGTATTGTGTCAAGTTATAAGGCAATGCTTTAATAGTCCCAATAACTGACACATCTCTCAAATCTAATGCATAGAATTTACCTTGAGTAGTGTCCACTGTTAAGCCCATTGCTTCCATAATATTGACTGGCATACCATTATTACATGCCTCTGAGTCTATCATACAATTTCAAAGAGTCTTCCCATTTATATCAACACTCAGGAAAAAATGGGTTATGTTCTCAAGGCACATATTGATAGAATTCCCTACATACATAGGGGGAATTTTTGTTACAATTCCCTCCACTTCTTTCTCTTTTATTTCTTCCTTTCTTTTGCTTCATTACAATTTCCTTGCTTAATTTTACTACTAGCAATTCCTGTAATCAAGGCTATTGTTTTTTCTTTATGCTCATCTATTCTCATCATCTCCAACCAAGGTACAATAACTTTAACTTGGGATAATTCTTAAAATATGTCTAAGGGCATGTATTTAGGCAAGTTAGGAATCATACCTTCATTAGTTTCTTTCTTCTCCAGTTTTTGTTTTCCTTCAAGTTTCTTTTGCTTTTCTTTTGGAGCAGACTCAATAGACTCGGTAATCACTTTGGTCTTTACCAACACAAGAGTAAGATATTCATGGGGATTCAAGATCTCAGTCATTTTCGCCCATATCTTGTCATTCTTGACCTCCTTGATTTTGACAACGTCATTTTTTCTATCGTCTTTAACACCCTTATTTTTATCTTTTTGTTCCTTAATGAAAAGGCCAGTAGGCTTACCCTCCTTTCCACCCACAATTCTATTTCATAGTTGTAATGTAATTCTCATCTGAGCAGCCATCTCTTTAGTCAACCAGGCAATCTCATCTTCTGATGATCTCCTTAGAGACACTAGATCTTCAACCTGCTCCATATTGCAGGCATGATGGTCAAACTCACCTTCCTCATTAGAAAAAACTTGTTGGTGATAGATTTCACTTCTCTACCATTGATTATTCACATCAACTTCTTTCAATTCCTCATTAGAAGAACATTCAGCTTCATCAATATATGACTGGGCTATACAAACATCTACATCATTCTGATCAAAATCAAGAATCTTCTCATGAGCATCCTCTTCTTTTCCTTCAACAACAAGCAGCTGGGCAATGCCACAATAATTTTGATCATGTGGATATTTACACACCTCACACCATGGTCTATCTTGTACCAGATTCATAGAATTCTTATGCAAAGGATCTGGTGTCTATTAATTAGTTTTAGGCTTCTAGGCCGGTAGTATTGATTTTTCATCCTTCCAATTTCTATTTTAGGGATAATTTTGCAATCTAGGAGGTCTATAATTTTTATTATACTACTGCTTATCATTTCCAAGACCCTTCTCTTTCTTAGCAATAGTATATTTTATGTCCTTCAAAGTGCTGAGGACCTTATCCCACTTCTCATCATCATTAGGGGCTGCAGTAGAGAACTTCTCAGTTTTATCCCTAGGATTCTTCAAAAGAGTAGGTTCCTCCCTCCTACCACATTTTCCAGAAGCTTTCCTATTTCTTTCAATATTAACATCTTCTCTAAAAGCATCCCTCATGGTTCAAGGGTCCTTATCTCTAAGGAGATATGCCATTTTGGCATCAAAAGCATTAAAATAAGTGGTTAAAACAACATTCTCATCAAGTCTCATCACCTGAAACAACTTATACATTTCCTTTTGAAATCTAAGGTTAAATTATGTCACAGGTTCATTTACTGACTTCTTAATGTTGTTGAATTCATTTAACATGAAACTAACATTAGTGTTATCACCATATTCTTCTTTGAAACATTTTTTAAACTCTTCCCATGAACCAATACTAGCATTCAGTAGACCCCTGTACCAATCCCTTGTATCTTCAGTCAAAGATTGGACAAACAACTTCATTACAACATCCTCATGTTCCACTTCATAGTCATTTAACATATCATGAAGGCTTTCAAATGGTTCTCTATTGAAAAAGCATTATTCCTAGTAAACTTATTCATCTTTTCTCTTAACTCATCAGGGATGAGATTCGGGTAACTCAAAATACCATCAAAGAATAATTTCCTATAACTTTCCAATTGTATAGGTCTCCTTTGAAATAATCCATCAATTTTTTGAGAATCTTCACCAGACTGTGTATTCTAAGTTTTAGGACCATCTTGATGTAGATTTACAAAATTGGTTGCCTAAACCTTTGGGCCAGAATTATTTGTGGTATTGTCTAGACTGGGTTTAGGATCACTTTTCAAAACATCCTGGTGACCTGATGAAGTTGTAGCTTATGCAACTTCATCCACACTCGACATTCTTAGGAAATTTATTTTCCTTCTTTTTTCTGCATTTGCAGCCTCGATTTCAGTCCTCTCAAGTTCTTCTGCTAGAGCTTCCCCTTCCCTCCTAACCTTTTCCAAGGCAATCTCTATTTGTGATGGAATATGTGGAAGGGGATCTTGTTTAGGATGGTGAGAAACCACCCTTTCATTTATCTTGATCCCTTGAGACTTCTATTTTCCCTTGTCCGAAATAGGTTTAGGATCTGGATTACTTGATTTGGGCTTAATAGGGTTCAAGGGTTTTGGGTATGTAGGCTTTGGTTGGACCTCAACTTGACCTATAGGACTCACTTTGGACACTGGCTTCACCTCCTTATCAAGAATTTCCCGTACAATCGGACCTTCCTCTTTTGGTTCTGGTCTACTTTGGTTCAAGAGTTTCATGGTTGCCAATTGTCTAATTAATCTATCCCTTTCAATGACAGCATGCACCAGTTTTATTTCCTTTTCCTTGTCCTTTTTTATCCTAAGCTCAGATTTCTTTTGGATCTCTCATCTGAAAGAATCAATCTCCAAAAACATCTTCAAGGTCAGGAAAAGTCATGTCAGAACTGGATGTCTCACTTAAATCTATTAGGTTTACTTCTTCATGTCTAGATAATAAAGGAGTTCCATCATCTTTAGTAGGAGGAGGAGGCACATCACTAGTGCATTCTCTATCATGGCTTCAACTTCTACTCCTACTTCTTCTCTCAGTATATTGGACACTAACGGGCCCTTTATTATGACAGTCTACATCCTCTTGAATAGGTGTATTAAATAATGCATCAAAACATCCACAACTATCTGACTCTGAATTTCTAGACACATGTTCAAAAGTCTTAGGGATAGGATGTAGAGGCTTACTTGTACCTTGGTGTACAACATTCTATGATGCAAGAGCAGCACTACTGGATTCTGGCTTCTTCTTTATCCAATCCTTCTTCTTCATCTTAGGAAGTTCTCCTTCCAATTTTTGTTCTGGGTGATTCTTCATGAATGACCTGGTGTTCTTCATTCCTTGTGCTTGTTCAAAGATCTTTTAATTGATATAATTTTTTTTAAATAAAATGCACACTGGTGCAAAGACTTCAGAGTCACCACCCAATTATCTTGGGAATACCAACTGTTCAAAAACACTTGGTAGAATTTTAAAAGACCTTTAGAACTTCTTGTACTGACAATGTACAAAGAAAAACTCATGGGATAACACAAATGTTTGAATGACAAAAGAAATGGATAAACAAAACACAAAAACCATGGGTTCGACCTTCAAATCACAAAAATACAATGACAACTCTATGCAAAATGGAAAACCAACCCACTAACAAGAAATACTCAAACTAATTCCCTAGTAGAATCGCCATTTTGTTGGTTGTTTTTACTGTAACCAGGTTGATCTTCTATTCTACCTATAGAATTGCAAATTATAATCAAGGGCAGCTCGAAGGACCTGCACCAGCTAATGAGGATTTTCACAATAAACCTCCTACACTTTGGGCTCTGAAAAACCCAGGAGGGTGGTCCCCTTAATTTGTATATAATCTTTGCATCGAAATTATAAGCAATCATTAACAATTAACAAATAATCTCATTAAATAGCTCAATAGAATGGGATAATACTTAATTGAATTGGATTTTCATCAATAGTATCATCTACTTGGAGCATGAGATGGTTACAACAATACTTCATTACTTAAGATAGTCATTTGGTTTGCAATTTTGTAGAAAGCTCTAAGAAAAGACAACCAGAAACAGAACCTCACAAACAAATATGATTTAGACCAGTGCCATATACCATTGGGGAGTCAGATTCACAAACATTTTAAATTCCTTGATAGATTCAAACACATAACATATAAAATCTTTAACAATATTTCCTTACAACATCATCAATCTATATCCTAACCCAATACTTCTTACCAAATCCCTTTATAAACATATCCATCTATAACTCCATTCAATCATTTTAATTAATTCTTTGAATTAAAGCCAAAATGAAAATCATACACACCACAATAGTGAGATGAACACAATAACCCTTGATTATATTATTCAAAATTATGATATGCTTATACAAAGGAGAGACATGAGCTTGAAATGAATCATTATAACTCAAATGCTAGTATTGTCATGAAACATCAAACCTTCATAAATCCAAAACCCTTCTACATAATGACACAAAACCTAAATTGCATATACATTGAATCAATAGGATTTACAACTTTCTCTGCAACTATGCCTAGACTCGACCTTAAAATATCTAACTTTCTGACCCTTATTTCTAGCTTTGAAATCCTTCTTATAGAGAATGAAGGAGCAAACAAGCATCAGGCCAGAAAATATACATGTCACCGACCAATTGGATCGCTCTGTGATAGTTCAAAAATGTGATTACAATCACTCATTCCCAGAGCATCTTCTTGTTAATTCCACTCATTAGAGAATAGCCATTGCATTGGCCAAACCTAAAAACCTACGCCAACAACCACCATGGAAACAAAACCATAATTAGTTTTAACCATAACGACCGAGTTGTTAGCTATCAGTAGTAGACATCATCTTACTCCTTTTCGGTTAAGTATTTGTCCACCCATTTCTAATACTCTTCATCCCTTGGCCAATCAAAATTCACCACCTCATTCACCTTAGTATTGTAAGGTGTGTATTTCACTGCAACATGATTGTCCTCTCTTTCAAAAGACTCTAAGAATGTGTTGGTGTTAATTATTTTATCCATACTACTTACCAACAAATCATAGTCAGAATCATAACAAATCAATTTGATTTGTGCACTAATGACTTCATCTGGCCTATCCTATCACTGTTGTAGTGATTTAATGTTTCCTTGTCTGTCAATTATATCTAGAAAAAATGTATCACTCCAGTCATTGAAGCTCTTTACCAGCTCCTTAATTCTCCTACTCAAATCATCAGGTAGGGCTTGGAAACCCTTCAATGATTTCATAAATATTTGAGTAGGCCTCAATGATTGGGGCCTATTATCTGCATCAAATCTAGAGGCCTTGTAAATAATATCCAGATCATTGGCCCTAGGGATCCACCTCTCAGCCAAAGGAAAAACTATTTCTTGATCCCTATTAATGTTTCTTATCCCATCCAAGAATAAATAATATAAAGAATGAACAAATGGTAATCTACCATCAACTTTCTCATTCAAATGCCTCAAAACTGTGTCAAACACCTCATTTTGTTTGGTAATTGCTCCATCCTCACTTATCTTTAAGGCAGCCTATAATTCTGTGATCCTGCTTAACATCTGCTTCTTGTTGGGATCCACAGAATATTCAACCTCCTCTTCGAATGGACCTGGTGTAGGACTTAGTGTAGGCATTTGGATGGGGGATCCTGAAGTAGAAATAATTGGAGAAATACGGGGGACTAATCCTGAAATAGAAGGCAATGCCCTGATACAAGGAGCACTAGAGGATTCTCCCACCTACCCATATTTCAAGCTATCTACTTTAGATTGCAGCTCAACATTCCTTTGTTGCATCCTACTATATTCTCCAATTATGATATTATATTTCTCCATTAAAATTTTCTTTTTGGCCTCTTCCCTTTCAGCTGTCTTTTGGGCCAATTTGGCCACATTTACTATTAGGCTTGTAGCTTCAGTAGTTGAAGTTTCAGAAGCTCTCTTGATTATTAGCCCTCCCCTTAGGTTTGGGCTAATATCAGTTACATTTGGCTTTCTTCCATGGGGTGCCAATGCCCATATTGCTAGAGTTTCATAGTTCTCACTGAAGGTAGAGTCTTGCAGAGCTGGCTTAACATCTTCTTCACTATTTTATATGGTGTGTTTGGACTATAAAATAGCATTGAATTCTACTGCATCGGCTATATCCCATTCAAGAAAAATTAAGACACCAGCCTAAGTCACAAGTCTCCTTCCTTCCTCAAGAGTGATGTTTTTGAATTATTCCATTAATTTGGCTTTCACCTCATCATCATTCTCCTGCTCAGACCTATCAAGTCTTGATTCTCTCCTTTTCTTGCATTTGTCCTGGTATTCTTCTAGTTTCATCCTCCACACTTGTTGGAAGAATACAAAAGTCTTTAGAAATGCATCATCGTCCAAGAATGCCTTGCAGGTCTCAATTCTGGAATCTTGTACACATTGCCCCTTTACATCCATATCAGATAACACCAATTCTGTTGATCTAGGATGGGAAGGGATACCAACCTGCATGTCCTAATCTGTAACAATTATTTCATCCATCAAAGTCTCTTATGCTTCTTCAACTCTCTGCCTCTTAGGGCTTGGTTCTAATGGTAGCACTACAGGATCACTTCTCGGTGTTGAATCCAGATCAACAATCCTTATCCCTACAGGTGCTCTGATCTTTGGACCTAGATGTGAAGATTCCTTCATTATTTGTTTTCCTTTCTTATCCCCATCATCATCATCACTACTATAATTCCTCTTCCTCTTGTATAGAGGTCGATCAACTGAGGGCTGATAAGTTGGCCTTGTTTCTTCAGGCCTCACCTCTAGTCTTTGAACTCAAAGTCCAATTCCAAATTGACCTTCTTGGTCATCAACGTGCCCATGATCTCTTTGAAGTTATCCAAAAAGAAAGAAATTCTCTTGTGGAATGGAGTGAAATCCATTAATGGATCATATTTTGGATCCATTTTATGCACCATGGTCAGTAATTTCTCATATGCAATCCATTTTTCTTTATTCAATTCCTGCCTATTGAAATCAAATTCATTTCAAATTAGGTCTTCAGGAAAATTAAATTCATGTGCAAACCTTCCACCTTTAATTCATTGCCTAAACAAGGCAAAGAATCCCTCAGGTTCATGTTGCCTCCTAGATCCACTCTTCAAATGGAAATCATTAAAAAACCTTCCAAAGTGGATCCATCCTCCCTTGGAAAAGAAAAAATCTGAAACAACAGTGTAGTTAGGGAACAAAGTCCCTTTTCCTCTCCCTATTAGGTTGTCCTCATGAATACAACCTATTTGCCACATGACCTTGACAAACCCCATTCGTGATGGTACATTAAATGGGAGAATATGTGGGGCTCCCTAGAAACCATATACCCTTAGGATAGCGCTTATGGGGTACAGGATGATGTCACCCCAATTGTGGTAGACCATGAAATCAGGCTTCCTCACCTTTAGTCTGAGGAAGTCATGTAAATCTTTAGGAACTCTAGGCACATTTACCACCAACCAAGCCCTAATTCTAGAGGCAAAGAAATTATCAAATTACGCAAAACTAGGACCTCCCCTATTGTAAGATAGGTGTGCACTCTAAACCTATACTGGTAATCTTTCTCCATTCACTTCTTGCCTCAACAAAATATTTTCTGAGAAGAAATTGGCATTCTTGTATAGGAGCACATGCATTAACAGGGAGTACCAAAAGAAATGAGTGCCAACATCCCCCACATGCAACTTCAACAAACCCTCATGCATCTTTTCTTGCTAGAAAAGATGCATAGTCATACACCATAGAGAAATTGGGATGCTAAATTTGAGCCCCCATGAACATATATGCGATTGGCATTACAGTATTAGGGTTGAATCCCAAAATATGGCACATCGAATAAAATGTTGCCAAAAAGTGATTGGAAAAATAGCTCAGCCTGAAAAGCTCCTGGTCACTTGGGCTGATATTAATTATTGAATTGCTTGCCCTAGCCAGATGAGGAGGAAGCAACTTCAATCTGAAGAGAGGCTTTAACCTTGCACATTCTTACTTCATCTCCTCAAGAAATTGGTACCAAGAATGAGCTAGACTCACTCAAATCAAA
This sequence comes from Sequoiadendron giganteum, assembly GCA_007115665.2. NCBI lineage: Eukaryota > Viridiplantae > Streptophyta > Pinopsida > Cupressales > Cupressaceae > Sequoiadendron > Sequoiadendron giganteum. The sequence goes on along the minus strand of CM021106.1, from coordinate 254,303,476 downwards.
AACCTTTTGAATTTCATCTGCACTTATACTTAACAATATCCCACCATCATTATCCCTTATTACCCTTGTAACAGGGTCATAACATGTTGCCACTTCTCTGAGTAAGTCCACATTAGGAAACACATTCGGTACTGCTAGTTTCTGCATGTCGTATCTCCGGCCATTAGAGAAGGGGTGAGGTAAGTTTCACTATCCATACCACAGCCTAAACATTTCCATAATAGTCATAGGAACCCTAGCATCTGCAATATTATAATTCTTGCACACTAGTCCTTCGCCTAGGGTTTTTCCACTCATTAAAACCACACCCCTCTTCCTGTCATTTGTTGATAACGGGAGTTGATCCAAAAATTCTTCATATAAATTCCTCTGCAAATAATGAATATGGCTGGAATGCTGCTTTGGTGGTGCCATCTCAAACAACTAGGGCTTCTCTAAAATTCAAATCCTTGAACAAACTAGGACTACCTAGAAAATGAAATTACAAAAAAACCTTGCAATTTCCCATAATTCAAACGAACCAATTTCCCTACAGTAATAATCAACAAAACCCTTGACTAGCACACTACAACCCTTCACAAAAATCACAGTCAAATTAACCAAGCAGTCTAGAAAATAACTCATGGGATTTTGTGCCTTGCAGAGAACCAAACTTTCACTGTGATCGCTTGGAAAACTTTATCTCTGGCTCTGAATTGCTTCAAAAAAACTTGAATTCCTTTATGGTGAAAATAAAATGAAATCAGATAATTTATGTCAATCGAATTGAACTAGTAAACATCTCCTCTTCCATTAAAGCTCCAATCACATTTGATGCGAATTTAAATTCCAGCCATTAATATTTTGTTTTTTTCATATCATCGAACGACCACCTTCAAAAACACTGATGTAATCTCCATCTCAGCACCAAGGGCCCACCACAATATGCAGCACCAAAGGAGTACATGTGGTGCCTGCCTGTGATATTGTAATCACTAAACATCCAACATCTTTGGATCATGCAATGGAAAGAAATCGTTGATTCCCACCATCAACAATCGTGTTCATTCACAGCCATCATCAGCACTAAACATAACCGTCAAGCAAATTTTCATCAAGATTATAACACCACTGTCGATCTTGAGCATGTGCATCTCATAGTTGTTTTAGTGACCCACTACATAATTTATTAAAAACTGACATAGAATTAAAGCACTTTATTAATATTTTTTGGCATCGACAGCTGAGACATGTGGCACTCACCCATGATTTTGCAATCAGTTGAAACCCAATAGTGAGGTCATCATGAGATCATGGGGAATGGTCAAGATCAACCATTGGATGATCGACGGTCACTAAAAAACGTTCCCTGCAAAATATAAAAGAATTGTTAAAAGGACAAGGGGACATCACCTAGGCCAACAACAAATGATGGCTCAATGTTGTTCTTAAAATGGGGCATGAGCCAGCCTAGACTTAGGAAATAATAAAGTCAGGAAAAATATTTAACACTGTTTATTAAAAGGGGCCCGACCTAGATGAGTCAATGGGACATAATTCATTTTTAAAACCTCTTTCAAAAAGGTAATGACGAAATAGATCCTTCCCAAGGTATTAGATAGAACGTTAGGATTTCATGAAGGAAAAAATAAAACCCCAACCTTAGGTTTCTCCATAATAGCATGACAAACTGGTAATGAGGAAAAATAAATAATGGAACGCAAAGAACAAAATTTGAGGCTCCATCACAAGGCGTATGCGAACAACGGAAAAGAAAGGAATGCAATCCTGAGTGGTATTACTAATTCAGAATGTATGAAGGTTATAAGCTACAAGTATACTAAAGATGTCTAGACAAAGTTGGAAGAAAACTACAAAGGAGATGAAAAGGTCAAACAAGTGAAGATGAAGATCTACAAATCAAAATTCAAAACCCTAAGGATGTCTAAAGATGAAGATATTTCTACCTACATGCTCAAAGTTAATGAAGCTGTCAATGCCATCAATGGTCTTGGTGGAAAGATGGATGAAAGTGAAGTGGCAAAAAAACTATTAAGAACTCTACCTAAATATTATATTCCTAAAGTTTTTTCTATTGAGGAAGCTCATAATTTGGATAATTATTCTAGAGATTAGATGTTTATAGATTTAAATTCTTTTGAAATGAGAGAGTTTTGTCAAGACACTGCGATAAAATAAATTTCTTTTAAAGTATACAAAGTGGAAAATGATGATGGATTAAATTTAGATGACCTTGATGAAGAGGAAGAAAAATTTGTGAGAAAATTGAAAAAGGGTACTAGAAAATACAAAGCTAATCCACCTTTCAAATGTTTCAATTGTGGAAAGATAGGTCACTATGCATCTAAGTGTCCAATCAAAGTTACTAATGACAAATAGAAAGATCAAAAGGGAAAATTTGTCAAGATTTATTATGTTGAAAAGGACATTGGAATATTTGATGATGAGAATCAGATTATTAGAATGAAGACAATGATGAATGCTTGTTCATGGCTTTAAATGCTGGAACTAATTCTACTAATATTGAAAGATGTGTAAAGTAAAGTGCTCTAGAAATATTTCATAAGATTGAAGGAACTATATTAACTACTTTTCATTCTAGAGAAGAGAAGAATTATTGGATCATTGACAATGGATGCTCAAATCATATGGCATGTGGTAAGAGTAAGTTTGTTAAGCTTCAAAAGTATGATGGTGGTCTTGTTAAGTTTGGTGATGATACATCTACTAAGATATATGGAAAAGGTTCAATTAATTCTTGTGGAAAGCATAATACATATGATTTTCTTTATGTCAAGGGTCTTTGAAATAATCTTCTAAGTATAAAATAGATGTGTAGAAAATGATATAATCTTATATTTTATAATGGTGCTTGTGAAATAAAAAAAATAAGCTTCAATATTTTAGATGTTGTTGGAACAAGGACTGGAGGTAATGTCTATCAACTCAAAGGTAATGGTGAAAAGTGCTTTATGTCTCAAACTAATGAAAGTTGGATATGGCATAGAAGAATGGGTCACATCAATTTTGATATCCTAACAAGGATAAGCTCTACTAATGCTGTGAGAGATTTTCCAAAGCTTACAAAGCCTGTCAATACAATTTTCAAAGAACGTCAAGTTAGAAAAAAAAACAAAGGGAAGATTCAAGAGAAAGGAATATTCTACCACAAGTCCCTTGGAATTAGCGCATACAAATCTATGTGGGCCTACCAGAATTAGAAGCTCATGTGGTGACATGTATTTCATGTTATTAATTGATGCTTATTATAGAATGGCTTGGGTTACATTTCTCAAAGAAAAATCTGAAGCTCTAGACAAGTTTAAAGCATTTAAGGATATGGTTGAGAATGAAATGAATTTGAAAATCAAATGCTTAAGGTTTGATAGAGGTGGCAAGTTTACTTCAAATGAGTTTGGTAGTTTTTGTGAAGATCATGGAATAAAGAGGAATTTGTTAGCCCTTAGAGCTCCTCACTAGAATGTAGTGGTGGAAAGAAAAAACATAATAGTTTAGGAAGAAGCTAGGACAATGATGAAGCTAATATTTGAATGTCTATTGGAGGTAACCAATTCATATAGTCTACATTCTTAATAGAGGTCAAGAAAGATCAAACCATTCTAAGACTCCCTATGTGTTATGGTATGGTAAACCCCCTAATATGAAATATTTCAATTTTTTTGGAAGGAAATGTTATATCAGAAGAGATGAAGAAAACATAGAAAAGTTTGATGCAAGATCTGATGAAGGAATATTGCTAACATACTCTACAAGAAGCAAGGTCTACTAGTGTTACAGCAAGAGATTGAAGAATATTGTTGAGAGTGCAAGTGCCCAAGTTGATGAAGAACCACATCAAATTTCAGTATTGATAGAAGGATATGAATTTGATGTCCCCTTGCAATGAAGAAGAAAAGGTTGAAGAAAAAGGAAAAGAAATGACAGTTGAAGAGGGAGAAGCTTTAGAAAACATCCTAAACCTCCCAATTATGTGTAGAAGAATCATTTAGAAGATCATATCATTGGAAATAAGAGAAAAAGGTGTGATAAGAAGAGGAAAAGCTTCTATGATCTAGGAAAAAGTAATTTTTTTTTTACTTTATGAGGTGGAACCAAAAATAGTGATTGAGGCATGTGAAGATGAAAATTAGATCAAATATATGAAGGAAGAGTTAGAACAAATAGATAAGAATCTAACTTGGGAATTGTTCCCAAGACCAATAGATAAGAATGTGATTGGTACTAAGTGGTTATTCTAGAACAAGTTGAATGAAGATGGGAAAGTTGATAGAAAAAAGGCTATACTTGTGTGTAAGGGTTACTCATAGGTTGAAGGTATAGAATTTGAGGAAATTTTGTATGTGATTGTAAGAATTGAAGCTATTTGGATGTTTTTAGCTTTTGCACCACATAAATATTTAAATTATATCAAATGGATGTGAAGTCTACATTATTAAATGGTGAACTGGAAGAAGAGGTATACATTGAACAACCAAAATGATTTTAGTTGTCAGAAGATGCAAATATTTTTTTCAGATTGAAGAAAGCTTCGAGAGCTTGGTATACAAGGATTTAGAAAAGGTACTAGAGATAAAAATATGCATTTCAAAGTTGAAGGAGAAAAATATTGATTGTGGTGGTATATGTTGATGACATAATATTTGGAGGAAATGGAGATATGTGAAAGAAGTTTGCAGAATAAATGCAGAAATAATTTGAGATGTCATTGTGTGGAGAAATGCATTTATTCCTTGGTTTACAGATTAGTCAATGAAAGAAATGTATATTCATATCATAGTCTAAGTATGTTAAAGAATTATTGAAGAATTTTAGAATGGATGACTCTAAAATGGTATGCACTCCTATGGTTATTAGTCATAAGTTGAGAAAGAATGATGAATATCATAAGATAGACTAGAGAAATTATAGATCAATTATTTGTGGACTATTATATCTTACTACTACTAGACCATATATCATGCATTCAATTTGTCTTGTGGCTAGATTTCAAGAATATCCCAAAGAATCTCATGTTGCAATAGTGAAAAGGATATTCAGATATTTGAAGGGCACTCTGGATTATGGTTTGTGGTATCCTATGGGTAATAACTTCTCTTTGAGTGTATATATAGATGTAGGTTGGGTTGGATGTGTAGACAAAAAGAAAAGTACAAGTGGTGGTTCTTTCTTTGTTATAAGAAGATTGGTTTCATGGCTAAGTAAGAAGTGAGATTTAGTGTCATTATTTACTGTAAAAGTAGAGTATATTGTAGCAACATCATGTTGTACACATGTGTTATGGATGAAAAAAACATTAAAATATATTAAAGTTTCATATCATGAACCTATGAACTTATCTTATGTGATAATACGAGTGCCATAAATATTTCAAAGAATCCGGAAATTCATATGAGAATAAAACATATATCAATTTGGTATCACTTCTTGAGAGAGAAATTAGTAGAGAATGAGATGAAGTTGGAATATGTGCCTACTAAAGATCAGGTTTTTGATATTTTCACAAAGGCTCTTACAAATCAAACTTTTTAGTATCTCTGAGAGAAGTTAGGGGTTATTTCCCCTCCTTTCAAATAGATGCATAAGTGAGTGCATGTAACCAGGAAGCATTTCAAGATATATCTCTTGGTCCTAGACTAATGCTAAAGGCTACCTCTTAGGGGGAGTAGGTATTAATAGTACTTGTTGGTTGATGTAGTCTTGTGGAGCATAGTGTGTACCCCTAAGGGGGAGTGTGTAGGAAGAGAGCGCAATTTTTGTCTCTTACAAGTGTTGATTTTGGGGGAGAGTAGGTATATATAAGTAATGACAAAGGAGGAGTAAAAGAAAGGAAACTATGTGTTGTCCCTTTTCCATTGATGTCAAAGAGGGAGAGAAAAATTTGAAGTGGTTGGAAAACCATAGTGAAGAAATGGAAATGGTTTGAAGACCATAAGGGGAGAAAATTAGTTGAAAATAATTGCTTGTGTAAGGGGGAGAAATGTGTATTGGTGAGTAGTATGTGTTGTTGTTGTTATTGATGGTTTTTCATATCAAGCATTTCCATCAATGACAAAGGGGGATATTTTTGGAAGTTTGGAGATTTTTGGAAACTTTTGTTGTCATTGATGTCAACATAGCATTGTTGCATTGATGTCAACCCCTGAGGAAGTAAGTGTGTTGGTTGCATTATGTTGCAATTAGTATAATCACTAGTGTCAACATCTAATGTAGTAATGATAAGTAAGGATTGTGGATATAAACCTCTTGTGTGGTTGAGATGTTGAGAAGATGTTGCAGATGTTGATTTTGTTTTTGTGGTGCCTGGTTTCCAAGTGTTTTTGAGAAAATTTGAATAAAAGAGAGTTTAGTGTGACAAAGTGGTGTTCAGTGTTTTTCTCTGAAATTATTAATTCTTGAAGATACTCCCATGCAGTTTAGTCATGATAATAAGAGGTTTTCAAAGGTGTCATATCCAAAGTTTTAGATTCTAGATCATTCTACAATGGAAGATGTGTTTGAATATATGTTTGTTTGGTAAAATAGGGTGTCTAAGGGAAATGAGATTGCTCCACATTTATCCACAGTGAAGTTTCTAGTGTTGTGGATCTAGGTACATGTTTATAATGTTTGTATCTATCTTCCCTTTAAATTTTTAGGTTTTGGTTGCTTCATAAAGGTGTTCGGTGTGTTGGATGTTTGTGCTAGTATGTCTAGTTGCACAAAATGAAGGTGTTCTTGATTTTCAAGTGGTTGCAATAGTTGTGTAGATTATTTTGATGGTGTTGGAGTATTATGAGATGTTGTATGAATATTTTGGAATTTTTTTGTGTGGTCCACAAGATTTATTTGGACCTTGAGAGGTGTGTTTGGTGTCACTTGTTAGTGTTAGTGTAGGTTTGGCTAACCTAGAATGCTAGCGCTAATTGTGGAGGATAAATTCTGATTAAGGAAGTGTTGAGAATAATTTTTGTGTAGATTTTGGTCCCAATTAAGTATGGAATGGTTTTTATTTACTTCTTTAAATTGTGGTAGTGTTTGGTACTAACCTATTTGGTGTTACACGATTGAGGTGTATACATTTCATTAAGGGCAACCTAATTGAGATTTTTTGATGTCATAGAGGGTATAAATATAAGGTGAATTATTGTATGGATCAAGGTGTGAAGTGTGTGGTGTGAAATACATGAAAGTGATCAAATGTGTTGATCTAAGTGTGAGCCTTAATGTCAATGAGTAGAAGGTGTCTACATTTCAATCTGGTTGATGAGTTGTTTGTGCTTTGGTGAAACTATACCTTTGAAATATGAGAGATGCATTATTATTATTATCTCAAATTTATAGTGAGGGATACTTTATTTCTTATTTCTTCTAGACATTGAGTCCTTTGGCAGTGATCTTTTCTTATCTTTTTGGGTAGTAAGCCCTTGGTAGTGAGAGTTATTGTATTTGGTGTTAGAATTGATATATTAGTGAGATAATCCTCACCATGTTTTTTCCCTTCTTGGATTTTCCATGTAAATATAGTGTTATTATGTGCTTAATATATTTTCATTATTATTTTACATGTTTGCATTCTGTTAATGCATGTTACAGGTTTAATGGTGGATAAGGGTTTAAGAAGAAATGTGGATCTGAATGCTAATGAGGGTTTGTGATGTTTTAAAACTATAAAACTAACTCACCCCCATCTCAATTTTCCTATGCATTCTAACACATTCCATTCCATACAAATCTTCAAATATTTTACCTTGCATATATATCTTCCACAACCTCGAATAACCTTCTCTAGGTCAACCTCAATTAAACATATACACCTCAAACATACAACCACCAAATAGTTCAGCACCAAATACTTTTATAGTGGAAAGAAGTGAATGTGGATCACATAAAAGGGTTAACTAGGACCTAAATATACACTAACATGCTACACCAAGCTTCCACAAACCATGAAGCACATCCACAAAAATGCTAACACACTAGATTAGCCAGACCGACATTAACTCCATCAAGAAACCAAATTCACACTTCACCAAGGCTAAAAACATCTTGTGGGCCATGTAAAAATATTAAAAAACATCTTTAAATATTCAAACACCAATAGAATATCCAAAAACATTGGCACAAACACATGAAACTAAGAATCTATCATCCTATGCAACTAGTCAACCTGCCATAAAGATACAACTCATGAACCAATTTTGTAGAACAATTGAACACTAGAAATATCAAGGGAAGGTAGATACAAGAAATATTAGCACATTACCAAATCCAAAAGAAAAGAAACTTCAATGCAGAGAAATGTGAATCACTTCCATTTCTCCTTGACATCCCTCTTCACAAGCCAAAAATGGTTCAACACACCGTTAAACATATCTTCTACTGTCAAATGAACCAGAACTTGCAAATCTAGATATAACACCTTTAAATAAATTTTACCATCACTTTAAAACCACAAAATCACATATTGAAGAATGAATAAATGTGGAGAAAAAAATATAACACTTCCCAGTCACCTTGTACAATCCTTATGCAAATTTTCTCAAAAGTACTTGGAAACCAAGTGACCCTTCTGCATTTGAAAATACCTACTCAACACCATCTACAATACCTTCTCAACACCATCCATATATTATCAACATATCTATACCAAAGGTTGACATCAATGACAACAATAATGACAACATAGTGCAACAATAACCCCCACACTTAATTTTTTAGAAGATTTTGCAGCACCCAACATATTGATAACCACACAAGGGATGGCGAAGGACAAACTTAAGGATTTTTTTGAAAAATTTAAGAGTTAATTAAAATATCTTTTGTTAGTTATAAATGGTGGGTTAACAAAATGTAACTATAACAAGGTGTACTAAGACATAATATTTTACAATTTTAGACATACGAAATAGGGCTCCAATAATCCTCACAGATTGGTTACTCTAAATATAACTTGGAGAGAAAAATTCAACACACACCATTTTCCACACTCATACATGTACATAAAACAAAAATTATTCACAAGAAATTTCTCTTACAATCAAAATAAAATTTGGAAAAATTTGTAATCTATAATTAATTTACAAACGTTCAAAGAGTTTCCTCTAATAGATTTCAAAGAGCGTATGAATTCTTCCCTTGAAATTTATATTTTCTCCTCTATTTAATATTTTCTCCCTTCTATTCTTAATTATGCATCAACCATCCAATGGATTTCTAATAAAAACTAAAACCATAATTTTTTCCTCCAAGAAAAGTTCCCCCTCACACTACTAAATAAATCTAAAATAAATAAAACAAAATGAATCTTCCTCTTTACAAGAGGAGGAGACTTTTTATGTTCCCATTTCAAGGAATGTTTTCCACTTTTTTCCTATGAAACTTAAAGAAGGGTCAAAACTTCACTAAATTTCTTTTTTTACACATAAACAAGTATCCTAAAAATTATAGTTAAATATTTTTAGGTACTTAATTTCATCAAAATAATAAGGAAAATACTTTTAAAATTAGTTAGGAAAACAATTAAAAATTAACATTACATTTTAGACATTTTCCACAATGAAGAGCTTTCTCCTATCATGGGCCTATGTGTAGGTATGACAAGGACTTCACAACATTTTTTTTTTGAGAACCTCTAAATATTTACTTTGGCCATCAGATTATATACATATTTGAAAAAAATATAAAAAAATAAAAAATTCATTAATCAACATAATCATCTCAAATTAATAAATAGTCATTAAAATAATTTAACACAAAAAATCACCATTGCACATAATTTATATAGTAATGATATTTCATATAATAATTTCCCATGATAATATTTATGAAATTATTTTTTAATGATGGTGATATTTAAATTAATCTTTATCAAATACACACAATTAAATCATGAGAGTAAGCCAAAAGCATTAGCTAACTAGATCATCACAATAATGTTATTAGAATTAGTTATTATAACCATGATACCAAAATCCACACTCACTAGGAATATAATATAATATAATTATAAAATTAAATTTTATGAATATCAACATCCATTCTAACCTACTATCATGATCATAATTTGAAACATAATGTGCAAACACTTGAGTAACAATATCCACAATGTAAGTCTATCAAGTACAAAATAAATTTCTAAGAAAGGGTGGGACTCACACTTTGATGAAGCCTATGAGATGGGCATATGCACAAATATGGGGGCCAAAAAAGTGTTTAAAACCACTTTTTAGTTCATTGTGCATATTAGACAAGTTTCCTATAATGCGTTAATGTTATAACATGCTCAAATTATGAAAAATAAAATAGTATAAAAGTAGCATGTGGTTTAGAATATTTTTTTATTTTTTTCATAACATGAACACATAATAATGCACTCGTGTTATTACTTTCCTTGGAAACTGCAAATCATTAATGTTGTATTTTCCTTGGGCATCCAATGTAAAGGTTTGGATCTGCATATCAACACCTAAAGACACATTTTCTACATAATATAAAAATAACTAAATTTCAAGCATGCTATCCATCATGTTTTCATATTTATTAATGTTAATATAAAAAAATTCCCCAAAAATGTCAATCTTTCTTACCTTTCTAACCATATAATATGTTGTACATTTTGAATATGTTAAGGTTTTGATCTTCAATCTATTTTTCTAGTGTTCCTTTTTTGTCAAAAGAATATGAATAGTGTTATATGCATAGGAAAAAAAAGAGGGGGATGAATCAATTGTATACTTTAAAACATTCAAACCTTCAATATATTTTCAAACCCTGATCAACCATTGAACCCTTAACATGCATTAACAAAATGTAAACATGTCAAGCAATAATGAAAACACATCAAACACATAAGAACACTAGATTTGTGTGGAATAACAAAGAAGGGAAAAAACATGGTTAGGATTAGCTCACTAATATATGAATTGCAACACCAAATACAATAAGGCTCACTACCAAGGGCTCACTACCTAGAAAGCTAAAGAAAGGCTCACTACTAGTGGCTCACTGTCAAAGGATTCACTGTCCAAAATAAAGAAGAATAGAAGAAGGGGTGGATGAATACCAATATAAACTACTAAAAATAATCTCTCGTATTTCAAATTTACAATTCCATTGAAGCAAAAACAACTCATCAAATTGACTAAAATGTAGACACCTTCTGCTCACTACATTTGGAAGTCATAGGCATTAAGGCTCACACTTAGATCATCACACTTGATTGAATTCACATATTTCACATCACACACTCTACACTTAATCCACACAAAGAATCACCTTGTATTTATACCATCCATGACCTAAAACAATCTCAATTAGGTCGGCCTTAAGGAAATGTGTGCACCTCAATCATGCAACATCAAATAGGTTGACACTAAAAATTTCCACTATATAAATAATTGAAGGTAGACCACACCACTACTTAGTTGGGACCCAAATATACACTAAAACACTTCTCAGCACTTCCTCAAACAACAATTATCCTTCGTAATTAGCACTAGCACACTAGGTTATGCAAATCAGTACTAACACTAATAAGTGACCACAAGCATGCCTCTACAGGTTTGGAAACATATTTCAGACCACCCAAAAACATTCCAAAACATCTTATAATATTCCACATCATTAGAATATTCACCACAACTACTAAAACCACCTGAAACCCAATAACACCTTCATTTTGTGCAACCATACATACTAGCACAGACATCAAACGCGCCAGACCACATTGTGGAATAACTCAACACCTAAAAATTTAATGGAACATAGATAAAAATGATATAATAACATTCTCAAATGCACAACACCAAAACCTTCATAGTAGAGAAATGTGGAACAATCTCATTTCTTCTAGACACCCTATTTCACCAGACAGACATACTGGTTAACACATCTTCCATTGTAGTATGACCCAAAACCTAAAAATCTATATATGAAACCTCTAAACACCTCTAATAATCACATCCAAACCACATGAGAATATCTTCAATCATGAATAAATTTGGGGAAAAAAACTAATCACTACTTTGTCACACTGAACTCTCTTTTATTCAAATTTTCTCAAAGTCACTTGGAAACCAAGTGAACCAACTTCATAAAAACCATTAATAACATATCTACAAGAAATATACAACATTTTCAGCATACAAAACTCTCCAAATACAACAATCTCCCCAAACACAAGTTAGAGCAACAACCTCTCCAACTATACTGAAGTAGGACATTAATGACAACACCAACATGTGTTGACATCAATACTAGTATCATTCTAAAACTCTTTTTATACAAGGGGTTGACATCAATGAAAACACACAAGAAAATCACAAACAACTCAAGCTTCCAATATCTCTAAAATTCCAAATTTCACCCCCTTTTCATTGATGGCAACACTTTCTTTCTAAAAAAGCATCAACAACAAAAGCAACCAACCTCAATAATACAATAAGCAATACTTCCCTTGACTAGGAAAACTCTTTAATATTCATCCTCTCTCTTTAAAAACTTCTCATCCCATAAAAACAACAATAGTTGCACTCTAGATCACTCTCCTTTTCTCCTTGGACAATACTCTCCCCCATATACAAGTTTTTCTCTCCCCATTTTTTAGATTCTCTCTTCCCCTTTGATAGCAATGGAAAAGGGCCATATACTCATCCAAATATATTAATACTTTTCTCTCCCCCTTTGAAAAAATTCAAAGGGAAACACCTACACCTTTCAAACACCACTTTGACACTACTTGTAATACTGACAAACAACTACACTCTCTCTTTATTGCACTCATTTTTCTGAACTCTCCCCCTTAGGGACACAAAATATACTCCATATGAATTCACCAACCAATAGTACTACTACCTAATCCCCCTAAGAGGTAGCCTTCAAAATCAGTCCAGGACCAAGAATGTATCTTGAAATGCTTCCTAGGAAAATAAAAACACTTATGCATCTAATTTAAAGAAGGAGGGGAAATAACCCCTAACTTCTCCTAAAGATACTCAAAAGTATATTTTGGATGAGCCTTTGAAAAAATATCAGCAACTTGATCCTTAGTAGGCACATAATCTAGCTTCACCTCATTCTTTGAAACTTTCTCTCTCAAGAAGTGATATTGGATTGAGATATATTTTATTCTCGAATGCATTACTAGATTTTTTGAAATATTGATTGCACTTGTATTGTTGCACATGATAGAAATAGGTTCAACATATGAAACTTTGATATCCTTCAATGTTTGCTTCATCCACAACACCTTTGTACAACATGATGTTTCTGAAATATATTCTAATTTTGTAGTAGATAATGGCATTGAATTATGCTTCTTACTTATCCATGAAACCAACCCTCTTCCAAGAAAGAAAGCACCACCATTTTTACTCTTAGTGTCACTTGCACATCTAGCCCAATCTACATTTGTATATGCAATCAAAGAGAAGTTAGTATCCTTAGGATACCACAAACCATAATCTAGAGTTCACTTCAAATATCTAAATATCCTTTTCACAACTAAAACATGAGATTCTTTGGGATCTTCTTGAAATATAGCCACAATTCAAACTAAATGTATGATATCGATCTAGTAGCAGTAAGATATAATATTCCACCAATCATTGATCTATAATCTTTGATCTATTAGGATACTCATCATTCTTTCTCAACTTATGACCAATAACCATAGGATTACATACTAGTTTAGAGTCATCCATTATAAACTTCTTCAACAATTCTTTGGCATACTTAGACTATGATATAAATATACCTTTCTTTGATTAACTGATTTGCAAACCAAGGAAGAAATTCATCTCCCCACACATTGACATTTCAAATTATTTTTAAATTTCTTCTACAAAATTCTTGCACATATCCTCATTTCCTCCAAATATTATATCATCAACATATACCACCATGGTTACAATGAAAGGGTGATTAAAATTATTTTGGAATGCATTACTACTATGAAGTACTTTGTTCTGGTTAATGGGGTCCTCTATGGTTACTTTATGGCTGGGAGAGGTATATGGCAGGGTGAACCACTATATCCTTATTTATTCATAATGGTTGTTGATGTGCTAAGTAGGAATGTTGCTAGAATGTTGTCATAGGGCTCTATTAAAGGTGTTAAACTAGCCATCACTTCTGATCCAACTATTATTCAATAGTTTGTGGATGAAACCATTCTATTTGGGAAAGCTTTGGTTGTGGAAGAAATGAAATGGAAAATTTGTCTCAACAATTATTTGGCTTTCTTAGGCCAACATATTAATTATAATAAGAGAATGATCTCTTTCTTTAACTACACTCCTAGCCTACATGATCATGTGGCCATTGTTCTGGGCTATGTGAGTTTGTCCCTTCCTTTAATGTATTTGGGTCTCCCTCTCACTATTAAGGAAATCACTCCCACTTTCTAGAATGCTATCCTAAAGAGGATTTAGAGGAAGTTGGTAGGGTGGAAAGTTTCAATCCTTAGTCATCTTGGAAAGCTATAACTCCTTACTACCACCCTTCAAGGGATTTTGGTGTAATTCCTTCCCATGTTAAAAATTCCTAGTTACATTGCTGAAAATTTTGAAAAAATCCAAAGAAACTTCCTTTGGTCTAGTACAAAGGGAAAAAAGAAGATGTCTCTAGTTACTGGGGATAAGGTTTTCCTTCCTAAAGCTAGAGGATGGCTTGGTATTAGGAAAGTCCAATCTACCAAAAAATCCTTGCTCACCAAGGTGGATGGGATCAGTTAAGGAACAAAAAAAAATGGTGTAGGATTATGAATGAAAAGTATCTAAGAAACTACCCCCTAATTAGATGCATTTCAAATGAACACCCCCATGGGTCTTTGGCTTGAAATAATATTTTCAAGATGAAGAAGTGTCTACACTCTAGGTTGAGATGGAAACTTGGAAATGGTAGTAGCATTTGTTTCTAGAAGACCCCTGACTGTTTGAATCCCCCCTATTCTTATTTGACTTCAAAAATATGATGGAACCTACACATCTTTTCTTTGGAAATAATGTTTGTGATTACCTTCATGGTCTGTAGGGATGTAGGAAATGGAAATATTTAGGATTATGCTTCCCCCTTTCCTCAAATTTGAAATTGTTGGCTAAATACTTATAGGACATCCTCTCCCTAACTAGAATTCCCATATCCAAAATTGAGGATGAGTTAGTTTGGACTAAGGAACACAAGGGAAACCTTCCTATCAGGTCATCTTATGGTTTTCTATTAGACAAGGGTATTTAAATAAGACTTTGGAAACAAGTTTGGAATAGACACTTGACACAAAAAAAAAAATCTTCTGGTGGATGATATGTCACAACAAAATCCCAACCTAGGATAATTTAAGGAAAAGGGAATTCTAGACCCCGAATAGATGCATGTTATGAAAAAGTAATGAAGATTCGGTTGATCACCTTTTACTGCACTATTTGTTTGTGTCTAAATTTTGGACTTTGGCTTTTAGAAAATTAGAGAATCATTGGACCCTGAATGGGGACATAAAATCCTTTATTGAAGATTGGTCTGGCCCCTTCCAACACCCTCTCCCCATGGAGATCTAGAGTGAAACCCCCACAATCATTTCCTGGTGCTTATGGAAAGAGAGGAACAATCAGATCTTCAGAGATACTGAGAAAATCCCTAAGGAATCTTTTGGCATTGGGATAAAACTTATTTTTGAGAATGTCTCTCTATACTCTTGGAAACCCCTAGAAAAACCCCCTACTGAATGGGAGATCAATATGGTGAAATATTGGAATCAAAACCTAGAGATCAAATCCTTTGATAACTATAAGTATTTGGATAGAAGGAAAATGGTATGGAGCCCCCCAGGCATTGGTTGGTTCATACTGAGTTTTGATAGAGTGGCTAAAGGGAACCGAGAAATGGCTAGCATTGGTGGCACAATCAGGGATTGCAAGGGAAATTCATTGTTGGTTTTTTTGAGCTATTGGAATAAAATATTTTATGACAATAAAGGCATGTACACTACTTAAGGGCATTGAGTTGGCTGTCACTCTGCGAAGAAAAAAATTACACATAGAAGGGGACTCTATGATAGTAACTGACTCTATTAGAAATTGTTATTTTCAAGGATGGAGCATCAGGGATATCCTTTTAGACATAATTTTTTATTTCAAAATTGGAAAGGAAGTTATTGACTCACACCTTTTGTGAGGGAAATCAGATGGAAGATGCTATAGACAACCTTGGTTCCTCGTGGATTATTTGCAAACTTTGGAGAAGAATTGGGGCTCTACCAACAAGTATAAAAGGATTAATCCTTGATGAGCAAAAAATTATAACCATTGAAATGGTGGCTCTACTCGTCAGGGCCTTTGATGATGTGGACTAGGTCAAATGATGTGGTGAGGATAAAGTGGGGTGTGGAGGGGTTTTTCATAAATATGAATATGTATGGTTGAGCTCTTCTTAGTTTTTATGGGTTGTCTTGTCGCAAGTACCACATATCACATCAAATTTTTAGGATCGTGTGGTTAGGGATGTTTATCTCCAACTTTCCAGCTATTTGTATTATGATCAAGCTTATGATGACCCTAAGATTTAATGTGATGTACTTAAGGAATTCAAATTTTGGCCTTGCAACTACAAGGTCTGAAAAATGTGTAAGTTCAAAGTGACTTCTATCAGATCGATTATTAAATATTCGATAAATTTCATCATGTCTTTCTATCTAAGCTTACTATAATTAAGGAAAGTTTATGGCACCATGAAGATGATTTCCTTGGGAACGACCACTTCCACGTGTAAGATTGTGGAAGCATTAATTATTCTTTATTATCCATGGTGGTTTGGAAATGGTGTTATAAGGTTGGGTATAATCACCGACAGCTAGTTCAATTCTTGGATAATTTTTTTTTCTGGGCTAGTTTATGTGAGATGCATTGAGATGGGTGGCAATAGAATCGGTACTTAGCCCAACAACTACGTTGAATTTCATAGGGACCCAATTGTTGAACAAGACAAATGAGGGGGGAGTGAATCAGTTGTAACAAATTTAACCCTTTAAATCAATCACCAAAACTTAGATCAATTACAAATCCTTAACACTAGTAAAATGATTAAACATTAAGTGCAAGTGCAGAAATTGAAAACCATCACACAAACATACTAACACCAAATTTATGTGGAAAAAGTAATGAGGAAAAAACCATGGTGAGGATTAACACACTATAGAGAATATCAAAACTGATTACATAGGCTCACTTCCTAAGAGAAAAAGGCTCACTACCAAAACAAGGACTTAGTGTCTCGATCAGGACTCATTGTCCAAAAAGGTTAACCACCTGAAGCAATCAATACCATAGAGATACAAATAAGGTAGATGAGATATGTTATAGAGAGAAGACAATATCAATGCAACACATATTTCCACCACAATTTACTCAACCACCTATAGACATGCATGAAATATAGAGTACACCTTGAGCTCACTGCATTAGGAAACTTAGCATTTAGAATTTACACTGACACAGTACAACACTTGCATCTACACACATTCTTTGTACATATCTCATCAATAACTCATCCTATATTTACACCATCTTCGACTTTGAAACATATCCAAAGTCAACCATCCATCATTAAATTTAAATTAGGTCAATGCTAAAACATCCTAGGGTAGAATTAGAATGAGGGAAACCCAAACAAATTTTTGATGAGAACCCAAATAGATCCTAACATGCTTCATCATCTTTGAAGGTACTGTTCAACTCAAGGTCGGACAAACTAGTATAAAACACATTGAACATTTAAGCACACACAACCCTTAGCATGATTAAATCCTTCTAGACACCATAATTATCTTCAACATGATCATAGAAAATTGACTATAAAACCACAAGTCATAAGACTTAACAAAAGAGAAATTTGGACAAACAAAATTTCTCTCAAACCTCAGCTAGATACACAAAAATCCACAATTCACAACTAGTGAACATAACTCGAACTAAATAGTGAATTAGAAGAAATTTTTTGGATATAGAAACTTCCAAAAACCATGAAAATCATGTCTTAACCACACAAACATAGGATAAAATCCTGAAGCAACCACTAAACACCCGTAACCTTTCTTCATTACAATTTTCTCAATATCATCAACATATATAGCCAATAACCTGCATCCATGACATAAATGATAGAAATAACTGGTTGATAACCAATTGACCAATTGACATCAATGACAACACCTTCATTCTTGCAATAATATCCCCTTTTGTCATTGATGGTGTAGTGTAGAAAAAAATGTACCTTTCTTGATATATGAATAATTAATGATAAATTGGACCTAATGTTTCCCTGAGCTAGTGCTATGAGGTGTTTTACACAACCACATTAGGTTTTGGGCCCTCTTAAAGTTAAATTAACCTAACTTTTCCTTAATTTAATGTTGTAAGATGTATTAATTTACATCTTCACATTGAATTTAGGATGCTTGTAAACTAAAGTGGACCTAATCTAGTGTTGTAATGTGTTCTACACATTCACATGGGATTTAGGGCCCTTCTAAGCTAGATACACCCAATTTTTCCCTAATTTAGTGTTGTAAAGTGTATTTATTTACACTTTCACATTGGATTTTGGGCCCCATTACATTTATAACCCCTCTTCTAATCTGAAATCATACCTATTGTTCCTATAACATACACGCCCCATTCAGAATGGGGACCCTCTCTTTTTGCTTATGTCGGGTCACTTTTGCTTTGCCTCATTTTGTGTAGCCCTATTTTTTGAGTCCTAAGTGATCAAGGAACCCTAAAAGAATCATCTTGAATTGACCATTTTTTTGGCACCCTTAAAATTTCAAAGTCCTAGGTCTTCATGAGATTCTTTGGCTATTTTCCTACAAATTTTAAATCGGCATCCTTCGGCCAGTACGGGTCCACCCCTACAAGCCACGCTTTGCAGATTTCTTTGATGCCTTTGTTGTTCTAATTGGCAGACACCCAATGTCCTCCCACCTTGTAGGACCTGCATCCAACTTTTCCCTTTTTTGTCAATGTCTATCCCAAACAACCAATGCTTGATTTTCATTCGCTCAGCGGATCCCACCACCTCGAAGGCCATTTTTGAAATGACTGACAACCAACCAAAGTGGCTACAGTACAAGCATTTAATGCCACATTTTCTATAAATACCCTGCCTAAGCTATCATTTTCATGAAATTCCTTTGTAGAAGAAGTGTCAGAGCTCCATTCATTTCCTCTATCATGCTCACTGCATCTATTAGCCAATTTAAGCTACAATAAAGGGGTGTTTTCATCATTGGCCATGCAGGATCATGAGGTGAGTTTTTCATTTCCCCTTGCCATCTTAGTTTCCTGCAAAATAAAAAATGATTAAATGTTTCTTCAATAAAATTATGAATCTAGGTAAAGAAATTACCTCCCTACAAAACCAATGAGTTAGAAATTCAAAAAACCTTAGAAAATATCAATCTGGAGATGACAGAACTGATCACCCTCACCATTGTTCTTGAGCATAGTAGTCGTGCCCCTCGGGCCTGCCTACTCCCCAGCTTCATTCCTCTCTTGTGCAAACATTAATTTTTTTGAAAGGGACCACCATCCTTGTCGGCTCTACCTTCGTAGAATGCCCCCTCCTCTTGGTCATTCCAAAATAGCTGCCAACCCAGGGAAGTCCGCACCCTTGGGCCTACATTGCCCAATGCCCTCCAAGAAAAAGATGAAGATGAATTTTAGGGGGATTTTATAAAATTTATGTGATGAAGGTTGTTTTGTAGGATTTCAGCTAATGTTCCTTGTATTATTATGCTCGAATCATTTACTTCTCCTTTGGTTGCAAGATATATGGAACCAACATTCGGATCCTCATGGGCAGCCACAGAGAAAGAAAAAGGGAAGAAGATCACCAAGGCACCCAAACAAAAAGAGGCTAAGGATCAGATGAGGTACAAATTCCAATGTGAAAACCTCAATTCGAAAGTCACTACAAAGGGAAGAAGATTGCCAAGGCACCTAGAGGCAAAGAGGATAAGGATTAGATGAGGTACAAGTTCCAAGGGGAACCCCTCAATTCGAAAGTCACTACAACATGAAAGGAGATCTCAGACACCAATCTGGGACACACAAACATCGATGAGTTTAAAAAGAGGGTCAGGCTCAACCCAACAACAAAGAATGCCAGAAAAATCAGAGGTAGTGGGTTGGCCAAGGCTGCTAGATTCCCCTAGCTCTCATAGCCCCCGAGCTTTTGATGGCCTGCAAGGAAGCATACCAAGAAGATACCAAAAGAATAGTGGATAGGGATGGGAATATATTGGCCGACTTGTTTGCCAAGTCAATAGTGAGGACCTTTCACATTCCCACCTTCAATGAAATGGAGAGGACACTGAAGGAGTACGGTAAGTAGATGTGGGATGAAGATCCCCTCATATGCAAGCAACTAATAAACCAATATTGGTTGAAAGAAAAGAGGGGTAGTGCTAATAAAGTTCCCCAAGAACTCTTATGAAGTGACTTTTATGAAGATTACCATCACTTGGTAACTCTTCTAAGTAGAGTTATGGGCCTTCCAACCATAGAATTCTTTCAAGAACGGATGTATTTTATTGAAGAAATAATCTGAGGGGATACCAAATTCTACTAGGTAGGAATGATTAGTGATTGCATACATAAGTAGTTTGTGGCAATAAAGAAAACCTCAAAGTTCTACATGACATCATACCTAGTCTACTTGCATTCCAACCATGCCCAATATAGGGGATTATTTGTGGCAACGAACCCAACTCCATAAAGAGATCTAAAGGTGTATGATAAGTGCCCTCAACTTCAATATAGAAATTTCAAGAGGGACTACTATAGAGTCAACGATACCTTCATAGGCCACATCATCAGAATGCTTGGGGGTGACCCTGAAAGAAGAGTCTCACAAAGTTCCAATGCCTTCATTCACTGGTTCAGCTTTGTGTTTATACAATTTCCAATGTTCACCTACATCCAAGTTGAAGGTTTCTTTGATAAACCATACAAGTTGCCCTAGTACCCAAATGACTGGATAATATTGCTCGAACTCTCATGATAGTTGCAGTGAGCACACACCCTCTTAGGTGACAAGAATAGAGTGAGGATCCCCTATCCCCTCACCTTTGGCCAAGGGATGTATGAAATTCACACATCCCAGTGTGTAGAGAACTCTAATAAGGAGTTGAACAAGTATAAACTAAGGCTCTACATTGCTCGATCGTGGATGGATCCATATGGAAAACTAAAGAAAATGGTTGGATTAGAATATGCCCACCTGAATAATATTGAATAATTTTGGGCGAATTGAAAAGATGACAAGGAGGTGTATGTGTGGTAGTAAATCTGTATGACAAAATACTTTTTCAAAATGGTGAAGTTGTTTCCTATGCTAGATTAGATGCCTGAAGATGAGAGCATAGTGGTAGATCTAAGATATAATGCATTTTCCAACTTACCACTGCCATTGATCTACTAAAATGAAGAAGAGGTCGATGACCTTGATATTATAACAAAGCTTGTTGAGGAAAGGACCAGACAATGGATTGATGGGCAGATTTCTCAATTGAAGGTGCAAGGGATAGCCTTGACATACACAAAATTCAAGGATGTGCATGAGGATGAAACTAGTGGTGCCGCTGCCAATGCTGCCCCAACTAAAGAGACTTTGGTCTCTCCCCCAAATACTTGATCAAGAAGAGAAAGGAGGTGGTTGAAAAAAATCCCAAATCTAAGAAGTCTTTGGGGAAGGCTTCAGAAGATGAGACTCGCAAGAGATGAAAGAGATCGGGCAGTTTCACAAGAATTCCCACCATTCAGGAGGACCCTCTCCTCAAGGGAGAAGAACAACCAGAATCCTCACCTATTACACTTGCTATCCCAGCTACAAGAGCTACTACCATTGTTACTCCCCCACCTAATTCACAAGAAATGGTTGCTACCTCTTTGCCCATGGTGGACATTTCAATCCACCTTGCCTCCACTTTTCTTGTGGCCTAGGTTATAACTGTGGATTCCTCATCCACCACCACTTCCCCAATCTCTTCCTCTTCCATTTCTCCATCATTGCCTCTTCTAACTGCCACAACAACCATGATCCTCACTCTTGTCCTCTCATAAGCTTTCACCAAGTACATGCAAAATATGCCCTCAGAGCTTTCTGGATTTTTTGTGAACCTTGCAATGCAAGCCGGCTTGGCTTAGGCTATAACTGGTCTTCCTATCCCACCTCCTCCTACTAAGTCTCCTACGATGGAAGCAACAATGAAAATCTTGGAGGGCTTGGACAGGTAGCAAAAGGAGGCAACCAAGAAATTGGAAGGAAAAGAAAATGATTGCCATGAGCATCCCATATTTCAACATCTAGTAATATATGAAGTTGTCCATGAAGAGGAGGAGACACAATCCTCCAAGGAATATGATGAGGAATCAAATGCAAAGTTTATTGAGGAGACTTTTGAGTCTGAGCTTGAAAAAGAGTTGGCCCAGCAACTCAGGGATGTTGGGGAGAGGCTGAAAAATGGCCTGTCATTGAAGAAAAGGGTGCTGATATAGAAATAGAGGACACTAAACCTCCAATAGGGGAGAAAAATAAAAGCTCCAAGCATGATAAAGAGATGCCTCCTTCGAGAAAACAAGAAGAGGACAAGCCTGAAGAAGAGGTTGAAATAATAAAAATACTAGAAACATAACATCATGAAGAACATGAGCATGAGAAAGAAGAAGAAGAGAAAACTTCTGGAAAGGAGAACAACCCTAAGGAGCATGTAGCCAATAAGTCACCAAATAAAATAACTATAGTTGTCTAGGATTCAAATGAAGAAGAAGGGGAAAATCTAGAATAGGAAACCTCGGGTGAGAAGACATTGCAAATCTAGCACACCCATGAAGAAGAAAGTGATCACAAATCACCAAAAATGGGAAACTCAGATGCCCAAATGGCTTGAGAAGGAACTAGAAAAGAAGACCCCAACCCCAACAAATCTGAAGGCAAGGCTGGAGGCCATCTTGGCTAGAGCCCAAATCAATACAAAGAAGAAAAAGAGACCAAAATTTAGATTTCAGCTAACTATGGATGCATCTAGATTGAGGATAGTACAAATTACCACCCCAGTAATGGGTAAGGAAGGGGTCAACTATAATATTTCTACAATTGACCTAGGAAAAAAAATGAGAGATCAAAAGATTGACCATCTTCAGGTATCTTTCACCACCATTATGCGTCAAATGAACAAGGATAAGACCTCTAAAGAGGATTTAAAAGCATAGATGGTGGATCTAACAACATACATTCAACAATGGTCTTCAACTAAAGAGTTCCATGCTACATCAATCGCTACCCCATTGCTACTATCACAAGAGCATATTCACAAGATGGAAAAGAGAAAGAGTTGGACCAAGGCCATAAAATATTGGTTATGATAGGTCCTCTACAATGGAAACATGAGCATACAATGTGTTGTCAGGACAACAAACAAATTCTTGGAGGTGCAGAAGTATTTTGGGGATATAAGGAAAATCTGTACTGACTTCCCAGAGATATATAGGATCATGTATCCTAAAATTGAGGCAATCCTCAAGATGCCTGAGAAAACAGTAAAGAAAGAGCTTGCTCTAGAGGAGGACAATTTCTGGCTTGTGGAAAACTTGAAATTGGGTCTTGATCACAGGAAAGAAATATTAGAGCGGGTGCTCCATGAAGTGGAGTAGGATATTGATTGGGTTATGGAGATTAGAACGACATGTTAAGAGTTCCTTAATATAATTATAGATTTTGATATGCCTTCTATTAAGATATATTTGGAAAAGATAAAGCCTCACTTTCATAAGAAGATGGAAAATGGAACCACGGGTGAGGTCATAGTGGATTTTATGGGTTTTTCTTCCCGTGCCTTCACCTAGTCAGAGCAAGTAGCACAAAATGTATCCAAATCTGAAAAATATTGGGACACACTCACCCACCATTCCAAGAAATTGAACTTCTAGGTACTTCAATCCGATATTTAGGAATGGGACAAGCTTCATGCTTTGATCAAAAAGTTTGTGGAATATGCCACATTGCAAAAGGAGGCTTGAAAGCCTTTTATAGATGATAAGTTTCTCATGATGTAGCTACAGCCACAAGGGAAAACAACAATTTGCTAAAGGAAACAAGAGTTACAGTGTTGCCACAAGAAGACAAAATAGGAATAAGACAAAGTTCTATTTTAAATTCTTATATATTTGGGGGTAGGTGAAACCCTAATGTAAAATAAATCTTGGCCACTCATTTTTATTTTTGAAAACTATAAATAGGGGTTTCCTCCTCTCATTTTTTTACATAAGAGTTAAGTTTTTGTAAAGACATGCTACTGGAATATTAATAGAAATTCATTGATTTGGTGGATTCTTGAGTTCCTTTGCATGTTTCATTATTCTTTGCCTCTTAGTAAATTTGGATAGTTTCACTTTGTTATTTTATGTGTTTCAGTTTTCTTAGTAGATTAGTTAGGTTTTGTTCATTGATGCTAAAGATTGCTATGGTGTTGACCTCTTCCTAGTTCATAGTTTTGCCTACATATTGATGATATACAACTATGCAAAGTTAGCCTGAACTTTATGTTATTTCTACACTTAAATCTCATCTTTTTGTTCATGTTAATGGTGAATGAAAGCTAAAATTTATAGTCCTTAGAAGATTGCACTAGTTTCATGATACTGTAGACCTTCTTGGTTAAGTGGAACTAAGTCTTGGGAAGGCTATCCTACTATAGAAACCTCAATTGTCACTGTTCATTGCTAGTTTAAGATTCAAGAACCTTTTCTCTTCCCTTCCCCTTTTCCTTTTTTATTAGTGACTTTGAACAAGGTTCATTGCACATTGTAAAACCAAATCTAAAGATGAAATAGGAGTTTTGGACTATTGTTCGAACCTACAATAATTATGCAAGTGACATCCCATCTTAAGAACTCCATCAAAGGACCAAATTCCATGCCAGCCTAACTTTCGTCAGTCTTCCCTGTGATTACCAACAAAATCACATTTAAAGAACTGAGATATTCATGCATGTCATGATCTGACACCCAAGAGACCTTGGGGTGATTTTCAGCAACGCATCAACAGAATTGGTGCTAGAAGGAGGGGTTCTTTGGAGGTAAGATAGTTTAAATTGGGTCATTTTCCCCTGAAATATTTTACAAAGTCTTAATATCAACACCAAACAAAGGGGAATTTCAAGAGCTACCACCCCATACCCAAGCTAGAAGAGCTAGAAGAGGGGAATCATCCAACTAGTCCACTTCACCTTCACCATCATCCTCTCCTTCCATCCATTCACCTCTACCCTCTCTTTCACCATTGGTAGTGCATCTCTCTTCTCAGCCATTCCAAATAGCCTTCAAGGCCACCATCTCCCATAGAAAAGGAGCTGCCATTTTAGCCCAACATACCTACTTTTCCAAGTGTTGTTCCTATAGCAACTACTACCCATTTGCAGCCCCAAGTAATTCTAGCACAACCCCCCCACCTCTGCCTCCCATGGAATGGCTAGGAAAAAATCCATCTCCTCTGACCTTCAACGCCTACCATGATATTTCAAAGAACCCAGAGGGCTTCTGTGCAAAGTTTAACCCTTGAGATCTATAAAGGATAGTAGAGGAACACCTCAAGATTTTTTAAACAACCTTGAAGGATATGCAGATCCAACATGTAGATGTGGCCTGCAGAATCTTCCCTTATTCCTTGGGGGAGGAGGCCTTCTACTGCTACATTCATTTTCCTACGAGGTCCATTAACACTTGGGACTTATTGAAGAATTCCTTTTTGTAGAAATTTAAAGTCTTGATCAACCCTTTCAAGCTATACCAATAGTTCATGGCCATTCAAAGAGAAGTCAACAAGATGATCAACTCATTTAATGATAGATTTCACTCGGTAAACATGAGACTATAGACACCTTAAATAGTTGATGATGCTTCTACTTGCCTCATGTACTATGCGGCCCTGGACAACCTCACTTTTATCTTGGTGAAAAGGATGACCCCGCCACTTTGACAGTTGATGAAGGCCTATGTAGAAGCAGTTAAGGTGAGTAGATATTTGGTACAACATATTGCTAGTCCATTGCCATATTTGGGGCTAGTTTCCCATCCATATCAAGTCCAAGGGATTTCCCAAGATTTGGCACAACAAACACCCTTGATGAATCCAATTCCACAACTCATGATGGTGCCTCACCCTGGACAACCATTGAGTTAGGAACCTCCCATGCCTCAGTATTTACAACTCCAGAAGCAATGAGTTCATGTTCAACTACCCCAAGTACCAACATACCTCCAAGGTTTTGAATTCCTGCCTGCTCATCAAAATCAGTTGGTGGTACAACCTGTCTTCCTCCGAAATTTAGCATCACAATGAACAATGCAGAGAAGGACTAGATTGATGAGCTGACAAAGATGATCAAGAAGATATCAACTGAGATGACACATGAGGAACCAAAACAATTAGTTGTAAGCCTCTAAAAGAAGCATCTAGGCCAATCTCAATCATGAAAATTGAGACAACCATGAAAATCATGATGTTGGTACCTCTTCCAAACAAATCTATGAGAGAAATTAGAATTCAAGGTAGAACTTTGATAGAAGACCTTCCTAAGGGAAAAATTAGACATGGAACACAAGGCCAAAAAATGGCGGCGTTCCCACACCTCTTGACCAGCCCAGTGGTGGTGAAAAGACTATGAGTGGGGTGTACCTAGTTGAGGCTACCTTATTTAGTTGGTATCACATCCACAAAACAAGCCAACATTCTGAATTGGATTGTCCTGAGTTCCAAAAAATCATTGAGATTTTTGAGATAGAGGTCTAGAACATAGTCGACATTTTGAGATGCAAGGACGTTGTTCCCTTTGAACCATATGAATCCCTAGTATTGGTGTTCAATCAGGCTCCATTCCCCAAAAGTGAGAGCAATGTGTCTGAGAAGGAGACTACTACCAAAAATGATGACAAAGAAGAAGTAAGTACTGAAAGTCATTTGGCTCAGCTCTTCCATTTCATAGACAATAGTCTAGTAGATCAGGAAGAGCTAAGAGAAGATGAATTTCAAATGTTTTACCAAAGGACTACCCTGTATGACCTTAGAAATAGACAAGCAGGCGATCAAGTAGGTGGTCCTTTTGACACTTCTACTCTGCCTAACAACTTTAGTACCCCTCCTGAACCAAATTCTAGCAACAAACTAGGCTACTTTCATGTACCTACCCAGTACTTTAATAGAAATAGGTAGAAAGGTCAGAACCAAAACTATCCTACTATCTCCTCCTAGAATGCTCCTTGTGATGTTGAAATCGAGCAAATGGGAGAATATGTGGTAGAAGAATTCAATAAGGTTAAGTTAAGTGTGTCTTCCTTCGATTTGCTCAAAGTCCCAACTGTTAGGAATGACTTTTTTAGAATGATCAATGGGACTCCTTCATCCAAGGCAACCTAGGAAGCACCCGCCAAGAGGGTCTCCATCGAGGATTCACAGAGTGAGGCTGCCATTCGATAGGTTTTCAATAAGAACATAGACCCAACTTCAAACCATGAAACTAACAAGCAACTGACCAAAGAACTGGATCAGACCTAGGCCCAAAACAAAAATAGCGATAAAGAAAAGGAACAAGTTGCCCAAGTTGATGTCTCGGGGGGACTATTCTAGGGAAAATTGGAAACTCCTCCTTTCCTAACCACCATTAGAGTATTTGGGAAGAATCTCCACAAATTCCTAATTGATTTAGGGGCCTCTACTAGTGTCATGCCCTTGACAACATGTAAATCTTTGGGAATCCTTTTGAATCCCTCTTGACACAAGGTGACGTAGGTTGACAAAATAGAAATCAACATAGTTGGTGAGATTAATAGGATACCTATGCAAATTTTTGCTAATCCAAGGATACAAAAAATGATTGAAATCCAAGTTGTTGATATTCCAGACACCTATGGCATCATTTTGGGAAAGGATTTCACATGAGCACTGAACAAATATGCCACCATGGACTATTCCCACCTATGGTTGTCATGGAAATGGATGCATAATTAGATACGTATAGATCGAGAGCCTCACATGAAATTTATGATCATAGAGTATAACAACATGAACGAGGTACTATTTGTTGAGACAGAGCTAGGGAAATACTGCCCTGTGTCATATTCAGATGAACAATAATTCTATGAAGAGGATGTGGTAGAGGAGGTCCTTCTTGTATTGTGAAGTCCACCTATTGGTCTAACCCACACACCTTAGAGAACAAAAATGTTGATTGAATTAGATGATGAGGATTCTTATGAAGATGACCACCTTGGATTGCTAGATGGTTTCCAAGATTTTATGGAAAAGTGCATACAAGATCAACTCAGTTTGGGAGCAAGAATGAATAATCGAGAACTCTTGTTGCCTAGTTGGTGTAGGGTACACAATGTTGCTCATTCAGAATTCAAATGCTACCTATGTCAAACAAAATTTGAGCACATTAGAGGATAGGTTACCCCTAAAGAAGAATCTCAATAGGTACCACCAGGTCAAGGCCATGTGAAACCTCCAAAATATCCTTAGGCTACCAAAGTGAAGACACCGTCAAAAGAAAAACTAAAGTCTACTAATTCAAGGATCGAGGGTTCTTCCAGGTTCTGTACATTGCACTTCAACGGGTCCAAATCGAAGCAAGGGGTTGGAGTTGGCTTCAAATTAATCAACTCAATGGTTAAGTCATATTTCACTACCCATAGACTTAATTTTTATTACACAAATAATGTGGCATAATACGAGGCATTAGTCCTTGGCCTTCTAATGGAATTGAAGATA
This sequence comes from Sequoiadendron giganteum, assembly GCA_007115665.2. Lineage (NCBI taxonomy): Eukaryota > Viridiplantae > Streptophyta > Pinopsida > Cupressales > Cupressaceae > Sequoiadendron > Sequoiadendron giganteum. Next base: position 254,274,661 of record CM021106.1, on the reverse strand, counting down.
AAGTTCAAAATGTTACAAGTCTTTGGTGACTCAGAGCTATTCATGAAACAAGTAAGGAAACTTTACTCTTGCTATAATCAGAGACTAACCAACTATAGACACAAGGTATGGGATTTATTAGAGAGCCTAGATGCATTCAACATTCAATCCCATGCTCTTAGAACTATGCTACCAATGCCTTGGCTCAAGCAACCAACACCCTACAACCCCTATCATTGTCTAGAGTTAGGAGATTAACTATTGAACTCACTTCTATCCCATTAGTGCTAGACAATGTGGCCAATTTCCAAGTTTTCAATGATGACAAACACATCTTGGATTTCATCACCAACTCCAATGTATTTGGAACCTAGATAATTGATGAAGTTGAGCTTGAGGAGGCTGAGCTAGAAATAGAAGGGGTCATCAACCTCAAGACCAACACTATTCCTAGAGGTATGGTCTAGCTAGAGCAGATATTTGATGTAGATCAAATTAGAGATCAGGATTAGCAGGTGAAGAAAGACTCCATCAACAATCAATGTGACACCCCCAAGCTCGGAATAGCCGAGGATGCAAAGAATGTATTCATTAGTAAGGTGTGCACACCAGAAGAAAAGAAAGGTATTTTTGATGCTTTGTGGAAGTATTTTGACATGGTTTCATGGAGTTACAAAGATCTGAAGACATATGACACGTTAATCATCACACACACTATTCCTCTTAGGCTAGATGTTAAACCATTTTGGTAGTGGCAATGCCCCGTCAACACATTGTTGGAACTGATTATCTACAAAGAGGTGGAGAAGTTGTTATTTGCTAGGATCATATTTCCAGTCAAACACTCCACATGGGTGGAAAATCTGGTTCTGGTAAGGAAAAAGAATGGTGAAATCAAGTTGTGTGTTGATTTATGCAATTTGAATAGAGCTTCAAAAAAAGACAACTATCATGTTCCGTCACTGGATGAGGTATTACAGATAGTCAATGGTTCTCAAATTATTTCCTTCTTGGATGGGTACTCTAAGTACAATCACGTAATGGTGCAGTATGAGGATAGGCATAAGACAACATTCACCACTAAGTGGGGGACCTTTGCATATAGGAGAATACCTTTTGGATTGATCAATGTAGGTGCCACCTTCCAATGTGTAATGGAAATTGTCTTCAAGGACATAATTGGTAAGTGTATCATCATCTATATGGATGATCTTATCATATTTTCAAAGAATAGGGGAGACCATGTCTTTGATTTATGTAAAGTCTTCTAGAAATGCAGGGAGTTCAACATTTCGTTGAACCCAAAGAAGTGCATCTTCAGGGTGACTGAAGGAAAGTTTCTTGGATGTTTCCTCTTGGAGAAAGGAATTTCCATATACCCTAAATGTATCCAGGCTATAATGAAGATTCAACTGCTAAACAGCAAGAAAGAGTTGAAATCTTTCTTCGGCAAGATAAATTTTGTTAGGAAATTCATTACAGGCTTTTCTAAAATTGTCAAGCCACTGAATGCCATGCTGAAAAAGGCTAAAATTGATTGGACTCCAGAGGAAAAGTAGGCCTTTGAAGAAATCAAGAAATCCATTGTTTACGCCCCTATGTTGGTTAGCCTAAATTACCTAAATATATTATGCATCTACTCCTTTGCTTCGAACCACTCATGCACCAACATGTTGACCCAAAAAGATGATGAAGGAAATGAGTACCCAATTTCCTTCATGAGTGCTCCATTAAAGGATGTTGAGCTGAGCTATTACAATGTGGAAAAATAGACATATTCTCTTGTAAGAGGAATCAAGAATTTTAGACACTACACCCTACACAATAAGGTGTTCTCCATAGTGCCTGACCCAATGGTGAAGACGTTGCTAATGCAAAATGAACTAGGAGAAAGATGAGAAAAATGGGTTACTCTACTGCAAGAGTATGACATGGAGATCCAACCAATGAAACTAGTAAGAGGAAAATCCCTCACTTGAAATATAGCTAAAGTAGTAGTAGAAGATGAACTTGAGCTTATGGTTCAGCAATATGAACTTGAAGATGTCTCCCCAAGGGAGTGGTATGACAATATTGTCTATTATTTCTTGAACAAAATATACCCACCTCATTCATAGGGATTCCAAAAGTGTGCCCTTAGGCTGAAAATTAGAAGCTATATGCTATAAGGTTCCATACTTTATAAGAAGAATCATGAAGGGATCTATCTCAGATGCTTGGGTAAAGAGGAAGTAGTTCATATGCTGAAGGAGTTCCATGAAAAGTTCAGTACTGATCATGGATCAGGTCCCTCTATTTCTCATCAAATCTACGAGTAGGATACTATTGGCTTACGGTGTTCAAGGATGCCCATAATCATGTTTTCACATGCCATGTTTTCCAGACCACTGCAACTAGAGAAAGGAAAGTTGGTTTCCCACTACAACTAGTCTTGAAATAAGACTATTCACGCAATGGGATCACCACTTCATTGGTCCAATAAGCCCACCATCTTCTATAGGTCATAGGTACATTCTAACCGCAGCTAATTATTATAATAGATGGACATAAGCTATTGCATGTAGGAAATGTACTAGAGAGGTAGTTGTTGAATTCATTGAAAGTTTTATTATAAATCATTTTGGTTGCCCCTAAGCTTTACTCTATGATAATGGTCTCATTTTTTCCTTGCTGAAATTTTATAGTTGGGACTTTGATCATGGTATTTCCCTTAAATTCTCATCCAAATACTACCCCCAAGGTAATGGCCTTGTTGAATCAACCAATAAGAACCTAATCAATTTCATTAAGAAGTTGCTTGATAGGAATCCCAAGGACTGGCACACCCAACTCTATTTTTCCCTCTGGGTAGATTGAACATGTCATAAGGTTGCCTTGGGAGATTTTCCATTTCAACTCATCTATGGCCTTAAGCTTGTGTTTTCGATTCACCTAAAAATCCCCACCCTCCAATTCATTAACACCTTCTATGAAGAAGGGGATCAACGAGAGGCTCTCTTAGCTGAGCTACTCCACTTAGAAGAAGTTTGTGTCTGTGCTATTGAAAATTTTGCCAAACATCAGGGCGTAGTGAAAAGATGGTTTGACTGATGATCCAAAGTAAAGGCCTTTAGAATCACTCATCTGGTCCTATATTGGGACAAGGCCCATGAGAAGAAAGGGGTACATGATAACTTTTACAAGCTCTGCTTGGCCCCTTTCAAATTGCTGAAATCCTAGGAGATAATGCTTTTTGCTTAAAGACCTTAACTAGTGAAGATGTCCCATTTCTTGTCAATGGGCAGCACCTTAAGCATTATTTCCTCACCTGAGCTATTGTAGCTCATCCATTGTAAATATTTGTACATAGGCTAGGTTAGGTTTCCCTTTCTTTTCTATTTTTCTTCCATTTTTGTTTTGCTCATTTCCATGTTGTTTTTCTTTAATGAGGGTGTCCTTTGTTCCTAGTGCGGTGGTCATGCTCAGTTCGACGAATGGTTCATTCTACTACTCACTCTTGTTTGTTCTCTGAATAAGAATTCACTCCCAACTATCAATTTTTGAATGCCTCTAGGAGTTGGTTTCCTCCTTTGAACTTTGAACTAACCTAGGATTGCATCCTTATTTGAATCTTTTTATGCTTATCATGGATCATACACAAGAACATACTTTAAATGTTTCCAAAGAATTGTTTAGAAATTTATAGGAGGGCTAAACAAGTGAAAAATCTTAAGTCTTATCCAATGACCACTGTGATCCCCAAACCCATTGTGCTTCAGTGCTTACACAATTGAGAAAACAAAAAGAAATTGTTGCAAAGAAAAACAAAAAAAAAGAGTCAAAATTATGCAACTGTATGGGTGTATGAATAACTCTATCAAGGCTATGGATTCCCAACTAGTAGTAGAGCTATGTTTGTGGGGTCACAATGATAACTCCATCGGGGCTATGGATGCTTGACTGGAAGCGGAGCAATGTCCAGTTTATTTTTGAGGTTAGACAACCTACGTAGCTTACCCTTGCCCGATTAGTAGTCATCTACACAATATTTGAGGAAAGGAAATGAAATCACCTTGCACACACTCTCATGATGAGCCTGTAGCCTGATTCAACCAAGGATACCATCCTCAACCTACTTCTTAGCTCACTTTTGGAAATTGGCCCTTGGTCTGCGAAACCAGAGATTCTAGGTTCTGAATGAATATTTATCCTTAGAACGCTAGGAGTGTTCTCCCCACCGAAGTCTCCATTTGTTGTACCTATAGCACACACACCTTGTTTGGAAGGGGGGCCCTCTCTTTTTGCTTATGTTGGGTCACTTTTTCTTCACCTCATTTTGTTTACCCCTATTTTTGAGTCCTAAGTGGTCAAGGAACCCTAAAAGAATCATCTTGAGTTGAGCATATTTTTGCCACCCTTAAAATTTCAAAGTCCTAGGTATTTGAGGGATTTCTTTGGTTGTTTGCCTTCAAATTTTAAACTGACATCCTCTAGCCAGTGCAAGCCCACCCCTGAAGGCCTCCCTTTGCATATTTCTTTAATGCCTTTGCCGTTCTAAATGATGGAAACCCAACATTCTACCACCCCACGAGACCTACATCTAGCTTTTCCCTTTTCACTGACATTCGTCCCAAATAGCCAGTGCTTGACCATCGTCTGCTCAACAGACCCTACCACCTCGAAGGTCATTTTCAAAATGACTGAAAAACCAACCAAAGTAGTTGTCATATGAGCATTTAATGTGGGCATTTAATGCCGCATTTTCTATAAATACCCCACCTGAGTTGTCATTTTCATGAAATTCCTTTACAAAAGAAGTGTCAGAGCTCCAACCATCACCTCCATTGCATCGACTACATCTGTTCACCAATTAGAGCTATAATCAAGGGGTATTTTCATTATTGGCCATGTGGGATTGTGAGGTGCTTTTTCTATTTCCCCTCACCATCTTAGTTTCCTCCAAAATAAAAATGATTAAATTTTTGTTCAATAAAATGATGAATCTAGGTAAAGAAATGACCTCTGTACAAAACCCATGAGTTAGAAATTTAAAAAACCTTGGAAAATATCAATTTGGAGATAATGGAATTGATCACCCTCATTGTTGTTCTTGAGCACAACATTCATGCCCCTCAGGCCTACATCCTACCCAACTTCATTCCTCTCCCGTACAAATGTTCACTTTTAAAAAAATGATTTTCATCCTTGTCAGGCCCACCTTTGCAGAATGCCCCCTCCTCTTGGCCATTCCAAACTTTTCTAAATTTCACAAGTCCAAGGTTGGACCTCCCAACCTCCTCGGGTCTACAATTGCACACCTCCAAATGCATTTCACCTTTTGGTTTTTCTATCTCGAATGACTATTTAATTGCGCCCTCCCGGTGTGTGGGTCCTACCTCTATGGTCGACAAACTTAAACCTTAAATGTTTCACAAATTAAAAATGGTATGTCCTTCGGCCCTAATGGGTCCAGCTACGTGGGCCTCCACTTGCATAGGCCTCCACCTATAAGATGCTCATAATCTTTGTCATTTCAAACAACCTATGTGGCCCACCCCTGCAGTCTTCATTTAAGAAAAGCTTACAAAATTCACAAGGCTAAAGTCTAACGAATGACCCTCAGACACTCTCAGGCTCATAGTCTTGTGCCTTTATCTATGGGATTCCACCCAGGCTTGACTATTTCAAATGGCCACTCGGTGTCATCTCTCTGGCGGGTGGATCCCACACTCCTAGTGGCTAATTAAACTAAAGCCAAGGTCCTCAGTCCTTTGCGGGTGGAGATTTGTGGATTGTTGTTTGTGGGATTCTATCGGGTGCCTGTCATTTTAACGGTTGTCTCATAGCATCCTTCCATCTGTCAAGTCCCACACTCTTGTTTTTTGTTTGAACCCACAACTGAAGCAAATCCAATATGCATTCACCCCATATGGACCTAACCATGCAGGATGCCACCTTGCCAGCGTTGTTTTAATGGTAGAGCCTCGAAAATAGTTTCCAGCCTAGGGAAGTCCGCACTCCTAGGCCCACATTTCCTAATGCCCTCCAAGCAAAACAAAGAGATGGTTTTTAGGGGATTTTTATAATCTTTAAGTGATGAACGTTGTTTTGCAAGATTTTAGCTAACGTTCCTTGTATTATTATGCTCGAATCATTTACTGCTCCTTTGGTTGTAGGATATATGGAACCAATTGCTAGATCCTCGAGGGCGGCAATAGAGAAAGACGAAGGGAAGAAGATCACCAAGGAACCTAGAGGAAAAGAGGATAAGGATTAGATGAGGTACAAGTTCCAAGGGGAACCCCTCAATTCCAAAGTCACTACAAAGGGAAGAAGATCGCAAGGCACTTAGAGGCAAAGAGGATATTGATCAGATGAGGTACAAGTTCCAAGGGGAACCCCTCAATTTGAAAGTAAAAACAACATGGAAGGAGATCTCAAACACCAATCTAGGATACATAGACATTGATGAGTTTAAATAGAGGGTCAGGATCAATCGAACAATAGAGAATGCTAAAAAAATCAGAGGTAGTGGGTTGGAAAAGGATGTTGAATTTCCCCCAGCTCTCATAGCCCCTGAACTTGTGATGGTCTATAGGGAAGCATACCAAGAATATGCTAGAGGAATAGTGGACAGGGATGGGAATATATTGGCCAACTTGTCCTCCATGTTAATAGTGAGGACCTTTAGCATTCCCATGTTTAATGAAATGGAGTAGAGATCGAAGGAGTACGATAAGCATATGTGGGATGAAGATCCACTCAAATGCAAGAAACTAATCAACCAATATTGGCTGAAATAAAAGAGGGGTAGTGCTAATAAAGTGCCCCAAGAACTCTTCTGAAGTGACTTTTACGAAGATTACCATGACCTGGTAAATCTTCTGAGTAGAGTTATGGGCCTTCCAACAATGACATTCTTCCAAGAATGGGTGTTGTATTTTATTGAAGAAATAATTCAAGGGGATACCCAATTCTACTAGGCAGGAATGATTACTAATTGCTTGCATGAGCAGTTTGTGGCAGCAAAGAAAACCTCAAAGTTCTACATAACATCATACCTGGTCTAATTGATTGCCAACCATGGCCAATATAGGGGATTATTTGTGGCAACAAACCCAACTCTAGAAAGAGATCTAAAGGTGTATGATAAGTACCCTCAAATTCAATACAAAAAATTCAAGAGGGACTATTGCAGAGTCAACGATGCCTTCATAGGCCACAACATCAAAATTCTTGGGGGTTACCCTAAAAGAAGAGCCTCACATAGTGCCAATTCCTTCATTCACTAGTTCAGCTTTCTATTTATACAATTTATAAATTTCACCTACATCGGAGCCAAATGTTTCTTTGATAAACCATACAAGCTACCTCAGTACCCAAATGACCGGATAATATTGCTCAAACTCCCAAAGTAGTTGCAGAGAGCACACACCCTCCTGGGTGAGAAGCATAGAGCATGGATCCCCTATCCTCTCACCTTTGGCTAGGGGATGTATGAACTTCACACATCCTAGTGTGCAAAGAACTCTGATAAGGAGATGAATGAGTATAACCTAAGGCTCTACACTACTTGATTGCAGATGGATTTGTATGCCAAACTAAATAAAATGGTTGGATTAGAATATGCCACCTACACAATATTGAAGAATTTTGGGTGAATTGAAAAGATGACAAGGAGGTGCGTATGTGGCAATACATGTGCATGATGGCATAATTTTTAAGATGATGAAGCTATTTCTCGTGCTCTATCAGATGCCCAAAGATGCGAGCATGGTGGTATATCCATGATATAATGCATTTTCCAACTTATCGCTACCATTGATCGACTAGAACGAAGAAGAGGTCAATAACCTCAATATTATAACAAAGCCTATTGAGGCAAGGACCAGACAATGGATTGATGGGAAGATTACTCAACTGAAGCTACAAGGGATATCCCTGACATACATTGAGCTCAAGAATCTGCATGAGGATGAAACTGACGGTGCCTCTACCAACACTACCCCAATTGGAGAGACTTTGATGTCTCCCCCAAATACACGATCAAAGAAGAGAAAGGAGGTAGTTGAACAATAGACCAAATCTAAGGTGTCTTTAGGGAAGGATTCAAAAGCTAAGACTTCCAAGAAATCAAAGAGATCGACCAGTTTCATAGGAATTACCACCATTCAGGAGAACCCACTCCACGAGGGAGAAGAACAACCAAAATCCCCACCTATTACACTTGTTGTCCTAGCTGCAACAACTGCTACCACTATTACTCCCCTACCTATTTCACAAGTAGTGGTTGCTACCTCTCCACCTGTGGTAGTCATTTATGTCCATCTTGCCTCCACTTCTCCTGTGGCCCAGGTTATAACTCTGGATTCCTCATCCACCACCACTTCCCAACTCTCTTCCTCTTCCATGTATCCATTGTTGTCTCTTCCAACTACCATAGTAGCCACGATGCCCACTCTTGTCCTTCTAGAAGCTTTCACCAAGAACATGCAAAATATTCCCTTAAAGCTTTCTAAATTTTTTGCAAACCCTACAGTGTAGGCCACCTTGGCTCAAGCTATAACTGGTCTTCCTATCCCTCCTCCTATTGAGCCTCCTACGATGGAAGAAACAATGTAAATCTCCAAGGACTAGGACAAGCAGCAAAAGGAGGTAGCTAAGAAAGTTGAAGAAGAAGCAGATGATTACCATGGGCATCCCATATTTCAACATCTAGTAATTGAGGAAGTCTTTTGTGAAGAGGAGAAGACACAATCCTATGAGGAAGATGATGAAGAATCAAATGAAAATTTTATTGAGGAGACTTTCAATCCTAAGATTGAAAAAGATTTGGGCCAACAACTTAGGGATGTTGGGGAAGAGGTTGAAAAGCAACCTACCATTGAAGCAAACGGTGCTGATACAAAAATAGAGGACACTGAACCTCCAATAGGGGAGCAAAATAAAATTCCCAAGCATGATAAAGAGATGCCTCCTTTAGGAGAACAAGAAGAGGAAAATCTTGAAGAACCGATTGAATTAAGAAAATTCCTAGAAACATAACGCCATGAAGAACATGAGGATGAGAAAGAAGAAGAAGATAATTTTTTTGGAAAGGAGGATAGCCCTAAGGAGCATGCAGCCACTAAGTCACCAAAGAAAATAACTGTATTTTTCTAGGATTTAGATGAAGAAGAATGGGAAAATCTAGAATAGGAAACCTTGGGTGAGAAGACATTGCAAATCTAGCATGCCCATGAAGAGGAAAGTGATCATAAATCACTAAAAGGGGAAACTCAGATGCTCAAATGGCTTGAGAAGCAACTAGAAAAGAAGACCCCAACCCCAACGGATCCAAAGGCAAGGCTAGAGGAAATTTTGGCTTGATACCAAATCAGTACAAAGAAGAAAAAGAAACAAAATTTGGATATGAGCTAATTATTGATGCATCTAGATCGATGACGGTAAAAATTGCCACCCCGTTAATGGGTGAGGAAGGGGTCAGCTACAATATTTCTACCATTGACCTAGGGACAACAATGAGAGGTCAAAAGATTGACCATATTTAGGGATCTGTCACCACCATTATGCATCAAATGAACAAGGATAAGACCTCTAACGAGGAGTTAAAAGCACAGGTGGCGGATCTAACTGTTGTGCCTTTTGCACACATGCCCCATTCGGAAAGGGGACCCTCTTTTCCCTCTTTCCTTTTTTGGCTCCTTTCATTTTGCCTCATTTTGTGTACCCCATTTTTGTGCCCAAAGTCAGGGGTAGCATGTTTCCCAATGTCATATTTTGAGTCTTAGGCTTTCTGGGTTTTCCTTGTCAAAATTCTGGCATGTGGCAATTTTCAGGTTTCCCCTTCTGGGTTTCCCCTCAGGCTTTGTTGTTTCAGAATAGCTGTCTTGGGACAGCTTTCTGGGCCCCGAACCCCAGATCTCCCGCCACCTCTGCATTTTTTGAGCTCACCAACCAAACTTGCAACCATACGGAGGAGTTAATGCCACATTAATGGCTATTTTTTGCTATAAAACCAATTTTTCCAGTTGTCATTATCATTTCCACGAGTGATAGAGAAAGATTGAGGAGCTCCCGATGACTCTAGTTTTCCTCTTATCGGATTGTGAAGTGTTTTCCCGATGACGTCCGTGCATCTGGCAGTTTGTTCTTCAGATTCTCGAGGTAGGTTTTTTGTCTGCGCACCCTCATTTTTGTTTCACTTTTTTCTCAAATTTTCTTTGGGGTAAAATGCAAAATGAAGCCCAAACTAAATAAATTTTCCCCCTCCACACATAACCCATGTTTTAGAAATCCAAAAATTCACCGTTAGATCACCTAAAAATTGATCTGGAACCTTCCCGCATCACAGCTATTCTTCAAAACGGCGCTGGCATCTTCCGGGCCTGGGTCTTCCTGTGCTTGTTCGTACCTCCATCTTTAAAATTTTTGATCTTGCTCTTTTCTTCTTCAGATTTCCACCTCCGGAATTCCCTTCCCAAGATTTTGTTGTGTCTCCACCATTCCAAACGGCCCCGTCCAAGTGTCTTCCTGACCCTCGGACCCTGGACCCTCGAAGTTTGTCCATTTCGAACTTCCCAATTCTCTTCAAATCCATCCTCGGAATTCGATTTCTGGAATTCCGTCCCTGGGATTCCGTCCCCATTTTGCCATTTCAAATGGCTTCCACCTTGCATCTTCCCAGACTTCGTTTCCCAACCGCAAAATCTTCCTTCTCCCAGTCAAAACCCTCGACATTTTCTTCCCCCCAAACTTTCACCTCTGGAATTCCCTTCTCAGGATTCAATTGTGATTTTGCCATTCCAAACGGCCCTGTCCGAGCGTCTTCCCGGATCCCGGACCCCTGTCTGCTGTCCGCCGGAACCTGAAGCCTTTTGTCTTTTTCTCCAATCTTCTTTCGGATTCTGAACACCAGAATTCCTCCCTTGGAATTCCTTTCCTCCTGTGCCATTCTAAACAGCGAGCATAGAGCGTCTTCCCGACCTCTGGGTCCCGGTGTCTCGTTTGTCGTCCATTTATCCCAAGCCCTCTGATTGCTTTCAGAAACTTCCTCCCGAGTTGCCTTCCCTGAGTTTTCTCTTGCATTTCATCATTCCACATGACCGAACCGTAGCTGCTTCCCGGCGATAGCAATCCAAGACCCAGATCCCATTCCCTAGAATTTTGTCCCCTCTGCACCATTTCAAATGGCTTCCTTGCAAATGATGCCCGAACCTCCAAATGGGGCATCAAATTACCTCCAAATCCAAAATGGATTTCGACCCACTTGCTAGAATTTGGTTTTCTTTCATTTCCAACCTCAAATCTTCAAATCCAACTTCAGGAAGGGCATATGGGAATTCCATTCTCATTTTTCCCTTTCAAGTGGCATTTTGCCAAGGGATTTCTGGCCCATGAACTCCGGATTGTTTGCACTACCCTCTAATGATGAAATATCTTGCTTCCATGATTATTAAATATGAATGATGATTGCCAGACTAATCTTGAGATGTAGGGATTTATCGGTGGCCCTTGTATCAGGTTCATTATTATTGATTCTTGTCTTTTGTGCAGGATTTATGGAATCTAGTCCAAAGACTTTCGGTGCTTCCAGAAAAGGAAAAGGAACAGCTAAGCCACCAAGGGGCAAGGAGGATAAAGACCTGATGAAGTAAAAGTTCCAAGGGGTCCCTATTCAATCTGGGATCACTACCCTTTGGAGGGATGTCTCAGATACCAACATTGGGCAAGTCGATGTTGATGAATTCACGCAGAGGATCAGAATGAACCTGAAAACTGCAAATGCCAAGTTGATAAAGAGCAGTGGACCTGCTAAGGCTACAGGTTTCCCACCAGCCCTAGTGGCCCTAGAGCTGGTGATGGCATGTGTGGAGGCATACCAATCTGATACCAGAACAATCATGGATCATGAGGGGAATATCCTTGCAGATATGTCTCCATCGGGTATAACTAAGACCTTCCACACTCCTGCCTTTGAGAGCATGGAGGTCCCCACCTTGGAAGATTGTAAGGAGGTGTGGGAATAGGACCCGTTGGATTGTAAAAGGCTCATCAACCAATGCTGGTTGAAAGACAAATGGGCTAGTGTTGGGAAGCTTCCTCAGGAGCTCTACCGCAGTGACTTCTTCGAAGACTACCATGATCTTGTAATGCTACTCAGCCGAATCAGAGGCCTTCCTAGTGCGGTTTTCTTTCAAGAATGGATGTTCTATTTCATAGAATAGATTCTCTAAGGTAAGGGTACCACCTTCTATTGGGGCGAGATAATCAGTGACTGTTTCCACAAGTAGTTTACCACTATGAAGAAAACTAACAAATTCTTCATGATCTCTTACATGGTGTATTCCCTCGCCAATCGATGACATTATCAAGGTTTGACAGTGATGCCAAGTTATCCATCAGGGCCAGAGCTCAAACCATATGAAAAGTACCCTCAGTTGCAGTTTAGGAATTTCAAAACAAACTACTGCAAGGTGAATGACGCATTCATTGCCCACATAATCCGATCGGTAGGAGGAGATTTTCATAGAAGGACATCCCACAGTGCTACGGTCCTCCTTAGACAATACGCCTTTTGGTATATTCAATTCCCAAGGTTCACATACATCTACATCGAAGGCTTCTCGGATAAACCAAACAAGCTGCCCTAGTACCCAAATGACCGGATCATTCTCTTGGAGCTGACTCGGTAGCTGCGACACATTCACAGTGTCTTGAGTGAAAAGCATCTGGTAGGCCCCATCTACCCCATGAACCTTGGACATGGGATGCATAAGGTCCACACTTCCTAATGTGCAAGATATTCAGAAAGGGAGTTGGCAGAATATAATTTTGAACAATATACAGCAAGGCCATGGATGGATCCCTATGGCCATGTCAGAAAGGCACTGGGGTGCGGATATGCCCACCTCCACAACATCGAGGACTTTTGGGCCAACTATAGAGATGATCTTGAGGTACGGTTGTGATATTATATGTGCATGACCATCATCCATGTAAGAAGGTTGAACTTATGCCCGGTACCTGATCAACTAGAGGAGGATGAGGAAGCTATTGTGGATCCGGGTTACGATGTAGTTTCCAACTTGCCGCTACCCACTATCAATTGGGATGCACTAGAGCTCAATGATATTAGTGTGCTCACCAAGGCTGTTGAAGTCCAAACAAGAGCATGGATCGATGAGAAGGTGGCCCAATTGAAACAACAAGGGGTCATCCTGACATACACCGAGCTTGCAAGTGAACATGTAAGTGAGCCAATTGGCTCTGAGGGTGGAGAAGCCATTGCTCTAATTGGGGAGACATCTAAAGCCCCACCACCTCAGAAGACCAAGAAAAGAAAGGAGGCTAGCCAACAGCTACCCAAACCAAAGGTCTACGCCCGTAAGTCTTCCGAGCTAGAGCCCTCTAAAAAGAAAAGAAAAACAATAGGAAGCATGTAGACAATGGTGATGCCCAAGGGTTCGCCCCTCAGGATCACGAGCAAAGGATCTAGCTCATTTGGATCTCCACCCATTGTAATCACCGCTACCACCCTACTTGCCTTAATTCCAGCTTCTTCTTCCTCCCTGCTTGCGGTGGATATGTCTGTCCACCTTGCTCCTACCCCTCCAGCATTGCGGGTCATTCCCCTAGATTCATCATCCACCACCACCTCGCCAATGACCTCTTCCTCCATGTCCCCTTCCCTTCCTTCCACATCTGCTACCACAACACCAGCCCCAAACCTTCCAGAGTCTTTGGTGAAGTATATGCATAATGTGCCTTCTGAGCTTTCAGGGATGCTCACCAATCCAATAGTCTAGGCTTCGATAGCTCAGGCTATGGCCTCCACTCCAATGACATCCCCCTCTACTGAATCACCAAAGATGAAGGTGACCATGCAGATATCAAACGAACATGAATGATAGTAGTTAGAGGCTAAGAAGGTGCTAGAGTATGAAGATTTTGAATATCACGAACATTCCTTGTTCGAGCATCAGAAGATTGATAAGGTGGCCTATGAGTCTTCAAGTGAGGGTAGTGAAGACAGTGAGGACCTTGATACTAAATTGATCCAAGAGTCGAATGACCCTGAGCTCAATGCCAAGTGGGGCAAACAACTCAAGGAAATTGAGGACAAGGAGTTTGAGGACTGGCTTACACAAGAAGAGGAGACTACTGCTCTAGAGACAGAAGGTAATAGATCTCCAACCGAGGAACATGGCCACACTCCAGAGCATGGTGAGGAAACTTTCCTCCAAGAGAGCAAACAGGTAGAGAGCCCCGAGGAGCGTCAAGATACTTTAAACAAGGAGAAGGATGCTAAGAAGAAGGATTCACCCAAGGAGCAGCAACGTACTAAGTCCCTCGCTAAACATGATACATTCGAGCAAGTTTTTGATGAAGGAAAGGAAGATACATGAACAAACGAGAAGGCTCTAGTTGTCAGAAATGTCAAGCTCGAAAAGGAGGATAGTGGATCTCAAAGTGAAGTACCAGGAAAGGAACCTCAAATGCCTAATTGGCTGTAAAGGCAACTCAAGCAAAAGACTCCCACATCAAAGGATCCCAAGGCAAGGCTAGAAGCCATCATGGCTAGAGCATGAGTAAGCACCAGAAAGACAAGAAGCTGAGGGTCAGATCGAAGATAACCATGGATGCCTTGGGATCAAGAGTAGTGCAAATAGCAATGCCGATGGTTGGGGAACATGGAATAACTTACAACATCTCCCCCATCGACCTGGGAGTGGCCACAAGGGAGTAGAAGGTTGAGCATCTCCATGAGTTGGTCGCCACAATAGTGCACCTTATCCAGCAGGATAAGATCTCCAAGGAGGAATTAAAGGAGTAGGTGGCCAACCTAACAACTTATATTAAGCAATGGTCATCTTCGGATGATTAGCCTACAACATCATCAGCCCCGCCTCTGTTTTTGTCCAGAGCTCAAATTGACAAACTAGAAAAGAGGTGGAACTTGGACAAAACTACGAAAAATTGGTTCCGACAGGTTTTGGACATAAGGAATATAGGTATCATGGCTATTTAGGTAGCAAATAGGTTCCTATAGGTTCAAAAAACTCTCAAGGACACAAGGAAGATCTATGAGAAGTTCCCCAGGAAGTACAATGTAGCCTACCCGAAGATTGAGGCCATTCTCACATTGTCGAGTGATATCTGGGAGAAGGACCTTGCCTTCAAGGACGATGACCACTAGCTGGTGGATACCTGGAAATGAGATTATAACCACCGAAAGAGAAGAATAGAGCTGATTTTGGAATGGATAGCTCCAAACATTGAATGGGTAAGGGAGTCCAGGGAGGAGTATACCCAGTACCTCAAACTGATGATGGGGTATGAGGTGCTTGCAGTCAAGATCAATCCTAAGAACATCAAGCCGCACTTCTTGAAGGTTATGGAAGATGGGATGTCCACCGAAATCACCATTGAGTTCATGTGTTTTGTAGCCCGAGCCTTCGCGCAATCAGAAGCTTGTAAAGAAAATGGTGCTAAGTATGAGGCAGACTGGGAGAAGCTTGGCAACAATTCCCAAGAGTGGAGTTACCAAATCTTGAAGGCTAACATCTTGGAGATGGAGAAGTTTCAGTCTCTGATCCTGAGTTTCATGGAGTATGCCACGTTGAAGAAGTGAGAGGGCAACCCAGTCATCGACGAACAATTCCTTGAAGAATAGCTATAGCAGAGGGAAAATCACTAAAAGACAAATTTTCTATAGTGTTGCCACTAGATGACAAAATAGGGAAGAGACAAGAAAGTATTTTTTAATATAATATATCATGGGGTAGGTGAAACCCTAATGTAAAATGAATCTTGGACACTCATTTGTTTTTTTGAAAACTATAAACAGGGCTCTCCTCCTCTCATTTTAAGAGAGTTGAGTTGTTGTAAAGGCATGCTGCAGAAATTATAAATAGCAAATATAGTCATTTTTGGTGTATTTTCTAAGTTTCTCAATATGTTTCATGATTCCTCTCCCTTTTTAGTTATATCTTTGCTTTAAGTTACTTTGCTGTTCTAGCATCTTCAGATTAGACTTGGTAAATTTAGTATGTTATTTTTGGTTTTGGAGATAGTTGCTGTGTGTATGCTTTCCTTGTCCATACTTTTGGTCATTTGATGAAGGTAGATGACTATGCAAAGTTAGTCTAGACTTCGATTCCATTGTTACTCATTAAACTTTATCTTTATTCATGTTTCCATAATGAATGAATGATGAACATTTGTAGTCCCTAGAAGATAGCACAGATTTCATGATATTGTGAGAATTCTGATTAAATGAAATCCAATTTAAGGAAATTGTCCACAGCAGGAACCTCCATGATCACTATTCATCGGTAGTTGCAGATCCAAGAAACATCTTTCTTCCTTGCCCTTTATTTTTCCTTTTTTCTAGAAACAACTTGTGCCAAGGTTCATTGCACATTATAAAGCCAAATCCAACAAAATAATAGAGTCTAAGATTGCTGCCTGAGCCTGCAGCAAAGCATATCGATTCCAAACCTCTAGAACTCCATTTATCGACTCAATTCCCCTATAGCTTCAACCACGTAAGGCCGCCTTGTGATTCAAGAAAATCACATAAACAATTGAAATATTCCAAGCACTGTCAAGACCTGACATCTGAGAGACCTTGGGATAGTGTTCTGCAATTTGATTGTGGAAGATTGTCTTTCAAGAGAGGTAATGCACCTACCTATTACCTGTGTTGTAAAGTGCATAAAAACACCATCAACACTAACAACATACATTCAGCAATGGTCTTCAACTAAAGAGCTCCCTGCCACATCAATGGCTACCCCACTATTGCCATCAAAAGAGAATATTAGCAAGTTGGAAAAGAGAAAGAGTTGGACCAAGGCCACAAAATATTGGTTCTGTCAAGTCCTCTACAATGGAAACATGAGCATAGGGTGTGTTGGCAGGACAACAAACAAATTCTTTGAGGTGTAGAAGTATCTTAAGGATATAAGGAAAATCTATACTGACTTCCCAGAGATATATAGGATCACATATCCTTAAATTTAGGCAATCCTCAAGATGCCTAAGAAAATGGTAAAGAAAGAGCTTGCTTTGGCGGACGACAATTTCTGGCCTATGGAAAATTGGAAATTGGGCCTCGATCATAGGAAAGAAATCTTAGAGTAGGCGCATCATGAAGTAGAGTAGGATATTGATTGGGTTAAGGAGATTAGGATGACATGTGAAAATTACCTTCAGATAATGACATATTTTGATATGTCTTCTATTGAGATAGATCCAGAAAAGATAAATCCTCACTTTCATAAGAAGATGGAAAATGGAACCACTAGCGAGCTCATAGAGAATTTTATGGGTTTTGTTGCTCGTGCCTTCACCTAGTCAGAGCAAGTAGCACAGAATGCATCCAAATGTGACAAAGATTGGGACACACTCACCCATTGTTCTAAGAAATTAAACTTGTAGGTACTTCAATCTGATATTTTGGAATGGGACAAGCTTCATCCTTTGATCGACAAGTTTGTGGAATATACCACGTTGCAAAAGGAGGTTGTAAATCCTATTATAGATGATGAGTTTCTCACTATGTATCTGCAACCAAAAGGGATAAAAACAATTGGCTAAAAGGACAAAAGAGCTACAATGTTGCCACAAGAAGACAAAATATGAATAAGACAAAGTTGTATTTTAAATTCCTATATATTTGGGGGTAGGTGAAACCCTAATGTAAAGTAAATCTTGGCCACTCATTTTTATTTTTGAAAACTATAAATAGGGGTCTCCTCCTCTCATTTTTTACATGAGAGTTGAGTTTTTGTAAAGACATGCTTCTGGAATATTAATAGAAATTCATTGATTTGGTGGATTCTTGAGTTCCTTTGCATGTTTCATGATTCTTCTCCTCTTAGTTAGTAAATTTGGATAGTTTCGCTTTGTTTTTTTATGTGTCTTAGTTTTCTTAGTAGATTAGTTAGGTGTTGTTCATTGATGTTGAATATTTTTATGGTGTTGACCTCTTCCTAGTTCATAATTTTGGATGCATATTGATGATATAAAACTATGCAAAGTTAGCCTGAACTTTATGTTATTGCTGCACTTAAATCTCATCTCTTTATTCATGTTCATGGTGAATGAAAATCTGAAATCTGCAGTCCTTAGAAGATTGCACTAGTTTCATGATATTGTAGACCTTCTTGGTTAAGTGGAACTAAGTCTTGGGAAGGTTTGCCTACTATAGAAACCTCCATTATCACTGTTCATTGCTAGTTTCAAATCTAGGAATATTTTCTCTTCTCTTCCCTTTTTCCTTTTTTTTATTAGTGACTTTGAACAAGGTTCATTGCACATTGTAAAGCCAAATCTTAAGCTGAAATAGGAGTTTTGGATTGTTGTTCGAACCTATAGAAAATTTTCAAGTGACTTCCCATCTTAATAACTCCATCAAATGATCAAATTACATCCCAAACTAACTTCCATAAGTCTACCCTGTGATTACTAGCAAGATCACATTTAAACAACTAAGATATTCATGCATGTCATGACCTGACACCTGAGAGACCTTGGGCTGATTTTCAGTAACTTGTTGTTGGAGATTTCCTTTCAAGAGAGGTGATATACCTATGCATTACTTGTGTTGATAAAGTGCTAAAACACCCATCAACAATACCCTAGGATACCCTATTGCCAAATCTCTTTCCTCTATTCTTGGGGTGAGATCTCTAGGGTCATCCTTGAATGTAAAGTATAAAATATTGTTTCCCTAGGTCCTAAAACCCTAGTGGAGACAAAAATTCCATATCACATTTTGGTGAAATTGCATTTCAAATAACTTATTTTTTGATTTGGAGTCCATCATCATCCTAGATTTAGCTTGCATTAACATTTCATTAGGATTTACATTGTTTAATTTGCATTCTAGGGTTTAAAATTTTATATTAGTGAAAGTGCATATAGGTTGCATTTTTGCATCTAAAATCATTGAAAACCACCTAAAAATGCATTTTCACTTAGGATACACATCATACAACATCAAAAACATCAAAAACAATTGAAATATTGTATAAAAAATTGAAAAAAACTTGTATTGGGACTCATTCGCCACCTTGGGTGAATCAATCCCTTTGAACCCCTAAAGCTGCCTTTTACAACACTAAATACCTTAGCTCTAAGCTTATGTTTAATGCCATTTGTAGACACCAAAAATTGGTCTAGGCTTGCGAGTACCACTTTCGACATAATTTTATATTATCCATGGTCATGATTAAATAATGTTTATTATTTAATTACCTTTCTAAACACATATTTCCTCTATTAATTAAATAACCCTTTTTAATTAATTCATTAATTCATAATGACCTTTATTCAACTTGATTAATTAAATAAATCATATTTATTTAATTATGTCACTAACTAATTAATTATTCTTTCTTAATTAAATAATTTATTATTTAATTACCCCTTTGTCATATTTTCAACTATAATTAAATATTTATTATTTAATTATTCATTTAATCCTTTTCAACAGTCAATTAAATAAATTACATTAGTTATTTAATTAAATCTTTCATTTTCGAATGTTGAATTAAATTAACATTTAATTCATATTTAAATTGTTTATGTCACATTCTTTTTTTGTCCAATATCTAATCATTCACTCACCTTCTAACTCCAGATCTATTTTAAATCCACCAGTAATCTCTGGATTCGATATTTGATCGTCTTTGCGAGAAGACTCTCTGTCACAACTAGTTAGTTAACTAGTTCTAACTCATATGCATGAATGTGTTTATTAATTAAATATCTTTATTTAATTAATTAATGTATGCATTGGAATGAATTATTCTTCGAGTTCTAATTTTTTCTTTGTCATTCAAAGTATATTTCTTTATTTTAAAGACTCTTTACTGAAGATTAAATTGTTTATTTAATCTGGAACTCGTGTTCTTTCTATTTTTTGAACAGTCTTGACACAAGATTAAGTTATTGTTCTAATTTAATCTTTATCCTATAGAATTTCCTAACTCACATTCTAATTGACATAGAAATCACATTGCATGACATTCATCAATCTCATCTATCGATCTCTCTTTCGAATCTGAGTTAATTGTTCGAAAACCAAAAATCTATAAAATGACCTATCATTATCATTATTCCTCCTCCCGAAATCAATATTTTTGAGAAGAAACTTAATCTTCGATATTTTTCTTAGACATACATCAAGTTTATGCTTGCATCAATACTGAAAATCTGAGGGCAAGAATACTAAGACAACAAAATGGAGAAGGACAATCAAGATAATTCGAAGGAGTGGACACATATTCGGTGAGACTGTTCTAGTTATAGTTATTATTGTTTTGTTCAATTTTACTTATTCTTAGTTGTTTGATTTTAGACTAATACTTGTTAGATTAGATTTAACATCATCTATTCTAGTGCATATTTATCCATCTTAATTCTGAGGCCATTACATTTAGTGAACCTGACGTGAATCACGCTTCAAATTCATGCAATACTTTTCATCTTTCCATTTTTTATTTTGCAGGTTATCATACAGCACATCGCATCCACTCAAATAAATGACGCATCTGTATTTGCGAGCAGCATCTAATACATCCCGCGTTGCATCTGAAATTCAACACCACATCCGAGACATTCAGCATTGCATCTGACTATCAACACAAACCGCATCCGCCTGTCAACATCATGACGCATCTATGGCTCGAAAAGCCGTATCTGCTTGGTAATAGATTCTTTTTTACTTTTTTATTAACTTTCGTACATTCACGTTTTCATTTTTCATTTTTTGTGTTATTTCATTTTTTTCGCTAATGTTTGTTTGCAGCTGTGTTTAGAGGAGTAACTTAGTTTTTGCAGGACGAAGCATAGAAGACCAAATAAAAAACTTAAAACTTATTTTCTGCAGGTCGAAAGCCGAAGACATAAAGGAAACTATTGATTAGTTTGCATGTAGGACCTAATGGCTTTGTTAATTTTATTTGGAAAGCTTTTTGTTTGGTAGATAACTAATTGTCATTTGGATTAAAAAGAATCTGTGCTTACTTTGTCTGGTAATAAAGCACATTTTGTAACCCTTTACGATTCGGTATATCGAAGTATCTTCTCCCCTTGCATAGTCATGCGATCCTGGGTGTAAGAGAAATAGTTACTAACTCTAGAACTTGGGCCTGTCTTGGTGGGAAAAAGTACTCATCCCAAGATGACTCAGACCAGTAACACGCTTTAGCCAGCGACTTCCACCCGGTATATAAAAGTGGATTTTTGGGGGAAACCCCATAAATCATGCTCACTATTTTAACAAGAAGGGAAAAAATGGTTTCTTGTCGTACTAGATGGTGCCCCATGAATGGAATGCCCTTACTAAAAACCATGTTGTAGTTTTTCCAAAATCCTATCTATTTTCTAGTGCAGCAGGTTCGGACCTGTGAAGCCATCTTACATTCTTAAAGTTCATGTGTGGAGATGAGATGTATGCCATGGGAGTTTCATGGGTATAGTAGCTTGGCTTCCCTGTATAAGTGAGTGTCATGGAGGGGAGCTAGTGGGGTCAAATTACTAGTCATCCACCTTGAATATGTGTAGCTGGATTTATCCAAGATAGAACTCAGTAAATATTATCCAAAAAGCCTAGCGTGTAATTTTTCTCTGGTTTTAACAGATCTATCACTACAAAATGAAAACACATTGAATTTTGTTCTTGTTTTTGCTGTATTCATCAAAAAACTTGATCAACAAATGGAGTCAGTCGAAACACAATCTTCAGAAAACCACAACTATCAAACTGAGTTGCAACTATCATTTTTAACACCGCACCTATCTTAGAGAGTCACAATTGTTAAAGTTAAATGCCACATGTGTCTGTCAACACTTTCACACAGTCTAGTTTCTGCACCACAACTGTCAATTTTCAAGTCGCATGTGTCTCTGTGAGCCGCAATTGTCAAATGAAAATCCACATGTGTCTATCAACATGTTTAGGTTCACAGAGTCGATATTATGAGTCACATATGATCAATTGAGTTGCATGTGCCATAAAGAAAACCGCATTTGTTAGAAAACCGCAATTGCCTGTCAACATTCGAAACCTATTTGAGTCAAAACACCACATGCACATCTTAAACCGCATCTTTCAAAAATAGAACCACATCTGATAGTTGAACCACATTTGATTGTTAATAGAAAACTTTGAAAACTGTAAACTGAGTCTGAAAGCATTACTGTATTTTTTTTTTCGCTTTTGTTTCTAAAGATCAACCTTTGATAAAAACTAGAATTTTTTTCTCAAAACCTTGCATTATTAGGTGTCATATATGTCCTAGTCATAGTCATCCTAAGTTGCATGCATTTAGATACTTCCTAGGAAAGTGCATATTGTAGAATATAGTAACTTTCCTCATCATTGGATAAGTTCATGCTCTGATTTTGTCACTATCATTGAACCTAGTCACTATGGTCCTATTAGTCAATCTTTTCAGCTCAATAGTCTAGTTTGGGAAATTCACCTTGTCAACTATCTTTGTCCTACAATCAGGTTCCTTGGTCAAACTCAAATCATTGCATGCATTTATTCCATAGGTGGTAGGTTATACCCATCTTAGAATCATTTACCATCATAGTCTACTCGAGATTTTTCATATTGTCTGTCCTACCATATGTTATCTTAGTATATGCCATTTTAGAAATCTTTAGCAACATCCTTTATTTTCAAAAAATCCAAAAAACACAGAAATAGGTCATATCAATTTTTAGACATAGTCTACATTGCCCCATTTGGAGAAACTTTTCATGGTTGAAACAAGGTCTAAAAAGAAACAGAAAGCAATGTCAAACCCTAACAAAATTTTCAATCCTTTCGGAAATCAACCATCAGGGAAAGAGAGACCACACAAACCTTTGCTTGAAAAATATGTCACTAGAGACACACATGGAAAAATTTATGTTGAAGACATAGATGCCACTGTACAAGATCCTGAGTTTGCATCTTTTATGGATGAGTGTTTGGAAAATGATCTTCAACGATATCTAACAAAGTTTGTAGTAGAAGGTACCACACTACCACCAAGATTTGATATGCATACTTTGAAAACACCATCTACTCAACCAACATAAACTGTGACGTCAAGTGTTTCTATTCCCCAAATCATCACAGCAATACCAACTCACATACCTACTCAAACATCATCAGTTGTAAGCACAATCCCTTTCAACATAACACAAGGTTTACAATTTACTACGGGTGTAACTTCATCAAACCCCTTTGGCACAAACACTACTGGTAAAAGATCCAAAGTTGGCATGAACACAACTATACCAAACCAGAACATTCCAATAGGAAATATTCCTACACCAAACTAGAACATTCAGATGGGAAATATTCCTATACCAAATCAGAACATTCAGACAGGAAATATCCCCACACCAAATCAGAACATTCTAACGAGGTATATTCCCTCGTCAAATCACAACCCGTCATAGTACAAAGCATTTCAGATTACCTCCATTGATTCAAACAACGCAAATAACATGTCCTTGACACAAGTAGATGTTCTCCAAAACTAAATGCAAATTATTCAACAATAAATGGACAACATGTCTATGTCAGGAAAACAAACTATCTCAGCACAAGATCTATGTCCATGTCCTTTTGACAAAGTGCTTTACATGACATCCTTCCCCCATGGATACATTATACCAAATTTTCCTAAGTATAATGGGAGAAAGAATCCTTTAGAACACATTAGAGAATTCTCTATGACATGTATGGACATATCATATGACCCCACTTACTTGTTGAGACTATTTCTGTGAACCCTTATCGGGATAGCACTGGAATGGTTCTCTAAATTACCATAAGGCATACGATCCTGGGGTGAATTAGCTAAGAAGTTTGTCAAACACTTTGCCTTTAACATAGACAATGAAATAACAATAGCTACCTTATGACACACAACACAAGAAGACAGTGACACTTTCACCACTTTCTTCCAGAGATGGAGAATTCTAGCTAGTAGATGTCCAGTTGAAATACCAGAAAAGAAAAAGGTCACCATATTCCTTGAAAACATCAATCCAAAGTGAGAGGTGAATGAAGGGTACACTATTGTACTTCATTCCTAGACTTGGTACAAAAGGGCATCATCCTTGAAAAAGGCCTTATTGACAAAGGAGAAATTAAAGTACCAGGCATAAATCTAGTGGTTCAACATCAAAACATTCCCAATGATAGAAATAAGTTCTAGTCTAGAAACAAAAATGTTATGAATGACGACATTGTTGATGCTAAAATCATACATACGGGACTAGTTATCACACTTAGAGGTTACAACCCCAATCAAGACATGACAAATAGTCCAGATCAAACAAAAAATTTTGTCCAAAATTCACAACAACAACGACCACAAAGGAGATCTCCTACATGTGAATTTACCCCTTTGGGGCAACCAATCAAGACAATTTTCAAAGAGTTTATTAAACATAATCTTATTAAAACTTTGGAACCAAGAGAGTATGATCCTGGATGGTTTAAACCTTCATGGTGGGATGATAACACCTATTGTGACTATCATCGAACAAAAGGACACAACCTACAACAATGTCGACAACTAAAGAATATTATACAAGACTGTGTTGAAAATGGAACCATAGAGGTCAATGGGAAGAAAAATACCAAGAACAGTGATTATAAGGTCTTCACAGACCCATTACATGACCACACAAAAGGAAAAGCCTCCAATTCAGGAACCAAGAATTCTGCATCAACTAATTATGCAAATACCAAGTATGACTATGGAAAAGGAAATATCATAAATCATCTCCGAGTTGCAAATGAAAATGTCAATACCATCACCATTAAGAAGCATCCTAAATGTGCTATAAACACACATAGAACAAAGATAACTATTCTAGGTCCTTCTTCTGAGCCACCTACATAGTCTTCCAAGTCTAAGTACAATCTCCTTGATCAACTGAGAAAAACCCCTGCACAAATATCTATTTTGGAACTATTGATTTTATCACCTGAGCATCGAGCCATTCTCAACAAAGCTTTATAGAACATGACTATCCCTACCGACTTATATGTCAATCATTTCAAAGAAATCGTAGGATATTTAACCAACTCCTAACATGCCACATTTTCCCAATAGGATTACTCAACCGAAAAGACTGATCATAATGACCCATTACATCTTGAAGTCCTAGTCCATCAAACCAAAGTTAGATGAGTTTTGGTAGACTGAGGAGCAAGTTTGAACCTGTGTACCCTAAAATTGGTTAAGGCATTAGGATTCTTAGAAGAATTCATAGACACCTCTAAGAGTATAGTCATCAAGGCTTACGATGATGAGGAAAGATCATCCAAAGGAGTTGTTACACTCCCTATCAGAATTGGTCCAGCAATTATGAACACTAGCTTCCAAGTCTTGGATCTCACCCTTCCATATAACCTATTGTTAGGTAGACCTTGGATACATGCAATGAAATCTATACCTTCCACATATCACCATTGTCTTAAATTCCCGTATAATGTCATCGAGATCACGATTGATGGTGATCCAGATCCTTTTCAATATTTTACAAGCCTAAGGGAAATTCCATAATGACAGGTACCAATTAACCAAGAACCTTCATCATCCACTTTATCCCTATACATTGATCCATCACATCTTACCAAGTCCATTTCATTCAAACCACCTTCATCCACTCCTAAGGTCGAGATCCAAGATGAGGGTTGTGGACTATATCACATGAAGGCATCCTATTGTGTCAGTCAACTAGTTCCACCTAAGGCATATGGTCTACCCATGGTAGATAGAAGACATCCAGTAGTCACATTTCATGTTCCCCCTACAATGACATTGACCAAATGGGGAGAGTTAAGTGAGAAATTGTGGATCAAGGTGATATTACCTCCTGGTTGTACCAGGAAGACAATGAATACACCTCACCATCTATTCAAATAGCTAAGAATCAATATGGAAAAGGCTTTAAGATGATGCAAAGAAAAGGCTATGATGGACATAGTGGGTTAGGACTACATCAAAATGGAAGGACAAAACTGATCATTGTCTCACCATGATCAAAATACCTAGGGCTAGGGTTTCAACCGCTCAGAATTGGGTTTCCTAGTATTTCATCACCATTTCAAGAGGAAGTGAGTGCTTATGAAGATGTCGAGATATCTCACAAACCACTTCCCCTAGTTTATGATGAATCTCCCGATTCAAGCGATTTTGAATGGGATTCCCTTTCCTCTACCAGTACCATGAACCTAGATAATCTATTTGGAGAATTGGACCTAATGATAAAACCCATACCAAAGCCATATAGTCCCCATCATAAGAAGTCCTTGTCCAAAGAAGAATGGCTTAAGAACTATTATTGGGAAACCCTTGATCATGCATCTTGGGCACCTGATGAACCATCTTCTGACAACTTAGACCTTACAATAGTCCCACATCAGAGTTTACCTACCCATAGGAAAAAGAACAAGAAGGAGTTAGTCCAAAACTTTTGTGACCATGTCAACCACTCTATATTCACCTTGTCAGCTTCCACCTTTGATAACTTTGATGATGACATGCCTCTCATATATCCCCAAATTATCGACTTGGATCAACAAGGTACACCCATTTTAGACACATTCAAGAACGACGAAGTAATAGCTGAGTTCATGGGACTTTGAGAAGGCATTCCTAGAGGGGATCATAAAGCTGGTTTTACCATAGACTTGGATGACAAAGCATATTTTGGGGAGTCTATATACACCTCTAGTCACAAAAATGAGAATAAAAATAACAAAGATGAAAATGAGAAAAATGACGAGTCCCTAGGTGAAAACAGAAAGGCACCTTTGGACGAAGAAATAGTAAAAATAAAGGACGTATCCGAGGGCGAGAACCTCTCTGAGGCACCCAAGGATAGAGGTTTAAATATTCTCCATGTTGAACAGGAAAATTCACTGATGCTAGTAGAAGATTCTATTGAAGTCAACATATGTACAGAAGAAAACCCTCAGATTGTATATTTTGTGACATCATTGAAAGAGATAGAAAAACAAGAGTTTCAAGACTTATTCACAAAGAGATAGATAAACTTTGCATGGTCATATGCTGACATGCCTGGGCTGGATCCAAACCTAATATTGCACCATCTACCACTACCACTAGGTATTAAGCCAGTTAAACAAAAGTTAAGGAAAATGCATCCATAGATTGCTCTACTGGTCAAAGCAGAACTTAAGAAACTCTTGGATTTCGGATTAATAAGAACCATAGACTATGCGAACGATTTCAAATCTTGTGCCAGTGACTAAACGAATTAGGGGCATCCGCATTTGTACAGACTTTAGAGATATCAATAAGGCATGTCTTAAGAATGACTTCCCTTTGTCGAACATAGACATGATAGTAGATCTTATAGTAGGATACGAGATGCTATCCCTCATGGATGGTTTCTTTGGATATAACCAAATCAAAATCACAGTTGAAGACCAACACAAGACAACTTTCATGTGTCCATGGGGCACATACTATTGGAATGTTATGCCTTTTGGGCTTAATAATGTAGGATCTACCTATCAACAGGAAATGACTACTATTTTTCATGACTTTGTACATACCCTCATGGAATATTATGTAGATGAAATTATAGATAAATTAGAAACAAGGGCAGATCATTTGAAGGTTCTAGACAAGATATTCCAGAGGCTAGAGAATTTCAACGTCACACTAAATTCAAAGAAATGTGTCTTTGGAGTGAAATTAGGTAAAATTATAGGGTATATCATTACTAGAAGAGGCATTGAAGTAGATCCAGAGAAGGTAAGAGCTATTGTAGAAATGCCTCCTCTAGTCAGCATTGGTCAACTAAGAACACTACAAGGAAGATTACAGTCTATCAGGTGTTTCATTGTACAACTAGCAGAAAAAATACACCCATTTCAACATCTACTCAAGAAAGGAGTACCATTTATATGGACACCTAAATTTTAGGAAGATTTCCAAAAAATCAAGGATTATTTGCTCACTCCACCTATCTTAATGCCACCTACAGATGGAAAACCATTGATACTATACATTTCAGCAACTCAGTCGGCATTAGGATCTCTTCTCGCACAAAATAATGATCAAGGTCATGAAGGAGAAGTCTTCTACATCACTCATACCTTGGTGGGATATGAATTAAATTATAGTAACATGGAACTTGCCTATCTTATGGTAGTCTTTGCTACCCAAAAAATTTGGCACTATATGCTAAATCGTCAAATAATGTTGGTCGCAAAGATTGATCCCCACAAACATCTCCTAAGTAAAGCAACATTAACATGACGATTGGATAAATGGGTTATGATACTTAGTGAGTATGACATCCAATATGTGGAGAGGAAGGCTACAAAAGGACAAGTGATTGCATATCAGTTAGCGGATGCACCTATGAAGGTAGACCATCCTTTAGTGGTAGATTTTCCTGATGAGTTTCTCTTCAACATTGACATTAGAACCAAATGGAAATTATACTTTGACAGGTCACATACAAATCGTGGTTTAGGAGAAGGTATCCTATTTGTTACACCTCAGGGTGATACTATTCCTAAATCATTCAGGATTGCTTTCCCTTGCACCAAAAACATAGCAGAGTATGAAGCCTTTGTGACAGGACTAAGAATGGCAGCCCAGTGGAAAATTAAGAGTGTACATGTTTATGGCGATTCTCAGCTAGTAATCTAGCAAGTAAATGATGATTATGAGACTAAGGATGAGAAAATTTCCCCCTATAAGCACATGGCTGATAGTTTCAAGTAGTACTTTGATGACATTATCTTTCAACAAATACCACATATTCAGAATAAGGATGCAGATGCTATGGCAACCATGGGTTCCCTATTGGATATTCTAAGCAATGTGCCTAAGTTTGAGTTTTTGGTTGAATAGTTGTTGATCCCTGCCTATGATGTCCTCGATACTACAATGGTGTGTACAATTGTTGGTCCTACTTCCCCTTGGTACAAAGATGTATTTGACTATCTAAATGACCAAACCTTACCATTAGACTTGTCAAATAACCAACACATAACCTTTATTCATAAGTCAGCTAAATACACCATCATTAGAGATACCCTATATAGACGTACCTTAGATAACGCCCTAATGAGATGTCTTGATGCTGAAGAAGCACAAACAACCTTGCGAGTGGTGCACGAGGGTATATGCGGATCCCATTTGAGTGGTCCTACTTTAGCCCATAAGATTATGAGATTAGGTTATTATTGGCCTACAATGAAGAAAGACTCATATATCTTTGTAAATAAATGTAGATAGTGTCAGATACACGGAGATTTGATAAGACCACCAACACAGTAACTTCATCTGATTACATCACCATGGCCCTTTGCCCAATGGGGACTTGACCTCATAGGTAAGATACACCCTCCATCATCCAACACCCATAAATTCATCATAACCACCACCGAATACTTCACCAAATGGATTGAAGCTATTCCCATGACCTACATCACCAGCACGCAAATATCCAAGTTTATCCTAAACTATATCATTTGTCGGTATGGTGTACCCCAATCCATTATCATAGACAATGGCCACCCATTCAAAAACCAAGAAGTACACCATCTATGTGAAGAGTTCCATATCAAACATCATTTTTCCACGCCATATTACCCACAAGGTAATGGCCAAGCCGAGGCATCTAATAAAACCATTGTTAGAATCCTAAAAAAGAATTTCAATGATGTTGGCCATGACTGGCACCTACAACTTAATCCTACCTTATGGGCTTGCCACACAAGCATCCGTACTCCCACTGGTGCCACTCCATACTCCCTAGTATTCGGATCTGAAGCTATCTTACCTATTGAGGTTGAAATTCCTTTCCTTAGGGTATCCTTGAAAGGTCACATTGACAATGAAGAATACCGTGTATCCAGATTACAGGAGCTAGAATTATTGGATGAATGAAGATAGAAAGCACTAGACCATTTGCAAGCATATTAGAATCATCTTCATCAAAACTATAATAGGAAAATTCTTAATAGACACTTTGACATTGGTGACTTGGTTTTAATGGAAATCCCAAGAATCAAGCTGAATGAGAAAAACCAGGTAAGTTTGAACCTAAATGGTTAGGGCCTTATATTGTCACATAAGCTTTTGGATTAGGATCATACCAACTATCTACCCCTGAAGGGTAACCACTTTTGTCATCAATCAACAGCCTTCATCTGAAGAGGTTCTATGCATAGCTTCTGAGAGTCTTGGTCTTAATCTAGAAAATACAAAAAAAAAATGAAAAACAAAAAAAAAATTGGAAAATCAACAAAATAGTAAAGAGAAATAATCTGTCCAATAGTGAAAACCACTTTGGTGGTGCTATGGATAAGTACCATGGTGAAAACCTAGAAAATAGGCACCTTTTGTAGTCAAACTCGCTCTTTCATCTACCATCATTCCAATCAAACTTTTTTTACCATCCCCAATAATAAATGGTTGTCCTATCAATTGCTTAGAACAATTGACATCAAAGTCCATTTTGTCACATTCCCCACTCCATCTTGCAAGTCTTATTCCCGACTGGGGGAAAATCCTTGTTCCATGCCATGAGGACCTTTTACATAGCATTACACCATCGAAAAAAGTCCTTAAAAATTCCAATAACATTAAGAACTTCAAAAATAAAATAAAAATCAAAACATGTCAGAAAATCCCAAAAATAGAGTCGGGTCAGTCATGTTAAGTTAGTCATAGACATAGTCGAACTACATTGCCTTTGTGACTGGGATGTAGGCAAGGCCATCAGTCGATGTTCCCTTAAGGCATTAGGTCTATCTATCTAGGTTTGTCATGTATTACACACATTAAAATCATGACTCTTTGTACATTCAAAGTCATTGGTCATGTCAAACTACGAGGTCTCTACATGTACAACATAGGAAAGGCTAATCAATCAATGATCCCCTGAGACCGCACTAGGTCAGTCCAATAGGGTTTATCACATTCAATATCACACATGTTGCATATCATCAGCTTAAGTGCATATCTTCAGTCAGTTATGTCAGTTAAAGTTGGGTCGAACTATGAGGTCTCTACGTGTACAAGGTAGGTAAGGCTAATCAATCGATGAGCCCCTGAGGCCACATTAGGTTAGTCCTTTAGGGTATATCATCTCAATTCATACACAGTCTACACACACACTTTTTAATTAGTCAAGGAATTAAAAAAAGTCATGCATCAACAAGGAAATCATCTCAAAGTCATCAATTCAATATCAAACACATTGTCAGAGTGATCAACTTATGTCTTAAGCAAGATATGTCTTTCTTGTCAATGGACGTCGTCAAATTTCCATAGCATCAAGATCCCACATCTTATACAACATGTTTCTTTCTGAAACCATGCTTTGTCATGCCTTACACAGATAGTCACCAAGTCGAAACCAGACTCAATGTCTTATGGGGTATGTGCCATTCCTCACATTATGCTATGTCAAACATCAAACAATCAAACAATCCCACAAGATCAAGTTTTGGTGAATAATTTTATTTCGATTTATGACTTTATATCTTATTTTCTCTTATCTTTCTATCAATTTGTGCATAAGTCCAATTACTAGCTTTCTCAAAGATGTCCCTTGAAGGATTTAGAGAAGCAAGGATGTCTCAGGACTCTTTTTCTTTGGTTGTTGTCTGTCAACTATCTTTTTAACTTTGGTTTTTGAGTCATGCTACTAGTTTCCTCAAAGATTTCCTATCAAGTATTTAGAGGAGCAATGAAATCTCATGACCCATCTTTTATTTGTTTGTTTTCTATGGTTTGTCAAGACAAAACGATTGGGGCAATCTTGTCCTTAGTATGAGTTAAGACATTCCTTGTCTACGACTATCTATTTTTCACAGATGGATGAATTTTTACACTATGGTCTATCTCATATCATGGTGTGTACTATCCATTTTTTTTAGTCCCGCCCAATGATGATAAAAAAAAGCAAGCTTAGCATATATGGAAAAATATCGAAGATCATATTTTTTCAATCAATCACTTTTGTTGTTTCTTACTAACATTTCTCTTTTCCAACATAATGATAGATTCCTATGACACAACAAAAAAATTAGATCATTTAGATATGCATACATTCTATAAGCATTTTGTACAGTTACATTGCATTTCAAACATGTAGTAACATTGACATCTTCATTGCATGTCTACAAAATCATGGCATAATAGGCATTTCATCATCATAAGGTACATAATGTAAACATTGCATGTACATATCACCATCACATATAAATAACATCATATAGAACATTACATCCATCATCATATAGAATCATCATAACAAAATAGACTGCATAAACTCATAACATGTAGAAACATCCATTCATAACACATGTAAATACATCATCTAGGAGACATAATCATATAGAAACAATGCATCATCCATAAAATAGAACTGTATATCATATAGAATCCTCCAAAAATCATATATATATCACTCAAAATAACGTGTCATAGTAAAATGTCAAAATGTATCCATAAACAAAAACGAGCTCGTAGGCTCTCTGATCAAAATATAATTTCTACATATATAAAGTCTCAATGTGTCCCATTGCCACTACTATCATGTGGTGAAGGTGGAGGAAAATTCCTCAGAGGTACTCTCTATGAGGTAGAAGGCCTATCATACGGACCTGTCATTGGTGGTCCTACGACACCCTCTATGCTATGTGTCCTAGTCTGACTCCTACCCTATGATTTGTGACTCCAAACCTCTAAAAAGCTAGGAGCTCATCTCTTTGCTGGACTGACTCATATAGATCCCTATAATAGGTAGCTCTCTCTATTGATTTGACTAGCTCATAAACCATACCATCAGATGAAGTGCCACTACAAATATATCTAACCTTTGTGAATTTCTACTCTATCTCCTGTCTTTGAGCTATGGCCTGATCTCTCTCAATGAGTGCACTGTCTCTCTCCATATGAGCATTGTGTCTCTCTCTCTGCATGGCATCCAGCTCTGCTGTGACCAATCTCAACCTCTCCTCCAAAGCCTCCCTATCACTGTCCCTAGGAGCTTCATCATCCCTTCTCCCCTCTACAATTTGATCTTGGAGCTCTCTCTCCTGCTTCTCCATAGGTATCTCCTCCTCAAAATCATCCTCCCCATAACCTGCCAGAATACCAAGAGGATCAATATCCACATCAACCTCCTCCTCCTCTACAGGTTCCTCTCCATAAATATCTACCTCTACTATTGCCTCCTCGACAACATGTTCATCTCCAACCTATCCCTCTGATCCACCTTCGAGGTCTAACATCGGTACATCCTCCACCTCCACCTCTCGAATAGGTGATAGTCCACCTACTCAACCACCTCTCTAACCTCTTCATCCTTGTCTGCCACCACCACCTCTACCATCATCACCACCACCCCTACCACCACCTCTGCCACCACCTCTACCTCTACACCGCCCTCTTGGCCCTGTACCTCATCTCTCTACTAGTGTCGGCTGATATGGATCTGTATACATAATCGGACGATGCTCTTCCCACCATGTGTCATAAGCAGTTGTCATCCCTAGATCTGCTGCTCTGCCTCTCCATCCCCACTGTAATTGTTGTAACACCTGAATCTTTTCCTCTGCAGTAGCTACTAGTATCATTGGCCCCCAGTGCAGAACCTCTCTGGAAGATCGAGCAAACTCTGCTCTAGCTCTATGGTCATCCTGAACCTCCCCAAACTATCTCAATACATGATTAGGAAGGTGTCTCTCAATGATATGTACACTCAAAATGGTCCTCCCAATTAGGTACTATGTCTGCCTGTAGGAA
The DNA here is from genome assembly GCA_007115665.2 of Sequoiadendron giganteum. NCBI lineage: Eukaryota > Viridiplantae > Streptophyta > Pinopsida > Cupressales > Cupressaceae > Sequoiadendron > Sequoiadendron giganteum. Next base: position 254,240,864 of record CM021106.1, on the reverse strand, counting down.
ATCAAATATCCATTCTCATTTGACCATCTCTCACAATCCATGTATGGCCTCCACGTGAACTGAACCAGTGTGTCCAGTGCATGTCTCCAATAACCTGTATCTCTGACATGACTCTGAGTAATGTTTCCTATATACTAGAAAACATAAGGAGATCTAGCCTCTTGCTCTGTAGTAACAAGAGGAAAAAATAATGCAATGCACTCCCATGCCCAAACCATCAGAAGATTGGTACCACAGCTCATAGACTATGCGTCTCTATACACTATATCATGTAAATGGAAGTACAACATGCCTAACAAACACGGACCCCAAGCATACATAGTATCCCTCTCTAACATCCCCACCAGCATCTCTCCCCACTCGATAGGAAAACCATGACCTCGCCGGTCTGGAAGAACTATACCCCCTATCAATGTACATAGGATGCAATCTATCCTCTCATACCTATTAGCCAAAACCTGCCATCTGATCTCATAATGTTCTATCCCTAGACTCTTAATGTCATCATACACATAGTATCTAGTCACCTCACTAAATCTATGTTGGGTATCATACATAACCTACTCTCCTCTGATAGGAAGTCTCAAAGTCCTATAGACATCCTCTAAAGTGACTATCACCTCCCCAGTCAGCAAATGAAATGATGAAGTCTCAAAATGCCATCGCTCACACAAAGCCGTCAGCATACCTCTATTTTCCTGAATTATGGGCATAGTCATCACATGTTGTAGACCTAGTCTCCATAATAACCATGTCTCTCCACTGTCTAACTAGGATCTCAACTTGAAGGTATCTGGATGTGTCTCTCGAGTATAGATAGGATCTAAAACCACCCGCATTTCAATCAAGATGTCAAATTTTTCAATTTTTTCTTAGAAATAATTTGCCAGCCAAATGTGGCTCACTATAGCACATGCAGTGCATTCATACAAATGGATTGCATCACAAGAATTTGCATCACACATCTCATATGCATTGCCCAAAATCCAAACCATTCCAATAAATGAAAATGTGTTTCAAACAATTCATATGCGGTGCAAAATTCATTCGGCCTAGCTAAATGCATATGCATTTCATATTAACACTTACATTGCATAATCGTACATGCATTTATCCTAAATGTAGATGTGATTCACAAATAAAAATGTGGTGCATTTTATATCATTTGTGTTCAATGCCTAAAATGACCTAACTTAGCCTAAGCATCCTTTTGCAAATGCGTCATTCCATAGGAAAATGCGTTGCGCATGAACGTGAAAGACCGCGTGTGCATAACTATATTTTAAATATCTAAAACTACGTGCAAAATGAAATTTCAAAATCTCATTTTAGGGTACATACTGGTGGTCCAGTGTAGGCTAGCCATCTAAATGTCTAGATCCGATATCTTTGTCCAATGCTCAAAGCAACTCTCTCAATTCTTCAACTCTTCCAAGTGCAAATGAATTGGTTTTCAACCTAATTCCTATTTATACCTAGGGTTTGGGTGGAATTTCTTCTAGCATTGTCTATTGGCCACTTAAACTTCCAACTTCTAATGACTACATGTCCATAACACTTCCAAATTCAATTCCGTCAACTCCATAGCATTTTTGACTATCAAATTGACTTATCGGGAATATTTCTTGATTTTTTTTTAATTTTTCAAAAACTTGTCAATTTTCCCGAGGGGGCATACCCTAACCTATTTCATACTGGGGCATGATCGGGGCATATTTTCTTTGACACAACGCAATAAACAAAATTGTATCAAAGAGGTGAAAACTGTAGACACCGAAAATTGGTCTAGGCCTGCGAGTACCACTTTCGACATAATTTTATATTATCCATGGTCATGATTAAATAATGTTTATTATTTAATTACCTTTCTAAACACATATTTCCTCTATTAATTAAATAACCCTTTTTAATTAATTCATTAATTCATAATGACCTCTATTCAACTTGATTAATTAAATAAATCATATTTATTTAATTATGTCGCTAACTAATTAATTATTCTTTCTTAATTAGATAATTTATTATTTAATTACCCCTTTGTCATATTTTCAACTATAACTAAATATTTATTATTTAATTATTCATTTAACCCTTTTAAGTCTATTAAATAAATTACATTATTTATTTAATTAAATCTTTCATTTTCGAATGTTGAATTAAATTAACATTTAATTCAAATTTAAATTGTTTATGTCACATTCTTCTGTTGTCCAGTTATCTAATCATTCACTCACCTTCTAACTCTAGATCTATTTTAAATCTACCAATTATCTTTGGATTCGATATCTGATCATCTCTGCGAGAATACTCTCTATCACAACCAGTCAGTTAACTAGTTCTAACTCATATGCATGAATGTATTTATTAATTAAATATCTTTATTTAATTAATTCATGTATGCATTTGAATGAATTATTCTTCGAGTTCTAACTTTTTCTTTGTCATTCAAAGTTTATTTCTTCTATTTTTGAAGACTCTTAACTAAAGATTAAATTGTTTATCTAATTTGGAACTCGTGTTCTTTCTATTTTTTGAACAGTCTTGACATAAGATTAAGTTATTGTTCTAATTTAATCTTTATCCTGCAAAATTTCCTAACTCACGTTCTAACCGACACATAACTCACATCGCATGACATTCATCAATCTTATCCGTCGATCTCTCTTTCAAATCTGAGTTGATTGTTCAAAAACCAAAAATCTATAAAATGACCTATCATTATCATTATTCCTCCTCCCAAAATCAATACTTTTTAGAAGAAACTTAATCTTCTATTTTTTTCTTAGACATACATCAAGGTTATGCTTGCATCAATACTGAAAATCTGAGGGGAAGAATACTGAGACAACAAAAGGGAGAAGGACAATCAAGATAATTTGAAGGAGTGGATGCATATTCGGTGAGACTGTTCTAGTTCTAGTTATTATTTTTTTGTTCATTTTTACTTGTTCTTAGTTGTTTGATTTTAGATTAATACTTGTTAGATTAGATTTAACATCATCTATTGTAGTGCAGATTTCTCCATCTTAATTCTAAGGTCATTACACCATTGGTTAGGTGTTTCATTGGGTTGAATTTCTATTACATGTATTTCACTAAAACTAGCTTAAGTTAGCCAATTTCATATAGTTCTTCATTTCAAATTTTCATTCAAAACATTCCATTTTCATATCATTTCATACTATAATTAGTAAATTACATTGTTTCAAATCTGAAAATTGCATTTAAACATTTCACTTTAAGTCATTGCATCACACTTTATTTACTTTCTCATGTTAGCATGCATTCTTTTCAGCATTTAGTGTTTCTAGAATATCAAGTGGCTTGTATGATTCTATTTTCTCTACTCATGGTCATAATCTAGGAAAGAAAAAATAAAATTTGATAAGCATATTGGATACCCACCTATTATCTACCAAATTTGTAAGAATTCCATAACACAAGAGCATGCAAATGTAGACAATCATAACAGTCATACTTGTTCTTCTTCCAGTACCTCTCCTATTAGTGATGAAGATATCTTGGTGAAAGAAGATGCAAGCATTGAGGGTCTTGATTGTCCCTCTCCTCATCCCCCTTTGGAAGATATTACAAGGCAAGAAGATGAGATCACATAAACATTTTTAAATGTCACCTTACCTAATCTCCATTCATCCCTTGCTTATGAAATTTTTTTAGCCAAAGACGATGATATTATATATGAACATGGCAATAATAATTGTACTTCTCCTACTATCCCTGGCCGATGTGAAGAGAATAGGTCAGTGTTAGAAAATGCACCTATTAAAGGTCATGATAATCTTGTTCATCCCTTCCCTAATGCCCCTACCATTTGGAAGGATCTATTTGACAAGCATGACAATCAAATTTGTCCTTCTCTTGATGCCTTCCCTACTTGTGATGAAGCTAACTTACAAAATATAACCATGGAATGTGATGAAAATCTTACAATATATCCTACTAGGGTAGATAATATGGTACATGAGAATGAGACCTTAGAGAAAAAGGACAATCAAATAGAGCCTTCTCCAAATATCCACACTATTGATAATCAAAAAAATCCAACCATGTATCATTCCCCTACTTGTGATGAAGTAATTTTGGATGAATCAATCCTTCAATGCCAAGAACATTTGGTGTGTAGTTCTCTTGAAATCTCTCCTCCTAGGGAGAATATCATGGTACAAGGAAAGGAAAACATTGACAATAATTATATTATGCCCTTATATGAAGATGATGAAGTACTACTAAACTTTCGCTCACTAAGGGATGCTAATATTGTTCAACCTCAACTCATCCTTTACCCACCGTCACACAAACCTCCATCTCAATAAAAACTTTAACTTATCCTTTTCCCTCCTAATCATAATGTGTCATAGCAGCCAAGTCATAATACCGTTGCTCATATAGACAACACAAGAAATAATCCACAACCACAACAACCAACCCTGACACCCTTACCCTTGCCTAATCCTATCCTACCTAACCCTATCTTACTGATTCCTCCACGTGGAAAGGAGTATGATCTTGTTGAACAACTAAATAATACTCTTGCTAAGATATCCTTATGGGACCTAATTTAGAATTCACTGAATTATCACACTATGCTTCAAATAGATTTACAACAAGCTCCTATCCCTTCTAATGTGCAAGAAAATGACATAGTAGCCATGATTCAAGGAATAAATGATGACATTTTTTTCCACCAAAGTGAAATCCCCCTTTGTAAGTGCAAAAAAAAAACAAAGCTTTCACAATAATATCTCAATACAAAATTAAAGGGATAAAGAGAACCCTCATTGACAATGGCTTAGCCCATAATGTGTGTAGTATGACCCTTTTGCATAGACTTGGCATTGATAAATCAAACATTCAACGGGACTCTCTATCTATCAAAGGATTTGACAATGTAGGAAAACAAATGCTTGATGTGATCACTTTGCCTATTACTGTTGGGAAGGCCACATTAGAAACACCGATCCATGTTATGCATCATGATATTTCATATAATCTTATTTTAGGTAAACTATGGATTCATGCAATGAATGGGGTGCCTTATACTCTTCATCAAAAAATGAAGTACATCTATGACAATAAATTGTACACACTCAAAGCAGACCCTAATCCAAGTAGTTGTTCAAACATTGAGAAAGGAAAGGAAAATCCTTTGGCAACATTAACACCAACCACACAAGTTGAACCCGCACAACAAAAAAACCAAGAAAACCACATTGAGAAAATATTGAGGCTATTAGATGATGATTGGGGTTCCTTAGACTTTGACTCAACATTCATGGGAGAATACAAGATCATAAACAAGATTCAGACAAAGGAAAAGAAAAAGCAGTAATGTCGACATAGATTTAGAAGACCCTTTGAAAGCATCCACCTCAACTACTTTCGAACAAAATACAACAGATTACATAATGAAATTCTATGAAATCAATAATGAGCCACCACCAAATCCAAAAGTAATGAAAAACTTTATGGAAAAGGTTATGAGTCTATGAAACAACTTGGCTATAGTGGAAAATGATGTGGTGCTAGAGAACAAGGTATTCACAACCCTATAGAGCCTAACATGCAAGAAATGACTCATGGTATTGGTTATAGTCCTTTGATAGAAATAAACAAACCTTCACTCAATATCAACACTATTACAAAAGATTCCTCTAAGCCAACCTTAATAGTAGTGCATCCTGAATTGATAGAGACTAGTGGTCTTGCTTGTTATCATTTTCAAGAAACAAAGAAATCTTTGCTTAACGCTAATGTAATCTCACAAAACACTAATGATTTGAATTCATTAGATTAAAAATCCTCCTTTCAAGTTGAGAAAAAAATATTTCAATCTAAAGAGTCTTGCGTAGGTATGACAACTAATAGTAAGCAATATATATCTTTGTCACAAAATAACGAAACATCATCTAATTTCAATCAAGAGAGTATCATGGCGAGACTACTCCAACATCGTTTCATATCCCTCCTTCCAATAGCACGAAAGAAATTATACTACAAGAATTAATTTTGTGAATATCATAGAGTTCATGGTCATTCTACTAATGAATGTAAGGCTTTAACTAACAAAATTCAACATCTCAAGGAGTGTGGTGCTCTTCCTTGTGTTGAAGTGTCTAACTCCTCTAACTAATACTTATTCTCATCCTATTTGGCTCACCCTTGCCTTGCACTAATTGGGGGAAAGGGTTTGGATAGCCTTGTCCCCATATGTCACTTAACATTGTCTCTTTTAGCTAGTTGATCACCATTCATGAACAAAAAAAAGAAAGCTTGGGATGTGGATGACATTCCCTAAGTAGGCTAGCATGTGACATACTATGTTTTTCATGACGTAGCTTATTGGAAACATATGACTTGGCATAGGGCTTTCTAAATAAGTTCTCATGTAGTCTTCTACTTTAAAGCAATTTCTCACAATAATGGTGTTAACAACTGCTTTAAAGTGGGGGCATACATCGACACCATGTTTCACTGTGTGATTTTCTTTATTCTTGTGATGCATCCTTTTCTTGGTGGTGTCATCGGGCTTGATCCACTAGTACACAAACATCAATATATGACTAAATAAACTACTAAAAACTATATATAAATGACTAACTTTAGTCACATGACTATTAGTGGTTTATTTGTAGTCATTTATAACACCACTAAATTTATGACTAAACAATTTTAGTCATTTATTTAGTCATTGATTTTAGTCATTAATTTGGTCATTGATTTGGTCATTGATTTAGTCATTGATTTGGCCATTGATTTAGTCATTGATTTAGTCATGGTAGTCATTTATTTAGTCATATATTTAGTCATATATTTAGTCATTAATTTAATCATATATTTAATTATTAATTTAGTCATATATCTAGTCATATATTTAGTCATTAATTTAGTCATTTAGTCATATATTTAGTCATTAATTTAATCATTTAATCATATATTTAGTCATTGATTTAATAGTATATTTAGTGTATTTTTAATTGTCGTCATTTGGTAGTTTATTTTATTAATCAAAAAGATCACTTATCAACTATCTAAAAGATTTTCACAATAAAATAGCAATGAGAAGGTAAAAATAGATTATTTTATTAATCAAAAAGATGTTACATACAGTTGTGTAAGCTTGAAAATGGAGTTACAATTTTTTTTCCCAACATGAAAGAACTTGAAAGATTACAATACAGTGCTGAGAGAGAAAAAAACTAGCTGAAATCTACTTCAAAACCTTTCCTTTATGTTTTTCAACAACTTACAAAATAATAGGAACATGATTATTCTTTTATATCATAACCCATAGTCCCTTACCATTGTAATGCTTGTTGATCCTCTAACTGTCATTTCTGAATGATTGTTCTTTTATATCATAACTTGAAGTTCCTTACCCTTGTAATGCATAAGTACATGATACATATTTGCAAAGTAACTTTCATTCTATGATTGTGATAAAGCTCCAATCATCTATCGACTGCCCTCATTCAAACTAACGATGCACAAAGATATTGAAACTCTCTTGCCTACTATAGCTCTTTATGGAAACTCTACCACCACCTCCACTAGTCCATCCCTTACTTCCAGAATCACTTATCATACCCATTCCCTTCCTACACAAGGAAAAAAATAGTCCCTCAATGCTACAATCAATAAAACCAATCTCAATGTAAGCAAAGAAAGTGCATCCATGGTTACTGTAAACAATAACCTTAAATTTTAAGTAATTCAATGGGTCTATACTAAAGTACCAAATCACTAAGGAGATTTTAGATTTTCTACCATGTTCATATCCTAGAAATATTAATGACTTATGTCAAGAGAATGACTTCCATGGGTCATTATCAGTTAAAATTCCTTGCATTTGTTTAATATCTATCATGAACATAACATCTTAAAAGCATATTTCCTTGCTATTAAAACAAAAGTGATCAAGGTATCAACTCTAATAAAGAAACTACCATCAATATAAGCCAACATAAATATAAGAAAAAGTGGTGTTTACAACCAAACAATAACATTAGTTACTGTTATGTAAGAAAAATATAATAAAACATGCCAAGAGATTGTAGACCAATATGAATGATTGTTGTATTCATTAGGATTAGTGCTTGTAACAAAATATAGACCAAGAAACATCTATCAATGTTGGTGACATCTGAGTTTTCATGAGCAATGAAAGTGGGCTTATGCTTGATGGGGTTGATTTGGACATGAGACCCAATTGAGTCTTCACCACAATAATTTGTTGGCATCCCCCGTACATCTTGTAATCGTTCTTTTTTCTAACAAGATAGGCAACTAATTGCAAAGTTCATTCAATCTTCAATAGAGGTCTATTTGCTTTTGGAGCACTCTACCTTAGGCACAGGGTGAATGGAAATCCATATTTGAAAGTAGATAGGAGACTCAAACAATCCTTCTTCCACTCTCAGTTTTCTCAAGACTTTGATTAGGCCAAGTCCTGTTGTTGCACTTCCCCATCATTGCAATTGACCAAAATACCCTCCACAAAAGGAGTTGAGTGTAGATTCCACCCAAAACTTCTTCCATCTTTTCTCAAAATAATTTACGTTATAATGGATAATCTAATGTTTGACCTTGACAAGGCTGATCCAGATTAGAATGGATCACAAATGATCAGGACTTAGCCATCTCAAAGGTGGTATATGATCAATGACAAATCAATCAAATTGGGAACTAGAATCCTAGATCTTCAACATCACAATCTTCAGCCCCTAGATCATAGCAGCTAGCCTCATATGCTCCTTCCCTATTTTGTAACTTTGTTGGTTGAATATGTATTTTATATTTTGTAACTTGCAATTGATTTCTAGGCTCAAACTTCAAAGAAAAATATGTAGTAATGCATTATACAGTGTAATTAGCAAGACAACAATTGTATTGATTTCTAGGCTTGAACTTAAAAGAAAAATTACATAGTGATGTATTATGCAGTATAATTGGAAAGACAAAAACCTCAATTTATAAAATCCACAACTTATAGTATACACTCATTTTTTTTTCCTCAATTTTTATTTGGCATGAATAATGAAAAACAACTTTTTTCCTTCGTTTTTTTGAATTTTTTCTGCACTTGATTATTTTTTCCCAAGTTTTTCATAATCAATTGAAAAACTATTCACCTTTTTGGTTGAGAAAGAGTTTTTCTACTACGGTCTGAACCTTTTCAATTCAAGCCCAATCAAGGGAAATGATAATAGACAAATCATCTACCATCAAAGACACAAGGAGACAGCTGGCATAATCTAAAAACATTTGTTGGTTTAAAATGCCTCAGAAGAAACTGATTACTATGGCAGGTTTTTGTGTTTGCATCATATTATTACCAAATATGATTAACACAAAGACCAATAACAAGATTATATAATATAATATTAACTATTGGAGGAATATATTCTTCAATTTGACTTAGATAATACAATGCTACTTGCGGAAAAAATGCTTCAAATAGAGTAGGTGTTGGTAACTGACCATGAAGATGTTCAAACAAAATTTTTGGACTCTTTGTGATGAAATTAGCTTGACAAGGCCATTTTGAGTAATATAATCAAAACTTCATATTAATCATCCCCTTACATTGAGCATCCATGATATACATGCATTCAAGAAGTTTTTGAGGGCTACCAGCACACATTTATCTACTTTTGCATCATTGTGAAAAGAGTGATCAAAAGGAAAGAAGATATGAAAAGTTTGTTTGTAGCATCAAGTGGTTACATCTCTTCTTGTGAAAAAATTATAAAGAAAATAACATGAAAGAGGTCATCTACACAACAAATTTTTGGGAAAATGCTGACAGACCCTTGTTAATAGGTGAACCAATTGTTGAGATGCTTTGCATGGATGATAGAAGGCAATGCAAGTGCATTCAATAGTTTTCAAAAGTATTACAATGACAAATGGAAAAATAATTTATCACAGACAAAAGATGATGTATATCCCTTTTCATCCAATAGCTTGTAATTTGAGGTCTAGACTATTTGGTTTTAAAAAAGATAGGGACAAGGAAGTCACCGGTGACCTTTATGAAACCACTTAGAAGCTGCATCTAGAAGAATCCCTTGCAAAGAATTTTCGGAGAACAACTTACAAAAAACAACTTAAGAAAGTTTGGAAATCAGCACTACCATGGCCAAATAGGACACTTGTTTCTTTAGAATAAAAGTGGAATATTTGTGGAATACAAGAACAAAGACTGCAACATTTTTCATATCAAATTTTGAGTTAGGAGTTGTGTGTATCAGAATCTAAAATAAATTAGAGAAGCTCCAACTGTATTCATTCCAAGTAAAGAGAGTTATTTGAACAATTGGGAGGTCTTGTACATGTTCACAAAATTTTTCTATATGCTACAAGCACTGTAGCCAAAAATTCATTCATTTATCCCTTACTACAGTTTTAGTCTCTCATTGTGCCTTAAACTTTGAGATGACCACAACATGAAATTGAATTGACAACAGTGAACATGACAAGTCCCTTTATTACCCTAGGTGCTCTTGGATAACCTAGAGTTTTATGCTATAAGAAGTAAGCTACAAGAATATGAAATGCATTTCCTATTTTAGTATTTGTAGAAAAAACCATTTTGTAAAGAATAATCCTAAATTTTGCACTCATGAATTGATGTGATGTATGATGGCATTATTTAATGCTCAATGCATTGATTTGGTAAAATGATACCATGTGATAATTAATGTAAATGATCAATCTATAAATCTTGGAGGTTTTTACATAGTTTTTTTATCTTTAATGTTTGGTTTCATAACCAATTTTATTTGGAGATATGAAATTAAAATAGATCATACCTGTATATAATTTTCAAACCTATGCAAAATTATGAGACATTTTTTTGTTTAGGGCTTTTCATAAATATTACAATCACCACATTTGAAAGAAAATTTCAATGAGGCAACTTAGGATGCAAGTCGTACACCAAATTAATGTGGAATTGCTCCTAGATTCACGCTCAGAGTTAAGGAATTGCCTACAATTGGCTATTGACTAAAGGTGGCATGCAATACTTAATAGTTTTGAAGCTATGAGATAAAGGGTCCAAAGATGAAAGGTAACCATATCTGAATAGTGTAAAAGACATACACAAGTCTAGGCAAGCATCCAGGTGCATAAGCCCATGAGTGTGCCTGTAACATGCCAACTTTATTGACAAATATTTAAGGTCACATCATACCTTTGATTTCCAAAAACCCAGGGATGAAACACAAAGTACAAACTTGCATATATAAATGCATAGAGAGAAGTATACACACGGATACACAAATGCTAGCACCTGATGCATGCATGTTGACTATGATGTCTATACTCCGTAATAGCTTCTCAAGTGACAACACTAAAGAAAGAGGCCTTTATTATCCAAGGCCTGATTGGGTAGTACTTTTTAACATCCCTAAAGTTGGAGCAATTCCCCCTCAAATAAGATGAAAGACCCAAGTCACAAGTATCTCCTCACTTCCAACAAGTGGTGGTACTCCATGGTCTAGATATAGGTGGAATGTTTCAAGATTAACATTGAACCTGGTCATAAGGTCAGAACCCGGTAAAACAAGAATTGAGTAATATACAAGGTAAACAAAAAACAATTCACATGTGGGTTTTCACCAGGGAAATCTCATAGATCAAACACGGGTTTCACTTGGTGGTGACCTAAAGTAATACCTTAAAAAATTAGTAGCTTATTTTTGCATAGCCAAGTTTTGAAATCAAACACCCTAATTATCCTTTAAGCCCTAACCCTCGACAGCTTTAAATGGGAACTTCGGAACATGGTATGGATATGCATAAAAGCATAATGGAAGGGGGATTTTTTCCCAATATTGTAGTAGGAAATGCTCTGGTGGACATGTATGCAAAATTTGAAAGCATACACAATGCACATGAAGTGTTTGATAGAATTCCTAAAAGAGATGTCATCTCATGGAATACAATGATTGCAGGATATGCACAAAACATATTTTTTGAAAAGGCTTTAAAATATTTCAAGAAAATACAGTTGGAAAGTGTAAAGCCAAATTCCACAACCTATTCTAGCATCCTCCCTATCTATGCCAAAATGGGAGATTTGGAATAGGGTATGGACATCCATCAAAGCATAAAGGATAGAGAAATTTTGTCAGATGTTGTAGTGGAAATGACCCTTGTAGACATGTATGAAAAATGTGGAAACATAGACAAGGCATGCGATCTATTTGACAAAATGCCTCAAAGAAATGTGTTCCCATGGACTACAATTATTTTAGGATACAAACAAATTGAACTTTTTGAAAAGGCTTTAGAAACTTTTGATCAAATGCAATTGGTAGGTGTAAATCCAGACTCCACAACCTTTGTCAGTATCATACCTACATTTTCTAGTATCATACCCACCTATGCCAAATTGGGACCCTTGGAAGAGGGTATGGACATCCATCAAAGCATAAAGGATAGAGGTATTTTTTCAAATATTGTAGTTGCAACTGCTCTTGTAGACATGTATGCTAAATGTGGGATCATAGACAAGGCACTTGAAGTGTTTGACAAAATTCCTCAAAGAAATGTGGTCTCATGGACTACAATAATTGTAGGATATACACAAATTAGATAGGTTGAAAAGGCTCTAGAAAATTTCAAGCAAATGCAATTTGCAGGTTTAAAGCCAGACTCTGCAACCTTTGCCAACATCCGCTCTGCCTGTTCCAAAATGGAAGCTTTGGAACAGGGTATGGACATCCATCAAATCATAATAGAAGGGGGATTTTCGTCTGATATTAAAGTTGGAAATGCTTTGGTTGACATGTATGCAAAATGTGGAAGAATAGAGAAAGCATGTGGAGTTTTTGATAGAATGACTCGAAGAGATGCCATCTCTTGGATTGCAATTATTGTTGGATATGAACAAAATATATTTTTTGAAAATACTTTAGAAACTTTCAAGAAAAAATGCAATTGGTAGGTATAAATCCCAATTCCACAACCTTTTCCAGCATCTTTCCTACTTGTTCCCTAGTAGACATGTATGCAAAATGTGGAAGCATAGACAAGGGATGTGAACTATTTGATAGAATGCCTGAAAGAAATTCCATCTCATGGAATATGATGATTGTGGGATATGCAAAAAATGGATTTGCTAAAAAGGCTTTAGAAACTTTCAAGAAAATGCAATTAGTAAGTGTGAAGCCAAATTCCACAACCTATGCCAACATCCACACTACTTGTGCCAAAATGGGAGCTTTGGAGTAGGCTATGAACATCCATTAGAGCATAATGAATGAGGGATTTTTGTTAGATATTATGGTTGGAAATGCTCTATTAGACATGTATGAAAAATGTGGAAACATACATAAGGCACGTGAACTCTTTAATGGAATTCCTCAAAGATATTTCATCTCATGGAATGTAATAATTGTAGGATATGCACAAAATGGATTTTGCAAGGATGCTCTCAAAATATTTAAATTAATGAAGCACTTTGAAACATATCCTAATATTGTAAGATTTTTTTGTATTCTTTGTGCATGCAACCATGGAGGTTTAGTGGATGAGGGTTGTGCATACTTCAATCACATGAGTAAGCATTATTGCATTACACCTACAATTGATCATTAAGTGTGCATGGTTGACCTTCTTTCCCATGTTGGCTATCTTGAGGACACTCTAAACTATATCATTACGATGCCAGTTAAAAATGTGGTGGTTGTGTGGATGTGTTTTCTTGCTGCCTATATATTACATATAAATATAGGCTTAGGAGTATTTACAGCCATGTTTCTCTTCAATTTTGATCCTAAAAATGTTTCAAATTATTTTCTTCTCTCAAACATCTATGCAAAAGTGGGCATGTGGGGTGAAGTTCAACTATTAAGGAGATTGATGAAAGATAAAGGAATTAAAAGGATACCTAGATTTAGTTGAGCCGAAGGCCATAAAATGGCACTTTCATTTTGTGTTGGAGATAGATCAGATCCATAGACACAAAGGATGGATGCAATGGTGGAGAAATAGGCTTGGGGGATGAAGGTAGAAGGGCTAGATGCACAACTCCTTGCTCCATGCACAAGTTTCACAATGCTTCGAACCATGTCATATAGCTAGGCACAACTCCTCACTCCATCAACCATCCATGCAACACTAGGAACCATGCCATGCAACTTCAAAAACATTGTACAACTCTTGCACAACCCTTCACATCATGTGTCATTCATACAATTCCAAGGATCATTCTGCATAACTACACAAACAAATATGTTTGAGTTCTATACCATATTTACATCTATGAACACAAGGGACATAGTCCAAAACACAACACAAAACCCTAAAAAACCTTTCAAAACATTGTGCAACATCTAAATCCATGTAATAAACCATTTCACACAACTTCTGGAGTCATTTAATGACAAGAAACTTGTCAACATGGTGAGCAACTAAAAACCAATCATTGGGAGATGAGGAGTCACACATCAATTAACAAGAAAACATAGGTATATATAAATAGATAGTAGAAAATGCATAGCCATACATCTCTCAAGAAAGGGATTGTTAACAAATCTAGAGCTCACTTCAAGCATCATTATATCCTTTAGTTCATTGATTTTGGAATCTTAATAATTGTTTAAAGATGTATTAGGGATTTGTAAAGATGATGAAGCGGAGATTGTCAAAAAGGAAAGGGTGCAAAGCTGGAAAACACTATTGTTTCCCCTATCAAATTTTCTTGATAATTTATAACAACCTTGTAAAGAGAGTAGAGACTACTTGGCCATCAATTAAGTTTTGTGTTATTGTTAGCAAGAACATTGAGGAAATATCAAGTGGAGTTGGGTTCAATTATCAACCTTAACGGCATCAATAACAATCAATCATATTGAATCCCTCTTTATGCTTATTTTGGTTGTTAGAAATTTATATGTTTGAAGTTTAGGGGTTTTCCTTTTAATATTGAATAAGGTATTGTTTAACCTCTTATAATAGTTCTCATTCATGGGATAGTATCTCATAAGAATACTAGAAATGAAAAGTGGAAGGTGCTCTCAATAGGTGTTAAATTAAATTTTGATGGGGCCTCAAAAGGCAACCCAAGGTTAGTGGTGGGCTAGCTAGATATTAAGAGATACAAAAAGTGATTTTGTGATGGGAGGCCTTATTTTGGCCAATATACGAATAGATAAACAGATGACCTCATTATTTAGTCCTAAAACAAATTAAATATATACACATTAAGCCTTCCCAAGAAGTTCACCTGAGCCATTAACTCATTATAAATCTCACCAAGATTGAAGTAATATACAAGGTAACTCTATCTATAGTACATTTCAAGTATCTCACAACTTGATGGAAGATTATACACAAACAATTTTTCAGGAGCAGTTGCCAATTGCATTTTCTTGTCATGGCATTCCATGAGACCACATTTCTTTGAGGTATTTATTGAAACAGTTCACTGCCTTGTCTATGCTACCACATTTTTCATACATGTCTACCAAAGCATTTTATCAAATAGTTCACTACCTTGCTGTTATGGCTAAAATCCTAAAACAAGTGATTTTGAACAAGCTATGGATGCTTGGAAAAAGTATATCAAAGCATAATAGTAAGCAATAACATAGACAAGGTAGTGAAGTGGTTGAAAATTTTCCTCAAAGAAATGTAGTCTCATGGTGATATAATGCCATGACAATCCATAGCAATTTTCTTGTCATGGCATTCGTCATGTCATTCCATCACCATGAGACCACATTTCTTTGAGGCATTTTTTCAAAAAGTACACATTTTCTATGCTACCACATTTTTCATACATGTCTACCAAAGCATTTTATCAAATAGTTCACTATGTTATATCATATGGTAATATTAGAGGGAATAATATAATGTAATAAATTAATTGACTAAATGAATTAACATAAAGTTGATAAATCAAAGGTGTGACAAGATGATGAGAATAACTTGACAATTGAATTAGTCAATTTACAAATGTTGATAGACTTGATCAATTGGAATGATTGTTAGTCAATAGAATGAGAGTAGGGTGATTAAATGGGATGATTACAACAAAGCTAAGGTGATAAACTTTAGGAATCTATAATAGATATGCACAAAATGAATTTGGTGGAAAGGCTTTAAAAACTTTCAAGTGAATACAATTTGCAGGTGTAAAGCCAAATTCCACAACCTTTGCCAACATCCTCCCTACTTGCGCCAAAATGGGAGCTTTGAAACAAGATATGAATATCCATCAATGCATAGACAATACACGATAGTATCCCTATAAGAAATGTGGTCTATGGATTGCAATATTGTAGGATATGCACAAAATTGATTTGTTGAAAAGGCTTTAGAAACATTCAAGCAAATGCAATTGGTAGGTGTAAGGTCATATTCCACAACCTTTGCCAACATACTCCCTACCTGTAATAAAATGGGAGCTTTGGATAGGGTATGTACATCCATCAAAGCATAACAAAAGGTCGATTTCTGTCAGATATTATGGTTGGAAATGCTCTAGTAGATATACATGCAAAATGTGGAAGCACTGGAAAGGTATGTGAACTATTTGACATAATGCCTTAAAGAGATGTCATCTCATGGAATGCAATGATTGCAGGTTTTTCATAAAAAAAATTGTTGAAAAGGCTTTCAAAACTTTCAAAGAAATGCAATTCGTAGATATAAAGCCAATTTTTTTTCTAGAGTCCTCCCTGCTTGTGCCAAAATGGGAGCTTTGGGATGGGCTACGAACATGCACCAAAGCATAATGGTAGGGGAATTTCTGTCAGATGTTATAGTTGGATATGCTCCGATAGAAATATATGCAAGATGTGGAATCATAGACAAAACACCTGAATTGTTTGACATAATGCCTCAAAGAGATGTAATCTCATGGAATGAAATGATTGATTGTAGAATGTGCACAAAATGGATTTTTCAAGGAACCTCTCAAAATATTTGAATTAGTGCACTCTGTAACACATCCTAACATTCTATTTTCAATGCAATCAGGGAGGTTATTTAAAATTTTACACCCTTCTATGTCAAGTGTTGTAGATGTGATAGGTTGCCAATGAATCACGAAGAATATTTAAATCTATACACCCTACCATGTTCAAGTTTTGCAGCTGTGATAGGTTGCCAATGGAATCAGGGAGCTTATTTAAATGCCCATGCCCTTCTATGTTCAAGTGTTGCTGCTGTGACAGGTTGCCAAATGAATCAAGGAGCTTATTTAAACATCCACACCCTTCTATGTTCAAGTGTTGTAGTTGTGATAGGTTGCTAATGGAATCAATGAGATTATTTAATCAAGGAGGTTATTTAAATGTCCACGCCCTTCTATGTTCAAGTGTTGTGTTGCAGCTATGACATGTTGCTAATGAAATCAAGGAGGTTATTTAAACTATGATAATATTTTATTTTTAAGTGTTGTAGTTGTGATAGATTGACAATAGAATCAAGGAGGTTATTTAAACCTTTAAAATTTCCTATTATATTCAAGTGTTGCAGCTATGAGAGGTTGACAATGGAATTGGGGAGGTTATTTAAACCTCTATAGTATTCTATGTTCAAGTGCAGCAGTTGTGATAGGTTTCCAATAGAATCAGAGGGGTTATTTAAAATTTTACACATTTCTATGTTCAAGTGTTACAGCTGTGACATGTTGCTAATGGAATGAGGGAGGTTATTTAAATCTATACACCCTACCATGTTCAAGTGTTGCAGTTGTGACAGGTTTCCAATGGTATAGGAAAGTTATTTAAATGTTCACACCCTTCTATGTTCAAGGTTGTAGTTTTGACAGGTTTCCAATGGAATCAAGGAGGTTATTTAAACCATGACAATATTTTAGTTTTGAATGTTTCTATTTATGCTGAAAAATTGAAAGCTGAATAATTTGCATTATGAATCCAAATCAACCTCTCAACATAACATCAATGATGCATCTCTAAATGAAAAAAAATGTAAAATGTAACTAATTATGGGAACTAAAACAACATGAGCATTCAAAATAAATCAAACTCCTTTGTCATCCTATCATCAAGATCTTGCTTTCAAGCATTTTGATGCTCTCATATTTTGCACAAGGACAAATGCTACAAGAGGCTATGATGAATGGATTCGAATGATTGAAAAGTCCCTTTTTTGGTGAGAAGAGGGGGTTTATATAGATGAATGCATAATGTGAAAAATGAGAAATGAGAAATGAGTGGAGTGATTCATGTTATGATTCTTGTTTGGAAGCTCAAAATGTGCAATTTTGAGCTAATTTCATGAAATGATTTATGAGTTTAAAGTGCATTTTTGAGCTAATTTCATGGAAATGATTTATGAATTTTAGATTATTTAATGAAATATGTGAATGGATTTTAATGATTAATGCAAATATATTTAAATGAAATAGGCAATATTTAAATGAATTTATGGGGATATGATTATGCAGTGAATTTAAGTGATAGATAATTAATGAAATGATAAGGATTAGTGAAATATGTAAATGGATCATCTAAATGAAATGGATAAATGTTTAAATGATTTTATGAACTATATAAATGGATGATGATTAATGTGAATGCAAATGATATTTTAGTTATTAATGCCTAAATGATAAATTATTATGATTAAATGCCTATAAATGCTTATAATATTTGAATAGTTTTATAAATATGGAGATGATGGATAAAAATGATTATGAGGACATTTTTATGCGTCTACAGTTTCATCTGCAATAGTTTGTCAATAAAATCAAGGAGGTTATTTAAACCTTTGAAACTTCCTATTATGTTCAAGTGCTACATTTGTGATAGGTTGACAATGGAATCAGGGAGGTTATTTAAACCTCTACAACTTACTATTTTCAAGTACTGCAGACGTGATAGGTTGCCAGTGGAATAAGGAAGGTTATTTAAACCTCTATAATCTTCTATGATCAAGTGTTTTAGTTGTGATAGGTTGCCAATAGAATAAAGGAGGTTATTTAAACTTGTACACCCTTTTATGCTCAAGTGTTGCAGTTGTGACAACTTGCCAATGGAATCAGGGAGCTTATTTAAAGCTCCACACTCTATTATATTCAAGTGTTGTAGCTATGACAGGTTGCTAATTACAACCAAAATGAAAATTACAGCCAAGATTCTAATATTGAGCACATTTAGGTTTTAACATGCATCCTTGAAAATTACAAAAGATCCTAATATTGAGCACATTTAGGTTTTAATATTAGGGCATCCTTTACCTGCAGATTTTTTTGCTTTCCCCGCCGCTATTGCTTTCAGCTCCTCCAAGCTCTTCCTTTCTAGTTTTGACCTTTCACTTCTTTGATTTGGCGAGTTGCAGCTTGAAAATAAGGTTTCGACTAGGGTTTTAGAGTATGTTTATTAAAATGAAAATTACTCGTGGTAAACTAAAAATTATGTTGCCCATTATGCAAAAAAAAATTGAAATGGAATATTAATAGTATAATATAAGTAATGAAACTTTGAATTTCATTGAGAGTTTGATCCTGGCTCAAGATGAACGCTGGTGAGATGCTTAATACATGCAAGTCGGATAGGAAGTGATTTTTCTAGTGGCGAATAGGTGATTAATACATAAGAACCTGCCCTTGGGAGGGGTCCCATGAGGGGGGCTTAAACTCTATGGATTATGATCAAATTCGAAAGAAAATAGAATAGAGGAGTAATAATCATTTATTTAGTCATTTTTATTTGTTTGATATTAGTCATTTATTTTTTATTTTACCTAATGACCAAATTAGTCACTTATAAATGACCAAATTAGTCATTTATTTGCAATTTTCTACTAGTGTTAGTCACATGACTAAAATTTTTAGTCACGTAGTCATTTATTTGCTAAATTCTACTAGTGTGATTTCCTCCAAGATCATGATATTTATGTGACTTGTCCTCTCTTGGAAACATTAGGTACGATGTTCCCTAAGAAGAGACCTCACATGAACTAAGAAAAATCCCTTTGAACATACCTTACACTATTTCTCATTTACAATGTCTATGAGTTTCAAGCATAAGAACTTTTGCTTGCCTCATGGAGCTTGAAGATAATTCTTGTGTGGTGCCTTATCAAAGTTATCAAGAGGTATAACTTTGGTACGGTTTCACTACAGCAGAACAAGAAAATGGTGCCTAAAATAGCACCAAATTTTAGTGTATTTTAGTCCATGAATCAGGTGATTTGGCTAGCACTAAACTCGACACAAAAAGGCATGGTATTCTTGGCACCAACTTTTGTGCCAACTTTTGTGATGTCCATTGTGCCGAATATTGCATTGTAGTTAGCATTGAGAAATCACAACATCCATGTTAGCACCCAAAATAGCACCAAGAACTAGCATCTCTTCAACTGCCTAAAACAGCGCCAAAATTGGCACCAAATTCAACTTCCGATTTTGCTTCTATATCTACTCCCCTTTTTGCTTCCAGTTTTGCTTCCAATTTTGCTTCCAATTTTTTCTTCCACTTTTACTTCTAGTTTTGCTTCTACTTTTACTTCTGGTTTCACTTCCAATTTTGCTTCCACTTTTGCTTCTGGTTTTGCTTCCAGGTTTGCTTCCAGGTTTGCTTCCAGTTTTGCTTCGAATTTTGCTTCCACTTTTGTTTCCGATTTTTCTTCCAATTTTTCTTCCAATTTTGCTTCCATGTTTACTTCCAATTTTGCTTCCAAGTTGGCTTCTAGTTTTGCTTCCAAGTTTGCTTCCAGTTTTTCTTCCAAGATTGCTTCTAGTTTTCTTCTAGTTTGGCTTCCATTGTTGCTTCCTTTTTTGCTTCTAAAATGCTTCTTGCTTTGCTTCCATTTATTAATTTAATATGTTTTATTTCAATTTAATTAGTTACATATATTGTGCCTCTTAAATAACTCATATGATTATAAAATAAGTAATTTAATTATTTAACTCATATGATTAAATAACAAGATAATTATTTTCTTTCTGGATTAGTAACACAAAAAAATTGTATTTCTTGTAAAGATAAAAAAGTACATCTATTGTCCAATGTCAATACCAACCAAAAGAGCTTAACACTTCTCTGATTTGTTCAATTACATTCTGGAGGTGCCAAGCATTAATTTTACCTTTCATCATCACCAAAATTACTATTGTAATGTGATCATCATCTATAATTAAAACAAGTGAGTCAAATATCTATAATTTAATTTAATTTGACAACATCCATCCTAAGCAGTAAATTAAAATCATCATACGTAATAAATATCCATCCAAAAATCATCAACCACTTTTAATATATATAATTTGACAAGTCAATACTGATAATATCATCATCATATATAACTAGAACAAGTGAAATTCAAATATACCAATACATCAAAAACATGTCAAAATGATACATGTATAAATGATATAAATAAAATTGATAAATTATGTAACTCAAACTGATACAAGTCAAGATAATACATGTCAATATGATAAGATAATACATGTCAATATGATACAACTCAATAATATAGTATTATAGGCCGTGAAAATGATACATATGATAGTAACCATGAAAAGAGTCATCATAACGATATATCAACAATGATCCATGATGCAGTCTATATGATCATGAATGTCACTAGTTACTACCACCAATTGTCTCATCATCATCATCACCATCATGATCATGATGATGATCATCATTGTTGTCATCGTCGTCATCATCATCATCTTCATTGTCATCGGCCTCAATGTCTTCCATATCTACATCATCAAAATCCTCTTCCATGTGATTTGTACCAACATAACCAATATTTTGTGGATCTATATCATGTTGAGGACCATCTTGATCTTCTAGAAGACCCGTGTTCTACAAAAAAAACCCATTTAGAATGAAAATTTATTATTTATTTCATGCAATAATTTATTTTTATATTATATATATAATATTACAACATATGAGAAGAAATCATAATCATATTACATCATATCAAAGTGCACATACGATAATAAAATTTCAAAAATGTTACAGCTAATACAGGCGAGTTAGGAGAAACTTCAGCTTTCAAAAAACAAAGCCAATTAGGCTGGAAAACTTGTGGATCAGACCAGCATTTGGTGGAAGAGGAAGAAAGATGTACTCCGCATGTACACCATTCCTCAATCTTCACTTGATGGCATCAAGGAGTGGCTGAAATCCATGGATATAAGGTATTATGAAAGCATAATGAACTTGAACTGGTGGCCAATTTTGAAGACTATTACTGATGATCCAAATAAATTTATTGAAGATGTTGGCTAGGAATTTTTGAATATGGAAGCTAGTGATTCTGATTCTGATAATTCAGAAGAGTCATATCAAGGATACGAACCCTTTGATGTAGAAGAGGAATCATAATCAGATTTAATGTAGCCACCATCAAGTGTGTTACAAGCACATTAACAAGATGGAGGGAATTCTTATATAAGGATAATTTTCATTGTTGCAGGTACTGGCTTTAATGCCAACTACAATGGCAACATTGAAATTCCCTAGCAGTATTTTTGTTAAGGAAATTTCCTTTAGATACAAGGATTCAAAGCACATCAACCATGTGGTACAAATGATTCAATCCTAGAGATGATATGTAGCAATGAAAGAGTCTAGAAAGGAAGAGAGAGCTACATTGGTGACTCAGGAGAAACTTCAGCTTTCAAAAACAAAAGCAATTAGGTTGGTAGATGTGTGGATCAGGCCAACATTTAGTGGAAGAGGAAGAAAGATGATTGGAACTTTGGAAGCCTACCATACTGAATTTCAGTATTCAACCATGGGAGTAGAAGAGAGAGCTGATATCATGTGTCAAAACATTAAGCATGCATTCTTCTAGCCAGCGGAGAAGGAGATGATTATTTTGCTTCATTTTCATTTGCATAACCATATCATGGCATGGGAACCAAGAAGATCAAGGATGTCTAGTTTTATGTGGAGCTAATGGATGTGGTCCAAACTCTAGGAGGGGCAAGAAGGTCAATGTATGATCCTAATGAAATCGAGGAAGAACAGCAAGAGAGGGATAGGAAAAATAAAATTAATGTAGAGTTTCAAGGATTTTTCAAGTGAGTAAGAGAGTTATGGGAGCAGCCTCATCTAAAATATTTTGAAATGGATTTTGATATAGCATTTAGAGAGCTTGGTTTTCATGGAAGAGGAAGAGAGATGATTACTTTGCTTCATTTTCATTTGCATAACCATACCATGGTGTGGGAATGAGGAAGACCAAGGATGTCCAGTTTTATGTGGAGGTAATGGATGTGGTCCAAACTTTAGGAGGGGAAAGAAGGTCAATCTATGATCTTGATGAAATTGAGGAAGAACAACAAGAGAGGGATAGGAAAAATAAATTCAATGCATATTTTCAAGGATTTTTCAAGCGAGTAAGAGAGATATGGGAGCAGCCTCATCTAAAATATTTTGAACTAGAGTTTGATGTACCATTTAGAGAGCTTGGTTTTCATGGAGTTCCTTTCAAAGCCTCTGCTTTTATTGTTCCTATGGTAAACTGTTTGGTAGAGTTGGTGGAATTACCTTTCTTAGTAATCACTATTAATGAGATTGAGATTGTTAATCAATTAGGAACTAATTTCTTCTAGCAATGAAAGAGTCTGAAAAGGAAAAGAGAACTACATTGGTGACTCAGGAGAAAATTCAACTTTCAAAAATAAAGGCAATTAGGTTGGCAGATGTGTGGATCAAGCCAGCATTTGGTGGAAGAGGAAGAAAGATGACTCGAACTCTAGAGGCCCACAAAAAATGAATTTTGGTATTCAACCATGAGAGAAGAAGAGAGAGTTGATATCATGTATCAAAAAATTAAGCATGCATTATTCCAACCAGCGAAGAAGGAGATGATTACTTTTATTCATTTTCATTTGCATAACCATATCATGATGTGGGAACCAAGAAGATCAAGGATGTACAGTTTTATGTTGAGTTAATGGATGTGGTCCAAAATTTTAGAGGGGCAAGAAGGTCAATGTATGATCCTAATGAAATTGAGGAAGAACAACAAGAGAGGGGCAAGAAAAATAAAATTAATGTAGATTTTCAAGGGTTTTTCAAGTGAGTAAGAGAGCTATGGGAGTAGCCTCATCTAAAATATTTTGAACTAGATTTTGATATAGCATTTAGAGAGCTTGGTTTTCATGGAAGAGGAAGAATGATGATTACTTTGCTTCATTTTCATTTGCATAACCATACCATGGTGTGGGAACCAAGAAGACCAAGGATGTCCAATTTTATGTGGAGGTAATGGATGTGGTCCAAACTTTAGGAGGGGAAAGAAGGTCAATGTATGATCTTGATGAAACTGAGGAAGAAAAGCAAGAGAGGGACATGAAAAATAAAATCAATGCAGAGTTTCAAGGATTTGTCAAGCGAGTAAGAGAGCTATGGGAGCAGCCTCATCTAAAATATTTTGAACTATAGTTTGATGTACCATTTAGAGAGCTTAGTTTTCATGGAGTTCCTTTTGAAGCATCTGCTTTCATTGTTCCAATTGTAAACTATTTGGTAGAGTTGGTGGAATTACCTTTCTTAGTAATCACTATTAGTGAGATAAAGATTATTAATGAATTAGGTGTTGATTTCTTGTAGCAATGAAAGAGTCTGAAAAGGAAGAGAGAGCTACACTAGTGACTCAGGAGAAACTTCATCTTTCAAAAACAAAGGAAATTAAGCTAGAAAACATGTTGATCAGGCCAACATTTTGTGGAAGAGGAAGAAAGATGTCTGGAACTCTGGAGGCCTACCATAATGAATTTTGGTATTCAACCATGAGAGTAGAAGAGAGAGCTGATATTATGTATCAAAACATTAAGCATGCATTATCCCAACCAGCGGAGAAGGAGATGATTAATTTTATTCATTTTCATTTGTATAACCATATCATGGCATGGGAACCAAGAAGACAAAGGATGTCTAGTTTTATGTGGAGGTAATGGATGTGGTCCAAACTTTAGGAGGGGAAAGAAGGTCAATGTATGATCCTGATGAAATTGAGGAAGAAAAGAAAGAGAGGGACAGTAAAAATAATATCAATGCAAAGTTCAAGGATTTTTCAAGCCAATAAGAGAGCTATGGGAGCAGCCTCATCTAAAATATATTGAAATAGGGTTTGATATAACATTTAGAGAGCTTGGTTTTCATGGAGTTCCTTTCAAAGCCTCTGCTTTTATTGTTCCTACAGTAAATTGTTTGGTAGAGTTAGTGGAATTACCTTTCTTAGTAATCGCTATTAGTGAGATTGAGATTGTTAACCTTGAGAGAGTAGGACTTGGGCAAAAGGAATTTTATATGGCTATTGTTTTCAAATACTTCAAGCAGGATGTACTCCACATGTACGTCATTCCTCAATCTTTGCTTGATGGCATCAAGGAATGGCTAAAATCCATGGATATAAAGTATTGAAAGCAAAATGAACTTGAACTAGTGGCCAATTTTGAAGACTATTACTAATGATCGAGAAAAATTTATTGAAGATGTTGGTTGGGAATTTTTGAATGTGGAAGCTAGTGATTCTAATTCTGATAATTCAGAAGAGTCAAATCAAGGATATGAACCCTCTGATGTAGAAGAGGAATCAAAATCACATGAGGAAGGTTCAAAAGATGATTCTCTTGTGGATTCAAAGGAGGACGAAGAAGAAGAAGAATATTTTGAAGAAGAGGAAGGTAAAACATGGGATGAATTAGAATCCGAAGCCAAAAATGCAGATAAGGAAAAAGTAGATGAGTCTAACAATGAAGAGGAAAGGTAGCAACAAAAGGTAAAAGCTACAGGGAAGTATCAAGCACCTGATATTAGAGATTTAAGAGGAATTCCTACCAAGAGGCATAAAGTTAGATGAATTGAGTTCATCTACATCCTTCTACTATTTATTCATGCACATAAATGGTCATCTTGTAATCATAAGATTTGAGCTCTATTTAATCACCCTATGCATCAATAAACAACTCAACACAAGAGGTTAAAATTGACATATTAACACAACAATATCCAACTAAGTTATTGAAACTCAACTATTTATACATCATTCTCCATCTAGATTACAAAATCATTCCACTTTTTGTTTTTTAACATATTCTTTTCAAATTAATTTAGATGGCGGCCATATTTCTCCTCCTATCAAAACATGGCACATAGAATAGTTAAACTAATTAATATGAAATCATTTACTTTTTCCAAGGAAATAAAAAATATATATCATTTAACATATTAAATATACTTAAAAATGTACAGATCAAGGCATGTAAACCTTTCTAGCCACTGTGATGTGTGGCACAAAGTTTCTCAAGCCTAGCCTTGGAGGCCTTGTCCTGAAACATATACTAATTCAATTTAACTATGCACAAATAAAGTTTAAATATCATTTAATAAATTTGATATCATCTTATGAGGAAATTCAAATAAATGTGTACTCTCCTCACTGAACTTCCTCTGTGCATCGAAGTTCTCATATTCTTTTACAAGCTCTTTCCATACTTTCACACTTACATCAATTGGCCTTTTTTCTGCCTTAGCTTAGGAGGGATTTTTTTATCTTCTTTATTTGGTTGCACTGAAATCTCTTCCAATTTTGAGAAATTCGTAGCTTTATCTTCTTTACAGACCAACCTATGCCAAATTCATTCTCCATGTCATGGATAACTTATTTTTTTAGGTGCATGGGTATCTTTGAGAATGGAAAATGTAGATGGTCTTTGAACCATTGAAGGCATGATTCCTTCAACCTATTCACAATTTTTTTCCCAGCATCCGTCATCCAAACTTCCCCTAAAACCACCTCATATTCTATCTATCTATTGTAGCTACGAATGCAAGATTGAAAACATGGTGTGGTGGAAGAAGTTTGTGTCCCAGGAGTGGAAGTCTATGCTCCCTGTTCTACATTCTTAGAGTTTACTATCAGTGATTTCCTCCTGGATCTTTTGCAAGATCTAGGAGTGGTTGGGGAATCAACTGATTCCCTTTGACACAGTTGATTTGTTTGTAATGTTTGAGGGGCGTTACCAAATTGTTTTCTATGTATCTGGAAAGTGTTGTCCAGTCCGCATTAACCAATTTGTTCACTACCTCTTCCCCCAATATGGAAGCTAGTTCATCTTTATCTTTTTCAGTCTCATGTCCCTATATATATTATTTTTTAAATTATATTTCTTCTTTTAAATTTTGAAATAAAAAACTAAAATGTAAAATTCAAAGAAATAATGGAAACATTTACAAATCTATAAATTGACAATGAATTACCTCATTGTGGCCAATGTTTGTTGACAATGCTTGCTTCCCTCCATTGCTTGATATTTTGAGGCAACCTAGGGAAAATTATTTTTGTCCAGTCTATGGAGGCAAAAAAATTACACACTATCATGCATGAAAATTTTTGTCTAGTTTGTGGTATGAAAGTTTTTTTTTGTGGGAAAATATGTTCATTGATTTTGCTTAGTGTTGATAACCTAGGGAAAATATGTTCATTGGGTTTGCTTAGTGTTGATAGCCTAGGGAAAATATGTTCGTTGGGTTTGTTTAGTGTTCATAACCTTATCATGAAAACTCTTTCATAATACAATCTTGCATGAATTTTTCATTGCATTGGTGACTCTAGCGTGGCTGGGCAAAACCAAGTGGTTTCTACATTTATTTTCAGAATGTGCTCACCAGTGACCAGCCCAATTCCTAGATTTGCCAAGCAGTTCAATATTTCCTTGATACCCAAGTTAGGGAAAGAATACGGAGGCATCCTCGCTTCATGCTATAATATTTTGAGCCAAAGCTCAAATGGGTAGGGTAAATTTTTTTGTTGGTTTCTCAAAGGTCTTATAATTTATAATGATTGCATAATTTAGAGGTTTCCTAGACTAGTTAGGCCATGAACTAGTAAATAATAATGAATTCAAATGCAATACAAAGAGTAGTAAACAATCACGAATTCAACCAAGAAAAAAAATTGTAAGCTTACCTATGGTGTCACAAACTAAATTGAATTTCTCATCAGTTGTTGGTAGCTCCCTTCTCTCTTCCTTCATGTGACATGTTGCAAACTAAATCAAATTTCTCATCAGTTGCTGGTAGTGCCCCGCTCTATTCCTTTGTGTGGTGTTTTTCCCTTTTTTGTCGTCTGATTTCTTCCTTCACGTGGGAAATTTTTTAATTTTTGATTTTGATTCATTATTTGATGCTTTAGTCTACATTAGCTAACGTCAACTTTAGCATTGACTCTTGGCCATAAATGTAATCTATTTGGGACGTATAAGGTGGCATCAAGTGTGCCTAATTTAACACCTATCATTGTTGTATAGTGACTATTTTAATTGTTGTGTATCATAGGATCCATAGTGTTGGAAATAATTCCAACCCCTACCATGTTTTTGTGACCACTGCTATCCCATGGCTCCTTCATTAGCTCGGTGCAGTAGAGCAGTTTTTACCGCAGTCCCGCAAGGTGCATCATCCTTCTCTATGATAGTGTAGTGAAATATTCTATGGAGGCACTCGAGTCTTCCTTTTGTTCTTGGAAATGTTGCAGTGACAACCTTTGTACCATAAGTCTTCTACCATTGGCATGTGGTGACCATGTTGTCCCACAGCTCCTTCATCAGCTCGGTGTGATAAAGCGGTTTTTACCGCAGTCCCGCAAATTGATTTTCCCTTTTCGATGGTAGTGCGGTGAAAAATTCTATGGCAGAATTTTATTCACAGAGGAGGCCATGGAGAGAGTATGTGGACGTTGTGGAAATACTAAATCATTGAGACAAAAGTGGGTAGAAATAGATGAGACAACAAAATCTGCAGATACAATAGAGGTAAGAAGAGAAAGCAACCTCAACCAAAGGAGGAAGGTGTTTATGAATTCACAAATGCTACAACATAAAGGAGATAAAGTCATTTTTTTCTCCATGAGGCCTTTTAGGTCAAACTTATTTGTTGAAAATACACAGGAATGGTGATTAAATGTGATTCTATGAGCAAGGGAAAAGTTTGAAAATTAGGATAGCCAAAACATGATATCAATATGTAAAATATATGACTAAAGTGAGGTTTTGTGTTGGATAGAATCTTTGTTGAAATGATATAATTGGTGTACTAAGCATTATTTACTATGTTGTGTATTATAGGGGTGAGACAAGGCCATGGCAACATATTGTGTCATATCAAATTAGGACACAATGGATGAAGTGAGACATCAGGTACTCAAATTTTGACTTAACTCAGGAAAAAATGATCTGATGGCATTTTGTGATACGTCCATCTTTTTTCATAGTATTATTGAAATTTATAATGTATTATCCAATCTTGAAATAAATTAATATGCATGTTGTTGATTATTTTAGATGGAGATTGGAGAAAAAGCAGATCCTAAGCTCTCAACTAGCAAAAGAATAAGATATGTATGTGGACGTGGACCTAAAACTATTAAATCACATAGATGATAGTGGGTGGAAGAGGATATGACAGTGGATACTATAGACACAACAAATTATTGCACTGAAAAAGAGGTAGGTCAGGACTATAGTACATGGGATGAATACTTTGAGAAATTTGTTGTTTGTGGATGTTTTGTATGTAGTGGAAAGAAACAATTCAAACGAGTGATTGTACAAAGACATTACATATATGATGAGCTTCTAGTTAGTTGTAAGCCTCCTACAATTGATTCAAATCTAATAGGAATTGTGGTGATGAATTTTCCAATTTGATATAAATAACATGTATACTTCACTTAAACATTGTTTTATATTATTTAAATAACTAATATTTTCTTAATGGATACTTGCAAGATAATTTTTTTGGTTTAAAGTTTCCTGGATCATCGACTTATAGCCTAGAGGGCAATGATCATTTATCAGATGATATGTCTAACAAAAATATGTGCCAATATACCAGCTTTGAAGATGAGGAATTGATGAAAACAAGTAATAGAACAAGAACCGGTGTGAAGATGGATAATTTGCTTAAAGACAAGGGGAAGGTGGACTACATACCCTATGAGAATTAATGTGATGGAGATGATGACTTGCCCCTAAGTTTGAGATCAATTTACAAAGAGACATTTGATAGTTGACTATATTGCGCTTGGCCTAGTGATCAACAACTGCCTAGAGTGTACGAGGTGTTTCAATTTTGGGGATACAACTACATGATACGACCCTCCAATATTCATGGAGTGAATCTAGACCTCTTTATTTTCCAAAATGTACATGTGGGATCCAAACATAGAAACAATTCAAATAAACTACTAGGAGATTAATGCCATATTATGGTCCATCATATTACAGTGGTGAATGGAGAAGGCTAGTAGAATATAAGCCTAGAATGTCAGCATATGATCTAAATTTGAATATGTATACTCATCATCTCCAACTGGAAAGTGGAGAAGAAATGAATAGAGGTCATCTTATGTATATAGATGGACATGCATACACACACAAAAATATTGCAGGATTTATAAATAGTAGTAAGGGAAGGGACCCTACTGTAAGACAGAATTTTCAATTTGCTGAAGTTATAAATGATAAAGATGGAGTTATCAAAAGAGAGGTTGATAGATTGATAATAGTTGAGGCTATTATGGACCTTACCATTGGGTATGAGTTATTGATTGATTACCCCTTCTTAAAATGCACTCCTACGTGAAAGAAGAGGGAAGAACAAGGTCTCCCTAAGGATGTTCTTAAGGGCAAAAAACCAAAGAATAATAAATGAGTATGGACTAATGTTTTATAAGCTATGTTGTCAAAATTGTGTCTATATCAATTATTGTATAAAAAAGGAAGTCTATAAAATAATGTTCCATTATTCAATTGATGTATACATGTTTATACAATTTATATAATGTCTAATATATGTATCTAGTTCATGTGTAGGTATTTTTCTTTGAAGATATTTTGGACCTGAAATGGATATTTTTTGTACATTATGATCCAAGATTAAGGCATGTATTTGACGATGCATTAGTGGACACTGAGAAAAAAAATGATGGCCAACAAAATGAGAGAGGGATTAGAGAACATTGAAGAAATTGACATCCATGATGATGTTGAAGATGGTTATGTTCAGGCACAAGAAGACAACAATATGGATGGTATAGAAAATGATGATCCAAATACATCTGGTAACAATATAGATGGTCTACAGTCAAATTTCAATGATGATGAAGATGATGCAGGTCAAGATGAGGATGATCATAATATTAAATACTTGAAAGAACATATGAACATTGACAATGATACACTGGATGACATTGTAGCAGACAATAATTTTAATGACCAAGACTTCTAAATTTTCAGAATTATTTGCAATCCATGTTTAAAAAAGGATTATTCTTATGGCCTAAACTTTGAAATGCTTTAGTAATATTATGTTGTACTTGGACAATTGAAAACCTATTTTATTCACCTAGCAAGCTTTTTTATTTTCCATTATAATTCTAGACCGAACAACATTTGCGAGGATGGCCTTTTACACCAATCTTAATTTGTATGAAGTTCACGAACCTATTGTCAAGTAGTAAATTCCTTTCGTAGAAAGTAAATGTAAAGGCTTCATTTAAGAAAAAGTAAGTAGTCTCTTTCTGAGGGTAATTCACATGAAAAAAGAGAAAAGCACATAAAAAAATAATTGTACAGTAGAAAATCATATTCAATTAGTTATGTCTTATTTCACTTGCACACTTATCTGAAAGACATAGGGTATTCACCATACATTTCCCTTGACAAAGAAAACATTTGATTTCATTTATTTTTACTGTATATCTTAGAAGTGAAATTGTTGTTACATAATGATGCATTAAGAAAATAATATATACAAAAAAATGCAAAGAAAATGTTTTAAATTTAACATGCAACCTACTGTGTTGTCCTGAAAGGAATCAAGACTAACTGGGACAAGAAATAAAAATAAAATTTTGATGATTGTACTTAAAATTGAATAGGATATGAAAAGTGTGGACAATGATGGTGTTGAAATTGAAAACCATAATTCTAATGATATTACTGTTTTATGTCATTCGAGATAAAGAGATCATACAATTTTATATACATAGAAAATGAAGCTTTGAAACTAGTAAACTGAAAATGTAAACACTATGAGATTTTTCCTTAAACAATAATTCACATACTCACTTACAAAAAAGGATGAAGCATTTTTTACTCAAACTCTATTTTATTTAAAAGACATAATAGTACAAGAATATATACACTGTTTCATAGAAAATAAGGATATTTCATAGAATATACAAGTACAAGAATATATCATCATCGTCATATCCTTAATTACCTATAGCAATATCATTAAATTGTTCAATCTTTGGTACGAATTGTTGGCAGAAAAAAATAGGATTGCTTGGATGCTTCTTCCATTCATTTTGTATCAACATATGTTCATGAAGACACAAAAGTTAATAAAATATTAATGCATGTAACTCACAATTATTTAAATAATCCACTTTGTTAACTTTATTATTTTTAAATAACTTCCATTTTTATGTTGAACATGTAACAAGGCAAAATAAGCTCAAATTTTCAAAAAAAATAGCAGCTCTACCAACATGCACAATAAATGCTTTACTATATCAACATATTCATTCACATAAGCAAAGTATTGAGGATCAATAACTCATATTCATTCAAATATAAGAAGAAATAAGTATGGAAAATATAAGAAAAATACAAAATATTGATAACACAGTCATGGAGAATCTTTGATAATAAGATGTTCTCCATTATATTTCTTCAATTGATATATATAAATAACAAAAGTCTTCAAACTGGAAATGATATATGATGATGATAATTTAAAACTAGGCCTTGGTTTCCTATTTATATAGGAAGCAACAAGCTATAGGTATTTTAAAAAAAGAAACAACCTTCCATAACTACTTCTTTTACTAACAACTATTTAATTAGCATAATTAAGGAAATAACAAGACTTAAGACATTTTGACATATGGTTCCATTATTCAACGTAGAAGACCCATGATCGTTGATCTGGAAAAGTATTCCTCTCCATGATGAATGCCCAAATGCTCCTGCCTCAGTGTCCTATTTGTCTAAAAAAAACAACTATTTAATTAGCATAATTAAGGAAATAACAAGACTTAAGACATTTTGACATATTGTTCCATTATTCAATGTAGAATATTCGTGATTATTGATCTGGAAAATTCTTCCTCTCCATGATGAACGTTCAAATGCTCTCACCTTAGTGTCCTATTCTTCTGAATCCAAATACTTTTCCTTCAACTGATACATCATAAAATCTGATGGCCACTTATATTCCTAGATCTTTTTCATGTTTTCAAGATGAGTTTTCCATTGAATATCTAGTAATTCCTTTGTAACATTGCCAAAATTTAGGGATCTCGCATCAAGAACAATCAACCCATCCATGATCTGATTTAGCCTAGGAAGACTGGTATCATCATCCTCTTGTATATGAGTAACACACTTATGAACAACCTAACTAAATTCTTTCTTCCACTTATCCAAGTCCTTCAATTGATCACCATCTCTCACAATTTTAGGTATATACCACTATTTCTAGGTATGGAATAAATCCATTCGTGTTACAATATTTTTATCAAACCCTTGTACATATTGAAATTCATCAGTAATCATCTTCACAGTTTGTTCGGTTGGCTTTAATGTTGTGGGTGCATTAGGAACTCTTTGTAGAAATTTCCATAACTTAGCCAAAGTGTGGTGGATAGGCTGCCACCTTTTGAAAAAAGGATCTAATACAAGCATATGTGTCTTTATTTGATCCATTGCTTGCTAAAGTGTTTTATAACTATCAAGCACATTCTCTAGTTTATCCATAACTGATTTTATCCTATGGTCAAGAATATTTTCCATAACTTCACAAATTCATCTTTTCACTTCATCCTAGGTTTGATTGCTGCCCTTATTTACATCATCCACTTCCTTCTCTAGAGTTTTTACCTATTTTGTAGAAATTTTCTTCACAATATCTATTGGAGCAATAGGAGGCTTGTATAACTCCATCTCCTTGCTTTGTGAGGGTCCTTCTCCTCTTAATTGTTCTTTTAATTTGACATTCTCCATGAACAGTTTATTAACCTCATCATTTAGGAACCTTTGTTCCTTTTCATATTCCTTCAATTTGTCTTCTAATCCCTTAATAGTTGCTCGAATGAACATGGCCAAATGCATGGTCATTGTGGCTCCCTCCAAAGGGGTGGTATCTTGTATTTTCCTTACCATCGCTGCCCCTTTCATCCCTTGAATTATATCCAATAATTTTGGCTTCTGTGTATTTTTTTGTGTGATCCATATGGCCAGGGTTTCAATCTTTGGGTTATACCTAGTTCCACTCACACCTTCATCAGAGTCAAATTTTGCAACTAGCTTTGGATCTTCCTATGCTCGCACTTGATCAAGCAGAAACATTTTCTTTAATTCCAAGCCAAGGAAAATGAGCATATTGCTCTTCAAGACCATTTCTCTAGCCTTCTGGGGACTAATGTCAATGTTGTCAGCTCTTAATTCCTGGAAAGTCTGTGCTACCATTTCATTTTTCTCTAATTCTTCAATTCCTGCTTCAGCTGATTCCATCCTCTCTTGAAATTATTTTATCTTCATCATCATCCAGAAATCCTTAAACTCGGGAGTCTTAATGAATTCATCATCTTCTATGAATCTCCTAGCTGCAATTTCCCTTTCATCTTCATGTACCTCTGTACTTTTTTTTTCTACATCACCCATCCTTTCCTCATGTTTATGGGCACTAGTCTCAAGGATGGGTTGATCAACTTCAATATCACCTATCAATGACTATAGTACTATAGCCACTTCCTCAGTATCACCAACCTCTTCAGTATCCTCATAAGGTACTAATTGTTCAATTTTTCTTGTCTTTTTGCTTTTGGGAGGTAACTACTCCATGGGAGGCTCAGGTTTCACCTGGGGTATGCTCTACAGTTGCACCACCATCATGTTCTTCGAGATATGCTTCCTTCTTTTTGTATAAGTCTTCAAATCTACCAATTATCATTTCTATCCTCTTGATGGGGTCCTTTTCCTCAACAAAGTATCCTAGGAAATCCTTGGACCTCTCCTTCATCCTTTCTTCAAGCTTCTTCATATTTTCAAATTTTTTCCTTCTACTAAATACATCATTATAAGTAATGCAGTTCCTTATGACATCTTCTTCAAAATCCACTTGATGTGGCACTATCATTTTGGTAAGAAGATTGTGCCTTATGTTGTTCATATAATTTTTAGGGTCAAAGGCTCTTTCTTTTCCAGATTTCAATGTATATCTTGTCTTCAAATAATATTGTAACTCCTCTAGTGTGTCTGAGCCTACAGTCCAATCTTCACACTTGGTTTGGTTTGACAAGAAAATGTCTTTCTTCTGCTTGTGCATTACATCTTTCTCCATCGACATCATTTTCCACATAAATTCAAGAAATGCTAATCTGAGGGGCACAAATTTTGGCAGTATGTGTGGAGCAACAGGGCATCCATAAACTCTTATTATTGTAACCTTCAGGAGGAACAACCAATCTCCAAAATTGTGTGTATGACCCTACTCTGGTCTTAAATCCAAAGGTCTCACTAGTTGTAACATTTTTTTTGAAAATCTTGGAATTGAATACCCAAGAAATCGAAGGATTTTGTGTATAAACTCTTTGTAGAATACAAAAAATCTTGAATTATTGCATCTACTATCCCAAATATAGCACCATTTCTAGATAGGTGTGGGATTCCCTTTCCAATCTACTATAGCCAAGTCCATTATTTTATTCCAATGGTTCCTACTCTAGTACAATATCAGATGACATAGTAGGGAATAGTGTCTGAATGTAATCGGTGCTCTATCCTCTATAAATTGGGAGAATTCATCATCTAATGCCTTCTCAAGATATGAAGCAAAGCCATATTCAATATTAGTTTTAGGGTTTTGAATTCACATGACCAGCATCATAGGCCTATTGGAATTTTATCTTGAGCATCTATCCCAACACTTGGCAAAGAGCTAAATATTTATTCACAAAGTAATACTTAAAATATGTCACATTAAATGGTTCATTAGTGGTAGTAGAGATGGGGAATGTTCTATTACCAATGCCTCTTTTCATATATAGGGGTACGTCATTAGTTCTATAAGTCTTTTTTAATCTAGCATAATCCTCCTCACTTTTTTGCAGGTTTATCTTGGTCAGAGTCTCCTTGTTTAACCCAAAACACTCAATGATGGCTTTTTTGGTTACGACTACCAATACTATGCCATTTGGAAACCTTACTATTTTGGTAGCTGAGTGATAGTGTTTGGCTAGAATTCTGATAGATTCTACATCAACAAACACGTTTGGGACAATCAACCTTGCTATATCCAATATCCAAGCATTTGACATTGGAATCTTCTCATTTCTCTTACTATAAAAATACCAAAATAGGTCCCATCCAGATTTGGAAATGAGGGCATCCCTACAACTTTGTGCGGTGTCCACGAGAAACTTCTTACTACCCTCTTTAGTAGACCCTAGAAGTATATCTAATATGGACTAATGGAGTGGTCTCTTCTTTACTTTAGGTTCTTCATCTTTAATTTTAGGTTGACTTTCTTTTACTTCTACTTGTTTTGTTTTAGGATGGAGAGATTTCTTCTTTAGTTTGGGTTCTTCATCTTTAATTTTAGGCCAACTTTCTTTTATTTTTGATTATTTTCTTTTAGGAGGCATGTTTCAATTTTCTCTACAATGGCTTCAGAAGATAAAACCTTGAAATATTTTTTATATTAACAGAGCTCTTTCAGAGAGTTTTCGTGCACTTACTCGAGTATTTCATGCTTGCAGAACTTCTTCTTCTCATGTACTTAGCTCCTTCCATGCTAGTGCACTACAATTGAGTGTGATATTGGGAAAACTCACTTATCTTTGGATGGCACAGTATTTAGTCATATTAGTTTTTCCAACTCTTAATAATTTAATAGCATTTAATTTTGGCAACTGATGTGATTTTCTACATTTACTGTTGTAAATTGTAATGATGCCATGATTAATACCATACTATCGTCATCTTTTATTATACCCGTTGTGGTATGGCAATGTTTTTCCCTTCCCTTCTGTTGTTTACCGCACTACTGCCTTGCTCAAGGCTTCTTGTTGCGGGGTTGTGGTGTATACTACTCTATCACATATGTTGCTCACCTTCTCGGCGGTATAGCAGTGTATGATTTTGATCATTACTTGAAGATTGTCGATGAGACAATATTATTTGTCTTACTGATATCTCAATGTCTCATCAACATTAGATCTTATGTTCCTCTGATGTTGGTTTCCAGTGTCGATGAGACAAGTTAATATCTCTTGTTGATATGCCACTATCTGATCGATATTTTCCTTTAGTGGTATTTCTTTATATATCGGTGTATCTCTGCCATGTTGGGGAGACTTGTGATTATCACTGTGATATGGCAGTGTTTTTCCCTTCCCTTCTATTTTTTACCACACTACCACCTTGCTCAAGGCTTCTTGCTATAGGGTTGTGGTGAACACTGCTCTAATGCATATGTTGCTCACCTTCCTGGCAGTATAGCGGTCTATGATTTTGATCATTGCTTGAAGAGTGTCGATGAGACAATCTTATTTGTCTTACTGATATCTCAATGTCTCATCGACATTACTTTGTTATATCCAAGAGTTGTGTTTCACCAAGCACTTGTAGATATACCTTGTCAATGTGACATAAGTGATTCTCTCCTCGATATGCCTATATCTTGTTGAAATTTCACTATTTTACATTGTCGATGAGACATATAAATAAGTCTCTTTAACATAGGGGTGTCTAATTCGGTGCTAAACCTAAAGCTAAACTCGAAGCTAAACTCAAAGTTGAACTCAAAGCTAAAGGTGGAGATCAAGGCGTCGTTACACTTGAAGCTATTATCGACGCTCAATACAAAAATAATGTAGGTGCTAATTAGCGCCTAAATTAGCATCGACTTGTACTAATCAATGCAATAAATGCCAAAAATTATGTTGTCCCGATAAATAGCACCAAATTTTCAAAAAAATACATTAAAAGAGTGGGTGGAAGCAAAAAACAGAGCAAAAAATGGAGCAAATTAGAGGGATTTGTTGTAGTGTTTGAGTGGGAAGCCCAATCTAAGGCACAAATTTCCCCATAGCCACTTATGTGTGTGTGAGTACATACCAGCCATGAGTGTATGATTCTCACCTCTTGGGATTTCTCACCCAGCGGACAACTAAGAGTTCTATTTCCTCAGAGTGAGAATTCATTTTTGTATTAACAACCTAGATCTGATCCACATCATGTTGGACAAATAGTTGAAGCTTCATCCACCTTTTCATTCTTTGATTATTTTTGTTCTTCTTCTAGTTATTGACATTGCATGATTGTGTATCTTATTTTGTTGCAAATCATTCACCTCATGTGTATCCTTTTGTTCTTATGTTGGTTTGACTTAGGATCTTAGATCGTAGGGGCTTGATTGCTTCCTCAATAATTGTTATCCTAGACCATCTACATTTGTACGATTGGATTCATCTTGAATATCTACTTTAGTGTGAGTTTGAAGTAGGTTCATCCTCTCACTAAAGTGGGGGCTAAATGTAGTGTAGAAAAATATGTACCTTTCTTGATATGGGAATCATTAATGATAAATTGGACTTAATGTCATCTTGATCTAGTGTTGTGAGGTGTTTTACACATCCACATTAGGTCTTGGGCCCTCTTAAATTTAAATTAACTTAACTCTTCCTTAATTTAATGTTGTAAAATATATTTATTTACATCTTCACTTTGAATTTAGGATTCTTGTAAACTAAAGTGGACCTAATCTAGTGTTATAATTTTTTCTACACATTCACATGGGATTTAGGGCCCTTCTAAGCTACATACACCCAATTTTTCCTTAATTTAGTGTTGTAAAGTGTATTTATTTACACTTTCACATTGGATTTTGGGCCCGATTGCATTTATGACCTTTATATCATCATTAATAAGCCCCTATGACCTATATTGTGTATCCCAAGGTATATTTTGATCAAAAGCCTAACAAAATCAACATATAAACTTCAATTTTTCACTCCTCGACACTTTAGAATGAAAAATAGCCCTTGTGGGACCCATTCACCACCTTGGGAAAATGAGTCCCATCCAGGTGGGACTCATTCACCCAAGATGGCGAATGAGTCCCATTTGGCTTATTTTTAAGGCTTTGAGCAAGAAAAGTGGGTTTTTAATTCAAATTTCTTCAATGTCGGCCTTGGGGATCAAATTAATAGTCATGTGAGTGCATTGCCTATATAAACAAGCTTTCAAATAATTATTTCATCTAAGTAACCTAAGAAATTCCAACAACATAAGCCTACATGTTATCAATTCAAGCATTCGAGAGTTAAGAATTCCAAGGTCATCAAGATAGCTTTCAAGATCATTCAAGGATAAGATTATTCATGAATTATTCTAGTAATTCAAGATCCATCATCATGTCAAGCATATCAATAATTGAGCATGTTAGTGAGCTAGTGTTGTGATGTAGCATTGAAGATCCAAGACCAAGCATTTTTCTATTCTTATTGTTAAAGATCAGGATCTACATCCTTCATGGCCATTTCATGTTGAGTTGCAGATTTACAAGACATCATTCAAGGTATTATTGTTCGTCATTCATGTTCTTTGTTTCATTCTTCACACCTTCATTTCATTGTTTTATCATTTGGTTTAACTATCTAAATGGGGTTTGACCAATGAAAACCCCCATTTCCTAATAATCAACAAGTTTTCTCCTCTTTGCATGTGTGATTGTAGATCTAGGTGCTTTGAAGACTTAGAGATAATTGAAGAATAGGTTACAAGCTTATTGGAGTGATTTCCCCATTGCTAAGGTTAAAATATTCACAAAAAGTCACTTACAACCCTAAAAATCAAGGTTTTAGATCTAGACATTTGGAGGAACAAAAAGAGAAGATCGAGAAGTGCATATTAGAACTTTGAATTTCTAGAAAATCCAAACTAGACTCATTCACAACAAGTGGCAAATAAGTCCCATTTTTGGTCAATTTTTAGATTTTTGTAGTTTCGGATACCCTTTTTGAGAAACCTTTCTAGTGCAAAAACCCAGATCTAGGATTGATTCACCTAGATTGGTTCAAATGAGTTCCAGTGGGCCAGAATTTTAGAATTAGCAGCATTTCCAATCTCCATTCCATCTCCAACAAATTACTAGGTGCACACTTTCATGTTTATAGTTTTGTATTTTGTTTCATTTACTTTTCTAGATCATTTAGAGTTAGTTTGCATATCACACTATTTTTTCCAACATTTTATTTTCCAAGTTTACACTTGGTAGTGAACCCCTCATTTTATATCATTCAATTCCCTTGAGCATTTCCCTTGCTAGATTTCAATCTCCTTTGCATTGAAATCTCAAGGGTTTTTTCTTGAGTGAAAAGAGCAAGAAAATTGGCCTCTTTCCTTCTAGGTTTAAGACCCTAGAATTTGAAGAGAGAGGTCACCATTTTCATCTTTTCAAATGGCAACACATGATGTGAAAAACCATCAAATACAACATACTAGCTCTAAAAACACTTCTCATGATTTTTCTTTCTTTTTCTCCCCCTTAGTAGATAACATTTTTTACATGATACTCTTCTCTTTTTCACATTCTTCCTCTCCCCCTTCGACATCAATGGAAAAGACAAAAGATATTTTACATTGGTTTCGACTTTGACATTAAAAATAGAATACTCATATAGTTTCAACACATAACACTACCTACTCCCCTTGAGAGTTAGCCACCAAAACATCAGTCCAGAAGAAAGATAGATCCAGAAACTCATCAGACTAATGCATCTCCATATGCATCTAATTCAAGAAAGGAGGGGAAATAACCCCTAAATTCTCTCAGAGATACTCAAAAGTATCTTTAGGAAGAGGCTTTGTAAATATATCAACAATTTGATCCTTCGTAGGGACATACTCAAGCTTTACTTCATTCTCCAAAAAACTCTCTCTCAAGAAATGATACCTAATAGATATATGCTTTTTCCTCAAGCGTATCACTGGATTGTTTGAAATGTTAATTACACTAGTGTTATCATAGAAGATAGAAATAGGATCAACATATATAACTATGATATATTTTAATTGTTTTTTCATCCATATAACTTGTGTACAACAAGATGCAGCAGCAATATACTCAGCTTCAGTAGTAGACAATGAAATTTAATCTTACTTTTTACTCAACCATGTCGCCAATCTACAACCAAGAAATAATGGACCACCACTTGTACTTTTTTTGTCATCTACACATCCATCCCAATCTGCATTTATATAAGCACTTATTATAAATTTAGTATCTCTAGGATACCATAAACCATAATATAGAGTACCATTCAAGTATCTGAATATTCTTTTAACAACAACATGTGTTTCCTTAGGATCTTCTTGAAATCTAGACACAAGATAGACAACATGCATAATATCTAGTCTAGTAGTAGTCAAATACAATAGTCCACCAATCATAGATCTATACTTTCTCTGATCAACCTTCGATGAATCATCATCTTTACCTAATTTTCAACTAGTCACCATAGGAGTGCATAATAGTTTGGAAATATCCATCCTAAACTTCTTCAACATTTCTTTTATATTACTTAGACTCTGAAATAAAAATCCCTTTCTCTATTTTATTAATTTGTAGCCCAAGAAAGAAATTCATCTCTTCAAACATAGACATCTTAAATTATATTTGCATTTATTTCACAAACATATTATACATAGTTTCATTTCCTCCAAAATTAATGTCATCAACATTACAACCACAATCAATATTTTTTCATTTTCAATTTAAAAGTACAGATTACTATCTGTTGTACCTTTGTTGAAAATTTGTTGAATCAAGTACTTGTCTAGCTTTGTATACCAAGCTCTAGGAGCTTTCTTCAATCCATATAAATCTTTCTTTAATCTACAAACTATATCCAGTTGATTTGATAACTAAAATCCTTTTGTTTGTTCCATGTAGACCTCTTCTTCTACCTCACCTTTCAAAAATACAGACTTGACATCCATTTGATAGAACTTGAAATATTTATGAGCAACAAATGCTAAGAACATCCTTATAGATTCCATTCTTTCCACTGGAGCAAAAGTCTCCTAAAAATCCATGCATTCTACTTGTGAGTAACCCTTACACACAAGCCTTGCTTTTTTTCTAAACACTTCTCCATTCTCATTCAACTTATTTCTTAGTACCTAGTTTGGTCCATTAAGTTTTTTGTTTCCCGATCTTGGGACCAATTCCCAATTTTGATCCTTCTCAATTTGCATAGGTTCTTCTTTTATAGCTTCAATACAATGCTCATCTTTATAGGATTCACTTACAATCTTCGATTCAATCTTAAAAATTAAACATTAATTTACCTCACCAACAACAACTCTGCTTCTTATCAATACTCCTTTTGTGTTGTCTCCAATGATCTAAATTTCTAAATAATTCATCTACATATATCTAGGTGTCTTAGGGGATACCACTAGAGCTACTTCTTCTTCTTCTTCACTTTTCTTCTCTTTATAATCCTTTTCTTATTCTTCCACAACTTCTTCAATCCTTATGCAATCAAGTTCATCTGATACATATCCATCAACATCAATTTAATTCTTCATTGCTTCATCTATTGAGCCTCTCTTTTTTCTATTTGTCCTTGATGAAAATATTTATTTCAGTTTGGCATCTTGGTGATTGATTACTCAGATGAATTGTTTCCATTCTATCATTGGCATACTTACTTCATTTATGATATTATCCTTGGTGGCACTAATCTCTTGAATCAATGTGTAGATCATAAGGAATCTTCATTACAGGTTTATATTCCCATGTTCACGTGATATGATTCTAATTTGACATTTGGTG
The DNA here is from genome assembly GCA_007115665.2 of Sequoiadendron giganteum. Taxonomy (NCBI): domain Eukaryota; kingdom Viridiplantae; phylum Streptophyta; class Pinopsida; order Cupressales; family Cupressaceae; genus Sequoiadendron; species Sequoiadendron giganteum. The sequence continues at coordinate 254,197,968 of CM021106.1, read as the reverse complement.
TTACAGTGATCCACTTGATTATATGATATTGGCTTATTCAATTTTCTATGAAACACTTGATTATATGATACTGGCTTATTCAATTTTATATGATATTGGCTTATTTAGTGATCTACAGGATTATATGAAACATTTGATAATGGCTTGGGCATATGGTATATTGAATTTAGCATGAAAATTATCCTTTATTATATTGCATAAGGCATTGCATATTATATGGAAATCGGGTTTGGATAAAGGAAACTATATTGTTCATTCTTGTGCATGTGATTTAGGTCTTTTGGTTAACACATTACTAGGCCTTAAGGCCGACAGCAGGTATGAGGTTATGATGATTTAAAATGTCACCATGGAAGTGACTTGGCCTTGATTACTTGGAAGCAAATAAGTCTAAGGTAATCGGCATTTGGTTTGTAATGTGGTCATGTCAAATAATACAAGGAATTATTTGGTCAAAATTTCACTTGGTCAATAATTTATCAAAGGTAATGATGTTGGTCGAAATGCAAGGTATTCAACAGTCCATGGATTTCAAAAATGCATTATGAGTTTTGAATTATTAATTTAGTCCTTTTGGACTTCAAACTCTATTAAATTTGGTAAAGGTCATCAACGGTTTTGGTTTGGAAAGATTAGGGCAATCTTTTTGTAATTTTTTTCGTGGGTTTCAAACCCTATCTTGGCCGCCACCATGGAGATCTCTTCTCAGTCATTTCATTGTGTTTGTTGGCTTTCTGACTTACTTGGATAATGTATGGGGGAATATGAAACACCATTACCATGTTCGATTCTCTTGTCAGTCTCTTGTCACTGGGTAAGAGATCGAAATTGGAAGAAACTCATGTTGTTTTGCTACTCTGCTAGTCTAGTAAATTGGTCCATGACAGAATCTCTCCCGGTCTTCTCAGGTATTCATCTTTTTAACTGCTTTGAAGAACTATTCCTTCTACTGAAAATGATAATAGAAGATATGTGTTTACTTCTATATGGAAGATGAAAAATGGGTTTATTCTCTTTGTGGTCAAAATTAAATGCATGATTTCACATAATCTAAATTGCATTTCACAATAGTTTACCATATCAAAATTAAGGGATGGTATCTTTGGCTTGTGGTTAATCATGAAGTCTGCAAATCTTTTTAGTTTCTCACCTGGATTCATTGATTAAAAATTTTGGGTGCATTATTATGTGGTTTCAGTTACACTGCATTTTGATTTCAGTTACTTTACTATTGCAACAGTTTTAGTGGCTATTGTTGATGGAATATTTATTTATTTTAATGCTGGTTCGATTAGCACTGCCTGTGCAGGCTGCTTGTAAGGACAGGGTTCAGTCTCTTTTCTAAATTTGCATGTTGCTTGACATTCCTATCATAAGAGAACCTACATGCTGATCTTTCTCTTAGGAACATAGGAAAATATGGCAAGGTTGTTCAACTGAAAGTGGGTATTCTAACAATCACCTTTGTTGTATTTTTTTGAAAAGGAAAAATGAGATACTATTGTAACATTCCTTGAATTGTAAGGATGAAATTAGTGTAAGATGGAAAACAGAGAGAATAGGGCTTTCAGTTGCTGTTTTGAAAAAGAAGTGAGAGACAAGGGTTCTTAGTTTTTTCTTTGGAAAATAGTAAGAGTATGTTAACTGGTTTTTAGGTACCATGAGAAATGTATGAGATACAAAAAGGTAAAAAACCAATGTGAGAATATCACTGTGATTTGTATTGAAGAGAAATTGAGCATTGAGATTGAAAATAAAATATGAGTTATTTTATCAAGCTATCTTAAGGATTGACAATGGTTAGAATTCTAAAGGGTCATGCTTGAACCTTGAGGATTGTAAACATTTTCTGTCAAGAGGCACTTGAGAGAAACTAGAGAAACATGAATATCCTCTGTATCATTGTTTGTCTTACTAAAAATAGAAAAGGGGTTGGTGCTCCTTGAAATCAATGTTTCTAAAAGAGGGGTTGGTGCTCCTTGAGTTGGTGCTCAGAAATCAGCCTATGAGGCATTGTCAAAATTGATTATCAAAATGAAAGCCTAAAAAGGCAACAGTTTAAGAGTGTTTTTTCTACCCCAAGAGGGTTTTCCACTCAGCATATCTTGTGTCTATTTTCTTATCTATGCTTCATCTGATTCATTGCATGAATGATTTAATATGCTATGTTTCACTATTATAATTCTCATTTCAATTTATGTGATTGCATTCAATACATGAATGAGTTTATCATTGATAAATGAGAGCATACATCTAGTTTATTTCAGTTTTATTAAAATTTGTAAAAATTGTTAATAACACTGATTCACCCCCCTCTCAGTGTCTTTTTCACTCCAACAATTGGTATCAGAGCCTAGGGTCCTCTGATAGTTTTTTCCAACCTAGGATTGATTCTGGCCTTGGAGTCTATTCAAAATGTCTCAAACTCTTGAAGGCACATCCATGACTAGAGCTCCATTATTTGATGGAACTGATTATGTATTCTAGAAAATTAGAATGGAGACTTATTTAACTTCTATTGACCTCGATGTGTGGAGCATAGTGTTAACTAGGTACACTGTACCAACTACATTGCCCACAACTTCTGATGAAAAGAAAATATATGAAACTAATGCAAGAGAAAAACATGCTCTCCTATGTGCACTAACTAAAGATATCTTTATCAAAGTCATGCACTGCAACTCTGCTAGGGATATCTGGACTAAACTTGAAACTATCTATCAAGGAAATGAAAAAGTAAAACAATCAAAAGTCCTCACTCTAAAACACCAGTTTGAAGAAATAAAAATGAGGTACGATGAAAAAGTAGCTGATTACTTCTTAAGAGTTGATGAAATTGTCAATGCTATGAAAGGTCTAGGAGAAGAAGTGAAAGAATTTGATGTCGTAACTAAGGTCATTAGAACATTACCGACCAGATTTGAAGCTAAGGTCTCTACTCTAGAAGAGAAGAAACACTTTGACTAGCTTACCCTAGACACCCTAAAAGGCACTTTGACTGCCTATGAAATCATAATAAGTAAAAACAATTCCTCTACAAAAGAAATTGCCTTTAATATTGAAAGGAAAGAAAAAGATGAGGCTACTGGATCAGAATTTTTTGATTCCAAAGAATCCCACTTTGTTAGGAAGCTCAAAAACAGCTCTAGAAAGTATAAGGGAAAAATTCCCTTCAAATGCTTTAACAGTGGCAAAATAGGCCACTTTTCTGCAAAGTGCCCCAATGGTGATCTGAATAGTGACAACAAGAAATCTAAAAAATTCCCTAAGAAAAAGGCATATAGATCTAAACAAAAATTCAACTTCAAAAAGAAGAATATTTTGTTCAGCAAAAATGAAACAAACTCTAAATATGAAGATTCTTTAGATGAAGAAGATGAAAATATATTCATGGCTGAAAGCATTTAGCAAGAAGAAACTAATAGCAATGATGATGAAGTTGGTGAAGTGGATCTTGATGGTGAACTGAAATGTGCATTAAAATAGCTAAGAAAACTCAAAAAACAAATGCTTGTTCAAGAACAAAACTCTACTCAAGCTCTTGCTCAAGAGCAACTCACAAATCTTGAAATTGTGTCATTGAAAACTCAACTTGAAGAAACCAAGAGAGTTGAATATTGTCTTCGTATTGACATAAATCTTAAAGATCAAAAAATTCAAAAACTTGAACATGAGATTATTGATCTCAGGAAGACCATTGAGAAATATGAGATTACTCTTAAACTGAATGGCATGCTTAGTAAACATAAATTGAACAAGGAAAAAATAGGTATTGGTTTTATGAAAGGTGAATGTTCAAATGACAATGCAAAGGATAATGTTGTTGCTAGAAAAAGAAGTTTTGAATCCAAACATCCTGATTCTAATAAGGATCATGCTCATCCTTTTAGGAATAATAGAATATCATATAATTCTAACCCTTTCTTTTATGGGTATTGTTATTTCTACAATAGATTTGGCCACAAAGTGAGCTCTTGCAGATTTATAAATCCTAGAAAACCTAGATTTGGTTATAGGAAAAATCTTGGCTTTGCAAGATAGATTAGATACTTCACATGCAATTCCATGGGTCATTCTGCTAACCAATGTAAATATGATCACCAGAATAAACAACAGAAAACTAAAAAGGTTTGGAAACTTAAAACTATCAACAACATAGAACAAACTATGCTAGTTCAAACTACTTTCCACTCCAATAAAAAGGACTTATGGGTCCTAGATAGTGGTTTTTCAAACCACATGACTGGTGACAAAGACAAATTCACTAATCTTGAAAATTATGTAGGTGGATATGTGAAGTTTGGAGATAACTCAGGTATACAAATCAAAGGTAGAGGTTCACTTCTTTTGAATGAAGACACTCCTATTTACAATGTGTATTACGTAAAAGGATTAAAACACAATCCTTTGAGTGTCAGTCAAATTTGTGATAGTGGCTATTAGGCCTTGTTCACTTCACATGGATGTGAGAATAAAAATAATCTTGGAAAAGCTATTGTTGCTGGAAGAAGGACTAAGGGAAATGTCTACAATCTCCTTGACACATATGGAAATGAAAATAATCAAGGTATGTGCTTAATGAGTCATGTTGAAGAAAGTTGGCTATGGCACAAGAGACTAGGTCATATTAATTTTGACAATATGGTTAGGATTAGTAAGAATCAGAATGTAAGAGGTCTTCCTATTTTAAGAAAACTTGAAAATGCAGTCTGTAAAGAATGTCTCAAAGGAAAGCAAACAAAGGTAAGCTTTAAATCTAAAGAACATTCTTCAGCTAGGCATCTACAACTTGTTCATACAAACTTATGTGGTCCTATAAGGACTAGATCTATCAATGGTGAGAAATATTTCATGCTATTTGTTGATGACTACTCTTGTATGGTATGAGTTACCTTTCTCAAGCACAAATCTGAAGCTTTTGAACATTTTAAAGTCTTTAGAAAAATGGTAGAAAGGGAGTAAGTAAAAATTGAAATGTCTAAGATCTAAAAAGGGTGGTGAATTCACCTCACAAGAATTCATTGACTACTATGAAAGAAATGGCATAAAAAGACAATATGTTGCTGTCAAAACACCTCAACAGAATGGGGTTGTTGAGAGAAAGAACAAAATTGTAAAAGAGATGGCTAGGACTATGTTGGATGAAGCAAAACTGCCAAACATGTACTGGAAATAAGTTGTTCATACAACTATCTATATTTTGAATAGATTCCAAATCAGAGTGAAATTCAATTTCACTCCATATGAACTATGGTATGGTAAATCTACCTCAATTAAATATTTCAGAATATTTGGCTGCAAATGTTTTATCAAGAGAGATGATGATAACTTAGGTAGCTTTCAATCTAAGTCTGATGAAGGTATTTTTTTAGGATACTCCACTCAAAGAAAAGCCTATAAATGCTTTAATAATAGGCTAAATGAGATTATTGAATCTATCAATGTCAAATTTGATGAAAAACTGCTTTTAGATGCTGAACCTATGCAGGATGATGAGGAAGAAGAATTTGAACCTGAAATAAATTCAGAAGGCTTTGAATCAGCAAAACTTGAAATAGAATCAACAAGTCCTAAACTAGCTGGAGAAAAATCTAAAGATGCTGAAACTAGCCCTAAAAAATGTGTAACTAAAACTCCTTCAAAATATCTTGCTAGAAACCATCCTAAAGATCTGATTATTGGAGATAAATCTGTAGCAGTTCTAACAAGGAGAAGAGCTATTAACTATGATGAAAAATCTCACATAGTTGAGCTTACCACTTTCTGTTTAATTACACAGTTTGAGCCACAAAAATTTGATGAAGCTCTAACTGATGAATGTTGGCTTAATGCAATATTAAATGTTGGCTTAATGTAATGCAGGATGAAATTGATGAAATTAAGAAAAATAAGACTTGGGAGCTAGTCCTAGGACTAGATGACAAAAATTTCATAGGAGGTAAATGGATATTTAGAAACAAACATGATGAAAATGGCCATGTTGTTTGCAAAAGGATAGATATGTCTGCAAAGGATATGCTCAACAAGAAGGTATTGACTTTGGTGAAACCTTTGCACCTGTAGCTAGACTTGAATCTATTAGAATATTCTTTGCCTATTTTTTTTTCAAAAACTTTACTATATATTAAATGGATGTAAAAACTATCTTTCTGAATGGTTATTTGGATGAAGAATTTTACATAGAACAACCTAAAGGGTTTAATTGCAAAAACAAGCCCAATCATGCCTACAGAATGAAAAAGGCTTTATATGGCCTAAAACAAGCTCCTAGAGCTTGGTACTCTAGACTAGACAATCACTTACTTTCAAAAGGTTTTATTAGAGGAGGTGTAGACAACAATATTTATTTTAAGATTGAAGGTTCTGATATTCTTTTTGTTGAAATCTATGTTGATGATACTATCTTTGGCTGCAACAATATTGCTTTGAGTAAAAAATTCTCAAAGATTATGGAATTTGAGTTTTAAATGTCAATGTTGGGAAAACTATCATTCTTTTTAGGTCTTCAAATCTCTCAACTTGAAACTGGTATTTTTTTCTCTCAAACAAAATATGCAAGAGAGATGCTAAAGAAATTTCAAATGGATGAATGTCATCCAGTTAGCACTCCAATGGCTACTGGCTATAAACTCAACAAGGTTGATGATTCTCCTACTGTAAATCCAACTAACTATAGGTAAATGATAGGCAGACTGTTATATCTAACAACCTCAAGACCTAACATAATGCAAGTTGTTTGCATGGTTGCAAGATTTCAGTCATCTCCTAAGGAATCTCATATTAATGTTGTTAGAAGGATTATTAAATATTTTCAAGGAACTCTTAATTATGGACTTTGGTATCCCAAAAGCAATGATTTCTCATTAATTTCATATACTGATTTTGACTGGGCTAGTTGTCTAGATGATAGGAAAAGCACCAATGGTTCTGCTTTCTTTCTTGTTGATTGATTAGTGGCATGGCACAACAAAAAAAAAGAATCTGTTTCACTCTCCACTACTGAAGCAGAATATATTGCTGCCACCTCTTGTTGTAATCAAGTAATCTAGATGTCACAAGCCCAATTTGACATTGGTATTGAAATTCCTAAACCTGTTTCTAATATGTGTGATAATACTAGTGCGATTAATATTTCCAAAAATTCTGTTATACACTCTTGCACTAAACACGTTGCTATTAAATTTAACTTTCTTCATGAAAAGGTGCTAGCTAATGAGGTTTATGTGCAATATGTTCCTACACAAGCATAGGTTGCTGACATCTTTACTAAGCCTCTAGCTAAAGAAGTATTTGAAAGACTTTGGTCTAGATTGGGAGTTATCTCTCAATCTTTACTATCTTAATATATCTATCTTGGTGATAGGGGGAGCTGGTCAGCTCTCCTTGCAGCTCATACTTTGCTGCTCCATTGCTATATCTGTAGCTTCATGGCATTTCAATATTGTCTTCCCTTTATCCTTGTGACAAAAAGGGGGACAATTATGAGCTCTTGGTTTTGGTTCAGTATTTTGGCTTGGTGGCTAAGTTTTTGCCATCAAGGACAAAGGGGGAGTTTGTTGAGCCTCTCTTTTTTCTATTTGTCCTTGATGATAATATTTGTTTCAGTTTGGCATCTTGGTGATTGATTACTGAGTTGAACTATTTCCATTTTTCATTGGCATACTTACTTCATTTATGATATTATCTTTGGTGTCACTGATCTCTTGACTCCATGTGCAAATCACAAGGAATCTTGGTTATAGTTTTATGTTCCCATGTTCAGGTGACATGATTCTGATTTGACATTTTGTGCTATAGTGATCCACTTGATTATATGATATTGGCTTATTCAGTTTTCTATGAAACACTTGATTATATGATAATGGCTTATTCAGTTTTATATGATATTGGATTATTCAGTGATCTACAAGATTATATGAAACATTTAATAATGGCTTGGGCATACGGTATATTGAATTTAGCATGAAAATTATCCTTTATTATATTTCATAAGGCATTGGATATTATAAGGCAATTAGGTTTGGATAAAGGCAACTATATTGTTCATTCTTGTGCATGTGATTCGGGTCTTTTGGTTAACACATTACTAGGCCTTAAGGCCAACAACAGGTATAAGGTTATGATGATTTAAAATGTCACCATGGAAGTGACTTGGCCTTGATTACTTGGAAACAAATAAGTCTAAGGTAATCGGCATTTGGTTTGTTATGTGGTCATGTCAAATAATACAAGGCATTATTTGGCCAGCATTTCACTTGGTCAATAATTGATCAATGGTAATGATGTTGGTCGGCATGCAAGGCATTGAACAGTCTACAGATTTCAAAATGCATTATGAGTTTTAAATTATTAATTTAGTCCTTTCGGACTTCAAACTCTATAAATTTGGTAAAGGTCATCGGTTGTTTTGGTTTGGAAAGATTAGGGCAATCTTTTTGTAATTTTGTTTGTGGGTTTCAAACCCTATCTTGGCCGCCACCATGGAGATCTCTTCTCATCCTTTTCATTGTGTTTGTTGGCTTTCTGACTTACTTGGACAGCATATGGGGGAATATGAAAGACCATTACCATGGTTGATTCTCCTATCACTCTCTTGTCACTAGGTAAGAGCTCAAAATTGGAAGAAACTCGTGTTGTTTTGTTGCTTTGTCAGTTTGGTAAATTGCTCCATGACAGAATCTCTTCCGGTCTTCTCAGGTATTCATATTTTTAACTGCTTTGAAGAGCTGTTACTTCTACTGGAAAAGATAATAGAAGATATGTGTTTACTTCTATATGGAAGATGAAAAATGGGTTTATTCTCTTCGTGGTCAGAATTAAATGCATGATTTCACATAATCTAAATTGCATTTCATAATAGTTTACCATATCAAAATTAAGGGACGGTGTTTTTGGTTTGTGGGTAATCATGAAGTCTACAAATATTTTTCGTTTCTCACCTGGATTCGTTGATAATTGTTCTTGGGTACATTATTATGTGGTTTCGGTTACACTGCATTGTGATTTCAGTTACTTTACTATTGCAGTAGTTCTAGTGGCTATTGTTGATGCAATATTTATTTGTTTTAATGCTAGTTCGATTAGCACTGCCTGTGCAGGCTACTTGTAAGGATAGGGTTCAGTCTCCTTTCTAAATTTGCATGTTATCATAAGAGAACCTACATGTTGATCTTTGTCTCAAGAAAATAGGAACATCTGACAAGGTTGTTCGACTGAAAGTGGGTATTCTGACAATCACCTCTGTTGTAATTTTTTTGAAAAGGAGTAACGAGCTACTGTTTTAACGTTCCTTGAATTGTAATGATGAAATCTGTGTAATATGGAAAACAAAGAGATTAGGGCTTTTAGTTGATTTTTTGAAAAATAATTGAGAGACAAGGGTTCTAGGTTTTTTCTGTGGAAAACAGTAAGAGTATGTTAACTATTTTTTAGGTACCATGAGAAATGTATGAGATACAAAACGTGAAAAACTAGTGTGAGAATATCACTATGATTTGTATTGAAGAGAAGTTGAGCATTGAGATTTAAAATTTAAAATATGAGTTATTTTATCAAGTTGTCTTAAGGCCTGACAATGGTTAGAATTTTGAAGGGGCATGCTTGAACCTTGAGGATTGTAAACATTGTCTGTCAAGAGGCACTTGAGAGAAACTAGAGAAACAAAGAAATCCTCTATACCATTGTTTGTCTTACTAAAAATAGAAAAGGGGTTGGTGCTCCTTGAAATTGGTGTTTTTAAAAGAGGGGTTGGTGCTCCTTGAGTTGGTGCTCAGAAATCTGGCTATGAGGCATTGTCAAAAGTGATTATTAAAATGAAAGCCTAAAAAGGCAGTAGTTTAGGACTAGTTTTTCTACCCCAAGAGGGTTTTCCACTCGGCATATCTTGTGTCTATTTTCTTATCTGTGGTTCATTTGATTCAATGCATGAATGATTTAATATGCTATGTTTCACTATTATAACTCTCATTTAAGTTTATTTAATTGCATTCAATACATGAATGAGTTTATCATTGATAAATGAGAGCATACATCTGGTTTATTTCAGTTTTATTAAAATTTATGAAAACTATTAATAACATTGATTCACCCCCCCCTCTCAGTGTCTTTTTCACTCCAACATCATCAACCTTGAAATTTGTACTTTATAAAATCATCTGAGGTCTTTTATTGAAACATCTATAAGCTTTTATTTTAGTAGAATATCCAGGAAAAATACCTTCATCACTTCTAGCATCAAACTTTCCTAAAATTTCTTCATCCCGTCTAATATAACATCTACTTCCAAATACCTTCGAATACTTAATAGTAGGAAGTATTCCACACTATAGATCATAGGGGGTCTTTGTACTATTTTCTCTTGCTTGAACTAGATTGAATACATAAACAACAGTGTGAATAGCATCTCTCTAGTAAACTTTTGGTAGACAAGCCTCAATAATCATTGATCTAGTGGCCTCTTCAATTGTTATGTTCTTTCTTTCAACAACCCCATTTTGTTGAGGAATTCTTGAAGTAGACAACTATATTTTTATTCCATGCAATTCACAAAACATATTAAGCTTATGGGAGGTGAATTCACCACATATTTTAGACCTTAAGCCTTTTATCCTCAAATTTACTTCATTCTCAACCATAGCTTTGAATGTCTTAATTCTCTCTATTAAATGTAACCCATATATATCTAGAATAATCATCAATAAAAAGTATAAAGTACCTTTCACCTTGTAGACTTCTCACTCTTGTAGGACCAAAAAGATCTATATGAACTTGTGAACCCCTAAACCTGCAATTGCACAAACACAACAAACATTGTTAGTGTTAGATCAAAATGCATGCAAAGAGTGAAGGATTCCCCATGAAATCCACCTATTTAAGCTAATATTAGGAAATGAAGAGAAAATTCAAATAGCATGAAAATAAATCCTAATCTAGCCAATAGACTGATGATCTTATGGGGGAATTGGTGCCAATGAGATGTTACAATTGGCCCTTTCCCAATTCCTATGTTGCAAATGTGAGTTGATTGGATCAATGGTCAAATATCCAAAGAGATTTGAGCATAGCCTTGTTACAATTTATGAAAATGATGGATGATTGAATGTAATGGGCAAAATTAGCTCTCAATGTGAAGAGAGTAACTTTGTATATGGATTGTGGATGAAGATTGAGAGGAGAGGTCTCTAATTTATAGATTCAAATCTTGGAAGAGATAGTGGAAATAAGCAATGTGGGACAAAAGATAATCCAATGGCATTGTGCCACTTGTCCAAATGTGATTGGATGAGGAATGTGCAAGTTTTGGCCAATGTGCCAATAAATGCAATTAGGTGGCATTTCAAATTTAAAAAATGACATGTTGAAGAGGGAAAGGGACTGAAGTTAATGTCACTTGGCTCAAGGTCAAGGACATGTAAGAGGCATTGAATGCCTTGTTGGAAGGACCAATTCCACTTGCCTTTTTTGAATTCAAATGAGGGAATATTCCCTTTTGATGTTTTGTGAGGGAAAAATAGAAGAATTAATAAATCAAAGTATTTGATTTATTGTGCAACTTGCATTCTCTAGAGGATTTTAGTGAGAGGGATTAAGTTAATCATGGATTTGATTAATTTTAATGAAGAATTAGGTGATGTGACAAATTTAGACTTAGATTTATGAATTAATTTAAGTCAAGAATTGAGAGGAAATGTTTATCAAATAAATGATTTGATCTATTTAATCAAGAAGGAATATGTTAGATTAAATCAAATAGGGTTTAATTTATTTAATTTAATAAGAGGATTTTAGAGATTTTAATTAAATAAAATGATTTATTTAATTAAACAGGGATGCAATGGTTAATTAAATTACTTCATTAATTTAATCATTGAAAGAGGAAGACTTAATCCAATAAATAATGATTTATTAAATTAAGAGATAGAATGTGATGAAATGCTGACAATGTGATTTAAGAAGAAGTGTTGTTAGTAATCGGGATCAGGTGTACCAATATTAACTTGTACATTTTCGATGTCTACATTTTTCCCCTCTTTGAAGCAATGTACTTGTTGCATTAATTCAAAGAATAAACTGTTGCGATCAAAAGTCCGGGTTTTTTTTTTGAAATTGTTTTAGATGCCCCACTGCTGCCTCAGTAGAAGGATATTGCTAGATATTGCTCCCTCGAGAGATCAGACGAAAATTTCAAATTTTTTGATGATCTTTCGGAAAAGATGAGAAGGTGCACGATAGGCCAGAAATGCCCCAGAATGCTAGAAAAATGCACAAAAATGCCAGAAGGGACGTAAAATGACTCTCGGTTGGATGAAAACGGGTTCGGGGGACCAGAACTCTAGCTGGAAGGTCAAATTATGTCAAAAAACCCTAATTTTTAGGCTTAAATAGACCTTGAGGGGTCATTTTCAATTCATTTGCAATATTAACCTTTAGAAAATTTCACATTTTAGGTCTGAGTCTTAGTCAAAATGGTGCAATGACAGCTTCCCAAGCACATGTTGGAGAGGGTTTGGACTCACCAGCGGCTAGTCGACGCAAGACCCGTGGTATGTACCCCTATCCAACTTTTAAATTTATTGTTTTACGTTCATTTATTAGGGTTTAAGTCATGCACAAAGTGCCATATGGCACCGTGAAAAGTGCATTATCGCAACCGCATGGTCCCCTATTGCACCGCATATGTGAAGTGTGTTGTGTGGGCTACTTTGCAATTTAGCATTTAGTTCATCCAAAGTCCGCCGCATGCCCTTACTCCACCGCATGGCATAGTTAGGAATTTAGGATTTTCATTAAGGAGGATCGCATATGAAAAGTGTGTAGCGCGGACCACTTTGCGACTGCCAAAATGGAAAACTCCGCCACAGCAGTGCAGTTTGGAATTTTCCAAACTGTGCCGCACCCGCAAACAACACTACATTTTCCAGTTTAGGGAAAATTTTAACTATGAAATGCAATGAAACTTTATTTTTTCTAATGTGATGACCTTCCCTGTGTAGGAGGAGCTTGGTGTACTGTACTCATGGGAGCACCGATGGTCGGTGCTTAGCAGACTAGGGGCTATGCCCGAGTTGGTCCAGGAGCACCTTCGTGCCATCGGTCTTTGGTATGTTGCGTATGTCCCTCCTGTTCGAGCTCACCTAGGCATGCTTACGGCTTTGGCAGAGTGATGGCATAGTGAGACTTCCTCCTTCCATCTTCCTACTAGCGAGGCCACTATCACTCTCGAGGATGTATGGCGTATCCTTCAATTGCCTATCCGCGGGACCCAAGTCCTCTATGATCCGGATGCTAGAAGAGAGGCCTGTTACGGGGTTATGTAGATGGATGTGATTGAGTTTTGTGATGGTTAGATCAACCTAGAAATATATCACGACCGCGTGCATACGTAGAAGTTGATTATTGTTGCTATTATCTTAGGCCTTGTAGTACCTAATCGGCTGGGCCGATACTTCAGTCCAGGATGGGGACTAGTGTGGGATCAAATGGTTCACTAGAGGGAGTGTTTCGCTTGGGAACTAGTATTGTTGGCATCCCTCTATAGGGATCTTCATGAGTTTGCATACTTGGACAACAGGTCTATCGAGGTAGGAGGTACCTTACTACACGTCTGGCCATGGGAGAGGATCCCAGTACTTCACCTGGATATCACACCAGTTCTCTTGGAGATAGATGATCCCCTTGTTTGGTGGTACGGTGGGGCATTGATGCACTTTTCTTTCACTGGCGTAGGTGGTATTTCGCATTGGCAGTGAGTTCTTGATGATATGAGAGAGTTCGTCTGGAGACCGTGGATGGGTGTTGGTCCGTGGCAAGATGATGATCATCAGTTCTTCTTTGCCTAAAATGACTGATTGATGCAGGGCCAAGAGCACATCGTGATTGAGAGATATCTTTTAGACAAGGTTGCTCGTTAGTTTGAGGAGGTACAGGACCGACCCGATGACCATTATGTGGCCATTTTTGCATGTACTACTAGGGAGACAGCATGAGCCCAGCCCATCCTGGTAGCTGAGGTGGTGTCCTCATTTAGGTAGTTAGTGGCCCGACCATGTCCATATGATCAGGGGCCGGTAGATGCCAGGGTCACTCTAGCCTACAGGGCTTGGTTTAGACCTCCACTTAGGTTGACAGTTCCAGGCACAGTTGTTCCATGGTGCAGACGCAGGGGTCGGGTAGGTAGCAGAGGGTAGGGTAGAGGATGAGGTGGGACACCTCCTCATCAAACACCTCCCAGGGATGGGGCACAGTAGTCACCTATCTGAGTAGGAGGACAGGATGGTCAGTTGAGGGTAGATCCTCAGCAGGAGCCAGCGGGGCCACCAGTGGGACAGCTAGCAAGGCAGCCTGATCACCGAGATGTGCTGATTCGGCAGCTACAGGGACAGGTATAGGTTCTGACTATGGAGAGAGATTAGGCATGATCTGAGAGGGATTAGGAGATAGGTCAAAGGTGGCAGTTAGAGAGTGCAACATCCTCCTCCCGAGCCCGATCGATCGATATTTGAGATTACAGAGAGGCCACCAGAGAGGCTAAGTACTATTGGCACCATTACTGATAGGTAGTGCTATCAGACCGCAGAGTGCCAAACTTTTCCCAACAGACAGGGAGATGACTAGCAGAGGCACATGGTGAGAGATAGGATGGGGAGGGCAGCAGCCAGCAGGACTCACCCCCCTTTTGATCACAGGACAGTTTGCTTCATTTTTTATATACAGGCTGCAGTATTTTGGCCTTATTGTACTATGTATTTGATGCATATATGATCTGATTTTGTATCATAACAATATTTTTTGATGATATATATGAGATGATTCGCCCTTTTATGATACGTATGGTATGCATGTATGATATGCAAATGTATAATGCTTATGTGATGGAATGTATGTAATGGATGCATTTTCTTTTGTGTATATTCCGTGTTTTAATGATGTAATGATGGATGCAAATGGTAATGACCGTAAATGATTATGGATGTGAATGATTATGTATGATGCAATGCTTGTGCTTAAAATATGTTTAGAATAGCATCTTTTAAGATAATGATATGATGCCATGTGTTTTAATGCTAATGATTGTGTGTATGCAAGGTGTATGCATGGGTGGTGCTTTGATTACTATTATGATACCATGTTAGTGTGGAAGGAAGACAGAAGAAGAATGCATAATTAATGAGTTAGTTATGATGGTGATTTGTATTGCTAGGAATTGGGATTTTCAAAGGGTCAATTGCGTTATGTTTGATAACACACATGGGTATGATGCATCAAGGTATTAAGAACTAGGATGGCATTTGTACCTAGTGTGATGGACTTTGAATCGAAAATCAGATAGGAGTATTCTTGTTCACACTTAATATGCATACTTCATTCGGGATGCAGTTCAGACATTCTAAACATCTTGGACCAAAACACAGAAAAGCAAGCTTTCCTATGTGGTCAACAAGATACCTAAAATATCCTCCCTACAAACAAAACAAAATATGCACAACTAAGTTATTTTACAAGCATATCCGACAAGCATAGCAGATAAAAAGATAATGATCGTTGCCCCATTTCTTTCTCTCTAAACCTGTTTTGTTTAGGCATCATCGAGAGGTCCTTGAAATGAGCACAAAATACGATAAGTCACAAAACCAGGACAAATTAATCAAACAAGCTAATGTTCTTCGTACCGCTAGCCAAGACTAACTACTGTGAGGGGTACCTAATGCTTATGTCCATCGCAGGAAAGCTTCATCCTAGGACATGTAGTGATTAGGGTTTTGATGGGATTGATTTGGGTGATAAGTTATTGATACTCTAAGCTGATCAACATGCTTGCTTACTGACTTAGACTTCTAAGACTTTTGATGATTGAGTGTTCACTTTAGAACCTGCTAAACTTGCTTTTGATTGACTTACCAAAGGGTGAAAGTGATGGCTGACTTTATGATGAATGATGACAATCACGGGTGAAAGTGAGATGAAATGGATGCACCATTTTGGGTTTTTTTTTTCAATATTTTGAGGCTATTTTTGGATTTTGAAGATGTTTTACAAATGTTTTTGAATTTTCAAGATTTACAAAAAATACACCAATTTAAAGACCTATCCTAGGGGTCTCGGGAGCTGATCCATAGATTAGCCTTGCCTACGTTGTACACATAGAGACCATGTAGTTCGACTAACGACAAACTGGATTCAAATGATGAAATGGATAATCGGATTGCCATTTTATTACCTAAAGGACTGATTTAAGATGCAGACTAGATGGGAAATTGGATTCCCAATGCGATGGATGCCTAAGGACTGACCTAACTATCTCGGGGGATGATCAAAGATCAACCTTGCCTACATTCGAGCTCAGAGATGACATAGTTCGACAAGGTGAAAGACTGACAAGTCTCAATGATGAATTTTTTGAAGATTTTCTGATATTTTGACATGTTTTTGGATTTTTGAATGTTCTTAATGTTTTTGGATTTTTTTGATAAAGTTGAAGAAGGTCACGAGAATGTACGAGAATCCGATCCGATGTCGATACAGGAACATGCCCCCAGCGTGGCATGATAGACTACTTCGATAAAGGCAGGACAAATTGACCTTAGGAATATGCCAAGTAGTACTATGGTGGAATATGATATGGACACCAACTCAGGCTATGGTATGGATGCGAGTGGATGGGTGGATGGATGATTTGAGATGTGATGGAATCAGTGAGTCATGCAAATCCTGGTAGATGGGGAGTTTTTTATTTACACTTGGTGCCTGTTTTCTAGGTTCTCACTAAGGTACTTGCCCAAAGCGCCACCATAGTGGTTTTCACTAGAGAACGAATTTTTTCTCTTTGCTATTTTCAATCCTTTTTCTGATTTTTTTTGGATTTTTGCATTTTTTAATTTTTTTGTTGTCGCCAAGATGCTTGTTTGCCAAGTTTTCATCAAAGTGACCATTTTTCCAAGACTTTTTCTGATTGTTTTTTGTATTTTCTAGTTTCATACCTTGCAAGATTTAGGCATAAAACTTCTTGGGGTGAGAGTTGTTCATGGGCTCTTGCAAGGGCTCGCCTTTTGGTGTCGACAACTTATATGCCCCCGATTTGTAACTCATAGTGATGATGAAGGGTCCTAGCCAGTTGGGTTCAAACTTTCCTTTTGTATCTGGGTTTGGCACATTCTTTTGGTTTTCTTCCGCACAAGGTCACCAATTTGGAAAGTGTGTTGTCTGATCTTCTTGTTGTAGCTCCATTTCAGGCGGTTCTGGTAAACCTATAGATGATTCAAGGCATCCATGTGCCGTTCATCTAGTAATTCCAACTCATTCAATCTTGTAACCCTGTATTCCTCATCTGTGATGAGGTTTTGCAGTGATATCCTCAGTGACGGGAGCTCGATCTCAATGGGGAGGATGGCTTCTGATCCGTAGACCAGGGAGAATGGGGTGGCACCTGTTGGTGTGCAGATGCTAGTGTGGTAGGCCCATAAGGTGGGATTTAGTTATAGATTCCAGTCATGACCAGAGTCATTGACTATTTTCTTGAGGATTTTCAAAATGGTTTTATTTGTAGCTTCTACTTGGCCATTGCCTTGTGGATAGTATGGGGTGGAAAAACGGTGCTAGATTTTGAAATTTTCACACAAATCATGAACATCCTGATTTTTAAAGGGTGTCCCATTATTAGAGATAATGGATTGGGGAACATCGTATCGACAAATGAGGTAGTTCAAGATGAACCTGGATATTTGTTTTCCCGTGATATAGGTCATGGGAATCACTTTGACCCACTTTGTGAAATATTCAGTGGTAGTGATCATGAACTTGTGGCCATTGGATGAGGTGGGTGAGATTTTACCAATGAGATCGAGCCCCCACTGTGAAAAGAGCCAAGGTGTAATGATGGGGTGCAGTTCTTGAGTTGGTGCATGAATGAGGTCCCCATGTTGTTGGCACTACAGACACTTTCTGACAAAGTTATGTGCCTCTCTCTCCATTGTCGGCCAATAGTACCCGCTTCTTAGCAACTTCTTAGCCAAGGTCATACCACTCGAGTGTGACCCGCATGTGCCATTGTGTACCTTAGTTAGAGCAGTCAAGGCTTCCTCAAGTTTTAAACAACGTAGCAAGGTTCCATCGACACTTCTATGGAAGAGGGTCTCTCCTAGGATGACGAATTGTGAAGACCTTTTGACAAAGGTTCACTTTAGGTTCGGGGTGATGTCAGTTGGGAGGATTCCTAATCTTAGGTAGGTGTATATGTCATGATACCAAAGATCACTAGGACTAATGAGTCCACATGTGTATTCTGACTCTAGTACCTCGAACGTGGGTATGAGAAGCTGTTCTACAAGGAATTCATTTTTTGAGATGTTGCCATTGCATTGGCTGCTCTGTTGTTTTCCCTTGGTATCTGCTCAAAGGTGATGTCGATGAATGATTCCTTGAGGCTTTATACCACCTTTTTGTATGGTGCAAGCTTATCATCCTTAGTTTGGTATTCACCATTGACTTGGTTGATGATAAGCTGTGAGTCCCCATAGACCTTTAATGCCATGATTCGCCACTGTGCTACAATCTTGAGACCTATGGTTAAAGCCTCGTATTCTGCAATATTGTTGGTACAGGAAAATGCCAATTTATATGATCTAGGTATACAGTCTCCTTGTGGGATGATGAAGAACATACCGGCTCCTGATCCATGCTGCGTGTGAGAGCCATCAAAGTACAATTTCCAGTGGTCGGCTGCTCCAAGTTTCAAAAGGGACTCTTCTGAGAATTCTGATACGAGCGGGTTGTCTATGTAAAGGGGGGATTCTACTAGCTGGTCTGCAATGACTTGTCCCTTTATGGATTTTCTTTCTACATACTCGATATCACGTTCAGACAATATCATTACCCACTTAGCCATTCTTCCTATAAGCATTGCTTTTGACAATAGATATTTTAAAGGGTCTATTTTGGCAATCAACTTGATTTGATGAGCTAGCATGTAGTGTCTGAATTTCTGAGCTACAAATACCAGTTCCAAGCAAGATTTTTCTATTTATGTGTAATTGATCTCATGCCCCACCATTGTTCTACTGATATAGTGGATGGCCCACTCAGTTCCATTGTCATCATGTTGGGCTAAAAGGGCACCAAGGGTGGATGTTGTTGTTGAGATGTATAGGATTAATGGCTTCCCAGTAATTAGTGGAATCAACACAGGTGGTGTAAGTAGATATTCTTTAATTTTGTTAAATGCTTGCTCACACTTGTCTTCCCACCTGAATGCGACTCCCATGTGAAGTGGGTGTGAATAGGCGATCTATTTATCTGCTAGCTGTGCTATGAATCTCTGGATGGACTAGAGTCTACCTTGCAATCCTCTGAGTTGCTTTAACATTCTTGGTGCTTCCATTTCAAGGATTACTTTTACCTTTGCAGGGTCCACCTCTATCCCTCTCATCGAAACTATGTATCCCAACAGCTTTCCCGATTGTACTCCAAATACACATTTCTTTGGATTGAGTCTAACCTTGTATTGTTCTAGCCTGTCAAAGATAACACTTAGAGTTGCTACATGGTCCTATCTCTTTTTTGATTTAGCTAGTATGTCGTCCACATAGTCTTCAATGGTTTTATGGATCATGTCGTGGAAGATCAACGTCATGGCTCTTTGGTATGTAGCTCCTACATTTTTCAACCCAAACGACATCACATTCCAACAGTAGGTGCCCCAAGGACATGTAAAGGCTGTTTTATGTTGGTCTTCCTTTGCTATCATTATCTGATTGTACCCTGAGAAATCATCCATTAGGGACAACATCTCATGTCTGGCCATCATGTCCATTATCATGTCAATGTTGGTTAGTGGAAAATCATCCTTAGGACATGCTTTGTTTAGGTCTCTAAAATCTATGCAGATGTGGATGGCCCCTTTCAGTTTTGAGATAGGTACAAGATTTGATACCCATTCTAGATAGTCGATCAGGCGTATGAAGCCAACATCCATAAGTTTATGTAGCTCAATTTTGATGAGCAAGGCTATTTGTGGGTGCATCTTCCTTAGCTTTTGTTTGACTGGTTTTGCTTCAGGGTAAATAGCCAAATGATGAACCACTACTTCAGGATCCAGACCTGGCATGTCAGCATAGGTCCATGCAAAATTTAATTTTCTTTCTTTTAGGAATGCTACCAATAGTTCCTATTCTTCTACCAGGAGGGACTCTGCATAGAAGGTGATTTGTGGTTCTGATTCTATTCCTAAGTTGATCGAGTTGCACTGTTCTACCAATACTGTTGATTTCTCTTGATGTAGAGCAGAAGGGGGGAGATTGAATCCTTCATCCTCCAGCACCTCAGAGAGGTTTTCACCATTGGATGCATCCTTTATGTTTACTGTTTTATGGTTAGAGAGTGCCACAGTGTGGTTTTCACTCAATAACTCCGAGCTTATTCTCGATCTTTTCCTTTTGCGACTGAAGGACTCAATCATCTCCCCATAGTATGCTTGGGTGTCCAATGTGATGCTAAATCCTACCTTGTTATCCCCACATGGGATTTTATCCCTTAGTCCCATAAATTCCAAGAGTGCCTCATCATTTTCGAACGAGTCCAGAATCGGTGGTCCCCGTTGATTGTGATCGATGAGTTGGGGGTGTACTAAGGTGATTCGGTGGGTTGGTTGGTTTGATTCAGCTATGGAGGCACTTATCATTAACAAGGTGGAATCTTCAAAAATTCTAGGGAGACCTACTATAGTATCATCATTGTCACTACTAGGAACATTAGTGATGTCAAACGTGTAATTATCGAGTGGGATACCTAGGAAAATGGGTGGTCTAGGAGTGGTTTTTGTTACTTGGGGAGAGGACCTGATTGCTCTTCTAGGAGTACCTCTGCCACGTACAGTTATACTCGAAGGAGTATACCCTAGGCCAAGGTTTTGTATTCTTCTTTCTACAATGATGGGCTCCAACCACCCATCATTGTTTCTTCCTAGGCTCTCATTCTTGCTATAACCCATACCAAACATCATTTGTAACCCTTTGCTAGCTTCGTCCATGGGTAGGTTGGGAGTGGGTCTTTCATCTTGGTATAGTGTGTTGGTGACATCCTCTTCATCCACATTCTCCCGACTGAGGTCCCCCTAATGGTGGAATCCATAGGGTTCTTCTCTCACAGTTCAGACAGGTGTTTGAACTGGTTGGGGTTGTCCATGCGAACTAGGAGATTGTGGTAAGTCTCCTACAACAAAAGCATTTCTTTTCTTCTATAATCACCGCATCCATTGTCTTGGATCATGTTCTTAATCTTGGATATGTTGGGGATGGCGAGTGTCTCTGTCATAGAAGTGGAGGTGAGATTGGCTAGGTCTATGTATGAAGTAGATGGTCCATCATTTTTGGGTACTTGAGGGATGTAAAACTTGGCTTCCAAGTTTTTGCAATAGGCAAAAGGTTCAAGATCCCCATATATAGTGACCTCCTCATTCTGATGTGAGAACTTGATGCATCGGTGGTAAGTTGAGGCCACTGCTTTCATTCCATGTATCCACGGGCATCCTAGGAGGATGTTGTATGGTAGGTCAAGGTTGAGGACTTGACAGGTGGTTTCCATGGTTGTCGGCCCCACTTGAATAGGAATTTTGATAGTACCCTGAGATACTCTTTCTTGGTTGTCATATGCCCTTATTGTGATGCTTTTGTTCTTATTGATGGAATCCTCAGTGAATCCCAATTTCTTTATGAGTTTTAAAGAACAAATATTAAGGCCTGTACCTCCATCTACCAGGACTCGTTTGACTTTCTTTTTGTGGATTAGGACTTGGAGGTGGAGTGCACGGTTATGAGATGGCTAAGGAGGGAAATATTGATCCAAAAATGTAATGAGGTTCAGGGTAACAATGTTACCCACCATAGCTTGGAATTGCTCTATGTCAAGGGTGGCAGCAACGGTAGATGCAACTAGTGCTTCATCAAGGATCTTCCTATGGGCAGCAGAGATTTTCAATAGTTCCATGATGGAGATTTGGGCGGGCGTTCTTTTCAGCTGGTCTATGACATTGTAATCATAGGGGATGGCCTTTGTATTAGTAATGGGGGTCTTAGCAGGTGCCCCAGTAATGGTAACCTTTCCGCCCCGTGTGGTGACTCCCCAGTCATTGTTGGCTCCCTTGATATTTATTATGGTGACCATTTCGTCGACGCATCCAACTATCTCCTTGTATACTAGATTAGCACTAGCATACTTTTGCTTGCCCTTATTATTCCCTTGATTATTTCCTTGATTGTTCCCTTGGTTATGGTTCGACATTGGATTCGTGTATATCTTTAGGTCTTGGTTTTCGACCAGCTACTCAATGTTGATGACCTTATCCTCAATGAGGTCTTGGATGATGTTTTTGAGTCTCATGCAATTTGTAGTGGTGTGTCCTTTGACTTTGTGAAAGTCACAAAGGAGGTTCTTGTTATACCATGATAGCTTGGTCATGGGTTCCGTGTACTACTCAGAGTTAGAGACTTTGATTAGATTCTCCTTGACCAGCTTCTTCATTATGGACTCAATTGATTCACCCAGAGCTGTGAATTTCCACTTGGGGGGAAACTTGTTGCGGGGAGGTGGTCTTCCTTGATTACCCAAATTATTGACTTGACTGGTGGAAGATGGTTATGGCTGTGCTACTACTGCATTAGTTTGCACATTGTTGTGATTATGATTTTGCAGTTAATGATAGTTTTGAGTATTCTGCTTAGGTGTATTGATGACCACCTTAGCATCGACCACGCCGTCGTTCATGATATTTTTGTTCCTTGACCATGTTCAAGGTTTATCATTGTAGTTGTTAGATGGGCGATTATCTTGCGGTGGAGTGAATGTTGGTGCGCCTCCTCATGTGGTAAGGGCTCTTTTGATGTTGAGCACCTTTGGGATCAATTGATCATACGATGTGATGCACTGCATTTTTAGGTAGAACACCAAGTTTTCATCTAGATTGGCTATGATAGTGCAAACTTGTTGTTCCTCTGGCATGGTCCACTTGCTCTGATTGGCCTTGGATTACCATCTTTGCAAGAATGATGCGAATAACTCTCCTTTTTGTTGTTTGAGTGCAGATAGTTCTTCTAGACCGACATCCTCTCCCATGTTGAAAGCATAATTTTTAAGGAAAGCCTCCACTATTTCCTGAAATGTTTTAATGCCTTTGGGTAGGTGAGAAAACCATTCCACAGCTGGACCAGTTAGGTTTTGTGGGAAGAGTCACATTAGATATGTGTTATCATATGTGACCTCCATGCAGTGCACCTGAAACTCCCTGACGTGATTTTCAGGGTTGCCCGTTCTATTATATTTGTCAAATTTGGGGATCTCAAATCCCTTTGGGAATGGTACCATGGTGAGACTCCTATCAAACAGATAAGGGCACAAATTGCCTAGTGTCCTTGTGGTTTTTCCTGATTGTAAGTCCAACACTTGCTGCGAGAGCAGCTTGATTTGTGTTGTGAAATCCTTGCTTGGATCAGGGGGTGGGATAAATGAGTGGTGAGGTGTTGGAGGTGTTTGATGGGTGGGGAGAGTACTAGTTGGAATTTTCTATGAGCTTGGTTGTGCGTTCAAAGCCTGATGATATGCCTACATTTGTGTCAAAAACACTTGTTGTTGATATTGATGTTGTTGTTCCAACAATGCTTGTTGTTGGTCCATCTACTGTTGTTCCCATGAAGCCTATTGTTGATCAATTTGTTGTTGTGCTAGTAAAGCTTGTTGTTGGTCTAGCTGTTGTTGTGCCAATGAAGCTTGTTGTTGGTCGAGCTAATGTTGTTCCAACAAAGCTTGTTGTTTGGCTTGTTGTTGTGCCTGAAATTCTTGCAAGGCTTGTTGGTAGGCTTGCAGGTGGATTGCTTGCAACTACATTTGGTACTATGCTTGTGCTTGTTGTTGGGCTTGAGCCTATACTTGGGCTTGAGCTTGAGCTTGAGCATGGGCTTGGGCTTGAGCTTGAGCTTGAGCTTAGGCTTGAGCTTGAGCTTCAGCTTGAGCTTGGGCTTGAGCTTGAGCTTGAGCTTGAGCTTGAGCTTCGACTTGAGCTTAGGCTTGAGCTTGAGCTTGCTGCTTTTGCTAGAGTATTCTCTATTGGTTGGCCTTTTGAAGGCTTTGAATTAGTATGGTGAATGAGTTCATCGTGTTTGCTTTTGGTGGGATTGGTGGTGGAATAGGAATCATGCCAACCGTTGTGACTGATGAAGGGGTTATGGTGGTGGTTGGGATTTTGGTTGTTGGAGGGGTGGTTGAGATGATTGGTCCTTGAGATGGAATGTTTTGGGATACTTGCGGACCAATTGCGGTGGCGGCTTGTATGGTTGCCACTTGTTGTTGTGATGATGTGGGCAAGAAGAGGGATTTGGGCATGATGTTAGGTTCCATGAAACCATCGATGCTGATAGGAGGAAAACCCAATCCAAGAGGTGATGTGGTTGTGCATGAAAATGGGGGAAAGGATGGAATGTTTCTTTGGAAAAAAGGATTTACAATGTCTATTTTTTCAAACAAGCTTCCTTCCTCAAGTGGTAGAGAAGTTTGTATGTTTGAATGACACACTGGTGTTGCACGGAATGAAGATGAGCCAACATGGTTATTGAAAGTGAGCGGGATGTAGGGGTGGGATGGATTTTCTAGAACAGATGTAACCAGCGTGGTGGTGATGACTGCTTCTTTGTTAGCCACAATGTGGTGCTTTTGCAATTCTTGGAACATGGCACTCCCCTTGTTCACATTCGACGAGGTTGGTGTGATGATCAATGTGGTGCAAGCTACTTCTAGATTAATATTTGACATTGGGGATGCATTCAAAATAGGCACATCTATACTAGTGCTTGCGTTAAGGTCAGGAGGGGGCAGGACCCCTCCTCTTGCTATCGTATTTAGGTATTTGAACATAGCACTGACAATTTTGTCGTTCTTTGGATTTTGAACCATCTCCATGATTTCAGACTGTGTCATCCCCATGTCTTCATTCGTAATGTCCTCTTGATGACTCTCCACTTGAGGATTTTGTGATGATAAGGGAGAGTTGCTTGGGGGATTGTTTGATCCCGCTAAGTTCACTTCAGTGTTTAAATGACTCATGCCCATAGAAGTTGATATTTCTCTGATATTCTCCATGTCCTTCTTATATTGAGATCTTGTTTGGACCATAAAAAATAGGGATTTGTTCAATCCTAACCTTTTAGGCCCAAAAGAGAAGAACTAGGGAAGCTAAAATATCAAAGATGGTGGCAATGGTGATGGGCTAAATGGATGGGATGAGCGAGTGAAAACCTTTTTTTTAAAGAACTTTTGAAGGTTTATGCTAAACTTGTAGGGGCTTTGGATTGATTGAGATAATTTGACTAGATGCGTTAAGTCAAATAGGATTATTGTGAAGTTGTATTCCCTAGGAAGTTGTGTTATCCTAGGGGAACTTGCACAAATGAATGAATTGGCTAAGTGTATTAAGCCAATGTAATTGTGAACTACTAAAATTTAGGAAGTTGTGTTATCCTAAAGAAAAATTTGTCCAATGGTTGAGACTATGTTGGCTAGGTGTGTTAAGCCAAGATAGGGTGATGTTGATTTAGCCCTCTAAGTTTAGCATGATGATTGTTTCTAGAGTTCACAAAAGGTTTGATGATGAAATGAGATTTGGTTAATGGAGGAATGAATGCAAATGACAACTTTGATCTTGAATCTTATCCTAGACATGACTCTCTCTACAAAACCTCGGTATTGAAGAACATGCTAGGATTCCTATGGGAGAAAAGCAAACCTTTCAAAAAGTTTGGGATTTTGTTGACAATAAAATGCATACAACGTGGGATTATTCCTTGAAGCTTTTTTGTAAAATTTGTATACAAGTCTTTCCCTTACTTCTAGGAGCATCTCAAGGCATTGCTTGCAGATTTTTAGACTTACTTTCTTGAACTTTGGCTTTGGGATTTTGATCTTGCGAGAAATCATTGGAAACAACACACATGAAGTTCAATTTGTCTCTTTATCTTGGTTTAATGAAATTATTTTTATCCAAGACACTTTGTTTGCTTAGGTTTCAAACTATATGTCTAGTGTCCCACTTTCTTTCTCATCCCACAAGGTCCTTTATGTGGAAATCGAGGAAAATAGGGCAAAAGTTTCTTATGTTTATCCTTGTTGAAAACAAATGATGGTAGAATTTGTGCACTTAGAAACCTCTAGGAATATGATTCCTAGGGAAAGCAAGAGTGTCCAAATTCGTCAAGAGGTATTTGTTTCTCACAAGGTGTTTGAAATTTGAAGGTTTTTTGTGAATGTTTTTTTTCAAATGTTTTCAAGATCAAGCAATGTATTTCTTCCAAGCACTTTTACACTCCTAGGATGATGAGGCAATATCTTGTTGGGTTCCCACTTGGATAAATCCAGCTACGCATATCTTGTGTGAATGGCTAAATGCTTGACCACACTGGCTCCCCTCCATGGCACTCACTTATTCAGGTCATCCAAGCATTAGTACCCATGAATCTCCCATGGCATACTTTCCATTTCCACAACAAGACTGCATGTATAATGTGGGGCAGCTTCAAAGGACATGACCTTTTGCACCAACAAGATAGACAAGGTTTTGGCCTTTTTCTAAACAAGGGGTTTTAATTCGGGCATTCCATTCATGGGGGATTATCCAACATCGGCGAGAGTCCATTGTTGTCCATCTCTACGGAATAATCCTCGTGATATTGGCCTTTGTTTCAATATCCACACTTATATCCTAGGTGGAAGTCACTTGGCTTTAGCGTGTTTCCGATTAGGTCATTCCCTTGGGTGATTACTTTTTCCCACATGGAAGGCCCTCTAAGATAAACAAAAGTGAGCTAACATATCCCGTCGTTTACACAACCTTTGTTAAAAAACAAAGGGGAAAAACTCCGCAATATGTCGTGCTCACACTCACATGTTTTGTTCAATTTTAAGTGCCCAAATTGAAATGTGGAGGAAATATTTTTAACAACCTAATATTACCAAAATGTTTTTGATTATCAAAATTGCAATGAAGCGCGAGAGAAGCGCATACAAATTTTAGATAATATTAATTTGTAAAAAAGATTGAAAAACATGGAAAACATTTGTTCATTTTAAACCTCAAAGAAATGATGACTTATTTTTAAGCACCAAATGGAAATGTGAATTTGCCTTGTTCAATTGTTACCTTTTAAACAAAATCTAGTGTGTTTGCCTAAAGTTCTTTTTAGCCCCTTGACAACTTTTGAAAATAAATTTGATTTTGTTAATTTTAGAACCCAAAGTAAAACTAGTGTCCTAAAATCAAAGAACTTATCAAATCCTTTATAGAGTGTTAAAAAACACTTTGTAGAAAACTAAACATAGTGCCATATAAAAAAAAATTGTTTGTTCTTTTTAAACCCAAAGTAAAATTAGCTTTCCTAAGGTCAAAGATATTTAACAAACTTTCTTAAGGATTGTTAAAGAGCACTTTTAGTGTTTAGGAACACTTTGGTTTTGTGAACATGGTATCATGATGGACTTCTTTCTCTGCTTTTCCTCTTCTCCAACCTGCAAAATGATAGAAAAACCAAAGAACAATAATACAACAAACCAAGTTAATGCTAACAAGTTAAATTTTTTTTCAAATTTTAAAACCAGACTGTTCCCGCGGCAGAGTTTAGCACATGCGGTGTTATTGAGCAGGTGCGGTGTTGTTTAGAGAAATAGGCGGTGCTATACAGTGCTGTGTGGTCGACTATATGCGGTGCTCTGCAAAGATAGAGACCGTGGGTGCGGTGGGATTTGGCATGCGGTGGAGTTTGGAAGCAGCAGAAGTTGGCAAAATTTCAAATTTGAAACGTGGGAAGCAATTATGGTGCTATATGGTGCCATGGGTTTATGGGGGTGCGGTGCAATACAGTGCCGCATATGAGCCCGCGGTGCAATATAGGACCACGTGCCTGATCAGCGATGCAGTTTCTTGTATGTGAGCAAAAAACGTGAGAGAATTGCAGAATTTTGAAAAAAAAATGTGATTTAAATGCTTGAATGCTCTCCTTCTAGCACCAGAATGTGAACCACTAAACTTGCAATTGCATAAAGACAACAAACATTGTTAGTGTTAGATCAAAATGCATGCAAAGAGTGAAGGATTCCCCATGAAATCCACCTATTTAATCTAATATTAGGAAATGAAGAGAAAATTCAAATAACATGAAAATAAATCCTAATCTATCCAATAGAATGATGATCTTATGGGGGAATTGGTACCAATGAGATGTTGCAATTGGCCCTTTCCCAGAGATGTTGCAATTGGCCCTTTCCCAATTCCTATGTTGCAAATGTGAGTTGATTGGATCAATGGTCAAATCTCCAAAGAGATTTGAGCATAGCCTTGTTACAATTTATGAAAATGATGGATGATTGAATGTAATGGGCAAAATTAGCTCTCAATGTAAAGAGAGTAACTTTGCATATGGATTGTGGATGAAGATTGAGAGGAGAGGTCTCCAATTTATAGATTCAAATCTTGGAAGAGATAGTGGAAATAAGCAATGTGGGACAAAAGATAATCCAATGGCATTGTGCCACTTGTCCAAATGTGATTGGATGAGGAATGTGCAAGTTTTGGCCAATGTGCCAATAAATGCAATTAGGTGGCATTTCAAATTTGAGAAATGACATATTGAAGAGGGAAAGGGAATGAAGTTAATGTCACTTGGCTCAAGGTCAAGGACATGTAAGAGGCATTGAATGCCTTGTTGGAAGGACCAAGTCCACTTGGCCTTTTTGAATTCAAATGAGGGAATATTCCTTTTGATGCTTTGTGAGGGAAAAATAGAAGAATTAATAAATCAAAGTATTTGATTTATTGTGCAACTTGCATTCTCTAGAGGATTTTAGTGAGAGGAATTAAGTTAATCATGGATTTGATTAATTTTAATGAAGAATTAGGTGATGTGACAATTTTAGACTTAGATTTATGAATTAATTTAAGTCAAGAATTGAGAGGAAATGATTTATCAAATAAACTATTTGATTTATTTAATCAAGAAGGAATATGTTAGATTAAATCAAATAGGGTTTAATTTATTTAATTTAATAGGAGGAATTTAGAGATTTTAATTAAATAAAATGATTTATTTAATTAAACAGGGATACAATGGTTAATTAAATTACTTCATTAATTTAATCATTGAAAGAGGAAGACTTAATCCAATAAATAATGATTTATTTAAGTAAGAGATAGAATGTGATGAAATGTTGAGAATGTGATTTAAGAAGAAGCGTTGTTAGTAATCAGGATCAGGTGTGCCAAAACTAACTTGTACAGTTTCCATGTCTACAGAACTAAATCCAGTAGTTTGGTAGTAGATTGTTCCTTTGATTTGTGTTGGCTTCTTTCTTTCTCTCCAAATTGACAATTTGTACAAATAGAATTAACTACACTTATCCTCACCAAGTTATCAAAATTCATATGACACATTCTTCAATGCCATAACCAATTGTGATTAATCTGATTCATAAAGCATTGTCCATCAACACCCTTGAGTTGATAGATATTTCCTTCAAATTTCTTTCCTATAGAAATCACTATTTTGGATCCTTTTTTGATTTCACATCTCTCATCCTCAAAATACAAGATTATTTCCTTTACTATACATCTGTCCAAAACTCAATATATTATTCCTTAAACCCTTAACATAGTAGACATCATCATTCTTATGCTTGTCATCAAAACTTACTGAACCTATCCCACAAACCTTAGCACCAATATCATCTCCAAAAATAACTAAGCCTCCATCATATTTTTCAAGTTTAACAATCTTACTCTTATCACAAATCATTTGATATGAACAACCACTATCAACAACCCAATAGTTCTTTCTTATTTAGCATGTAGGGAAGAGATTATAGTACCTTCATTTTTCTCCTTCTCTAGAGGACATTCCTTCACTTGTTCTTTATAATTTGCAAAAGTAGGTTAATATTTTATATCCAAGAACAAGCATTCATTGTCATTAGGATCTCCATAGTCAGATTCCTATTAAGATATACTAGCATCCTCATTCATATAATATTATTTTTTTATATTCTTACCTTTCTTCTCTTTCTCATATGTTCTTTTATTCCTCTTAGCTCTTTCTAGACACCTTGAATCATAATGACCTATTCCTCCACAACTAAATAATTTAAAGGGTAACTCACCTTCATTCGTGATACAACCTTTTTTCATCCTCACAAAGTTAACTTCTACTTCATCAAGATTTTCTTTTTTTAGATCTTCAACTTTTGTAGCCTTAAAATAAATCTTTGATTTGGATCCATTTATCAAATTTGGCTTTCTCATCTCATAATATGTTAGAGTTCCCAACAACTAATCTTTAGTGTAAGTCTTATAATCTATATTTTCTTCAATAGAACATACCTTTTCAATGTAAGAATCAGGGAGGGTTCTAAGAATCTTCTTTACAAGCCTGGATTCATCTATTGTAGCACTAGGTCCTCACATTCCAATAGCTACATCATCTAATCTCTATACATAAGCTTTAACGTTCTCATCTTTAGACATATGTAGGAGCCCAAAATGTGTCTCCAAATTTTGAAACTTTGCTTCTTTGAACCTTTCATCACCTTCATGCACCTTTACTAAAGCATCCCAAACTTCCCTAGTAGTCTTCAAATTTTGAACTTTAATCAACTCATAATGTACTAGATTGTTCTTCAAAAAGTACTTTGCCTTATTGTTCACTTCATGTGCCTTGATCTCATCAGCCGCACTCAAACCATTAGTAGGATGAGTGTAAGGATTCTTATAAGAATCCTCCACATCATATCCACAATACTCTAGGTATTCTTCCATTAGTATTTTCTAGATAGCATAATTAGTTCCATCGAACCTCAGATAATCATGAGTAGGTTTTCTATCCATCTTGGACCTTCCTGAAGTGGTTAAGCTCTTCTCCAAAGAACCAAGATTTGATACCAATTGATGAAAAATAAAATTGAGAGAGGTTTGAATCATTTGTAACAAATTTAACCTTTCAAATCATTCACTGAAACTTAGATCAATCACAAATCCTTAATACTGCTAAAATGATTAAACATTAAGTTTAAGTGTAGAAACTAAAAACCATCACACAAACATAGTAACACTAAATTTAAGTGGAAAACCAATGAGGGAAAAATCATAGTGAGGTTTAAATCACACTATAGAGAATATCAAAACTAATTACAAAGGCTCACTACCTTAGAGAGAAAGCTCACACCCAAAACAAGGACTCATTGTCCAATAAGGTTATACACCTAGAGGGCTCACTACCACTAAGATACAAAGAAGATAGATGAGATATGTTACAAAGAGCAGAAAATCTCAATGCAAAAAATGTTTCTACCACAATTTACTCAACCACCTATAGACATGTATGAAAGATAGAGTGCACCTTCAACTCACTACATAAGGAAACTCAACATTTAGAATTCACACTGATCTACCACACTCACATCATACACACACTCTCTAATTTGCATCTATTTTTCATCTATCTACTCTATTTATTTTCACTTATCTCATTGTACATCTTTCATCAATAACTCATCTTGTATTTATACCATATTCAAATTTGAAACATATCCAAAATCAGCCATCCATCATTAAATTCAAATTAGGTTGTTACCAAAAACTCCTAGGTTGGAATTACAATTAGGTCAACCTAAACACATGATTTAAGAGAACCAAAATAGGTCCCAACATGCTTCATCAACTTTGAAGGTAGTTTCCAACACAATGTTAGCCAAACCAGTGTAAAAAGCATAGAACAATTAAGCACATGCAACCCTTAGCATGATCAAATCCTTCTAGAAACCAAAATTATCTTCAACAAAATCATAAAAAGCTAACTCTAGAATTGCATGTCATAAGACTTAACCAAAGATAAATCCAGACCAACAACATTTCTCTCGGACCTTAGCTAGATACACATAAATCCATAGTTCACAACTGGTAAACATAACTCACACTATACATTGAATAAAAAGTTTTTTCTTTGGATATAGAAGCTTCCAAAAACCATGAACAACATGTCTAAACCAAACAAACATAGGAGAAAATCCCCAAGAAATAACCAAAGCAACCACTGAACACCTACAACCCTTTTTCATTATCATTTTCTCAATATCTTTGACATATACAACCAATAACCTACATCCATGACATCAAAAATAACAACAACCAGTTGATAACCAATTGACCAGTTGACATCAATGACAACACCTTCATTCCTGCAACATGAATTATGTGACATATCTACATGGAAGGGGGTTTGGCACCGCTACTATAAATTTTGGTGGGTCATGATGAAAAAATCTCAAGAAAATTTGCTAGTTCTTAGAGGGACAAGACAGTTACTATGGGAGGAATTTCATTTGAGGTTAATGAGGAGGTGATAGCTAGGGAGACATTCCTTTCCTACAAAACCAAGAAGTACAATAAGCACACCAAAAATCAGGACCTTGAGAGCCTCAATGACTTTTTTAGGTACAATGAGAAGCCAAATAAGAATCATTTTGGCTTTAATAGAGAGGTGCTTCCTAAACTATGGGATAAGGTGTGTTTAGGTCTCATGAAATATGAAAATTTAGAGGAAATATTTAAGGTTATTTACTTTTATCATCTATCACTTCTCAACCACCTTAGGCATCAAATGCTCCTAAGCTTTCCTTTTGTCCTATTGACCTTTCTTGAAAGATTGATAAAGGAATCTATTGGCATTGTTGTTCAAAACCCTGAGTAGCTAACTCCATTGCCTCTTCACCAAGGCCTCATTCTAAGGGTCTATCATTTTCATTTGGCCCTATGCCCCCTAGACCTATCTCTATTTTTCATGTGGAAGAATTGGAACCACCTAACCTATCCCCTGAGAAATCATCCCATGTTTCTTTTGTTGGTCCTAAGAGAAAAACCCCCCTATTGGACAATGAAACACATGAGGAAACTAAACCTAAACCCCCCGCAAAAAAGAAGAATGGGGGTCAAGTTGGCCCATTGCAAGGCTGCAACCAAACTATGCAAGCTTAAGAATACCCCCCACTAGGTTGGACAATAGACCAATGGTAAAGAAGAAGGGTAAAAAAGACACTACATGCCAGGTGGAGGTGTTGGGCATGGATAGTGAGGGAAAGAGTGTTACAAATAAGAATTCCAGTGGGGACACTATTATGGCTATGAGTATTGACAAGGGAATAGACCAAAAAATTTTTAGGAGGTCCCATTGATTGGAAGAGAACAAGAAAGAGATATTGATGGATGAAATTTCTAGCAACTCAAAGTGGATTGGCGACAAAGATTAGTGTAAGGACACTATTGAGGAGGAAGAAGAGTTCATGGAAGGTCCTAGCCATTTCTTGGACCTAAAAGAATGCTCAAAGAGGACTCCACCCACTCTTCAAATCCTAGGGGTATTGAGGAAGAGATGACTCAGAGGAAGAACAACAAGGAGGAGGACATCAACAAACTATAGGAGCAGATGGAGAAACTTGAACAAAAGTTCACTAGGCTAAAATGTTTCACCATTAAGATCATCCACATATCTATTGTTACTCTCTCTAATGTCATTAAGGAGGAGGTGGACAAGAAGAACGATGGAGAGGGCCCTAATTAGATCAAGGATGATGTTTTAAATCTCCTCATTTAGAAATGGGAAGGTGTAACCAGTTAGTGGGATGATCTGTGTGTCTCTACTAGGTCTCTGCTATCCATATGTTGTGTCTATTTTCATTTTCATTGCTATTGGTTTTGGTCTAGACTCTATAATGTACTATTGATATTGGTGTTTTTTTGGCCCTTCAAGCTCATCATTTAATGGGTACTACACCTAGTAAAATAATCTTATCTAATAAAAAATATATACCACCACAATCAATATTTTTTCTCCTTCAACTTTGAAATATAGATTTTTGTCTCTAGTAACTTTTCTAAATCCTTGCATCATTAATTACTTATCTAACCATTCATACCAAGCTCTATGAGCTTGCTGTTACCATTTTTTTTACTCATGGGATCAATTAGGTGGGATCAATTTTTTTTAAATGGAGAAAGATGAGGTACATTTTATTATTGTCCTTCATTACATTCAGATATATAAATGAAAAAATCAGAAAAGATTACAAAGGTTGTAATAGATTATTGCACTTATGAAAGTGCATATAATAGAGAAAAGTAGTCTTTATTGAATGTAAAAATATCCATTGTCTCACACAAGCCGTGAGATTAACTTTTTCTTATTCAATGCAAATTGAAAAAAAAATCCTATACATGAATAAGTAATGGAAATAAATGAAGGGACATAGGATGAGGGTAACCAGTCATTGCTTGACTGACTGGTCTATTCTAGTCTGATGTAGGTGGTCCTGATTCTTCTTTGTCTTTCACTCTAGTTCCCTATAAGAGATGAGAAATAGGTTAGATAAATCCTCTAAGAAATGGCTGATTGTATTCATCATATGTACATTCATCTTATACATGTATAAACTAATCATCAAGATGCATAAAATTAGTCATGCATGCCTTAGATATACCAGAAAAGTTACCAAGCCATCTAATACATCTAGGGTATGTATTTGTTTTTCTAACATTGTTTGCTTCATGTGAAAATATTGGTGAGATAGTGTTTCCGAGTGATTCATCAGGATATATTATGAGTGGGGTAAATGTGGCTCCCACAAGGGTTGATCCCAACTCATTGTTTTTTTTTTTTAACATTTCATATGTATTCAGTAGATGCTAGAAGATAAATTGCATGAGAGTCATCTTCTCATTACTACAGTTTGAATTCATAATCAGATATGAAGTACAAAATAGTTTACCGAAATACACGAATGTATTACTCCATGAAGATACAACATTCACATGTGTATGTGTTTACAAGAGCCATGCTTTGTTTTATGAGAGTGTTGATCCTTAATAAGACAATAGTTGCAACAATCAAAATGGATTTATTTGATGTAGATATTATGATAGGTATGACAAGGTATTGCAAGGAAGGGAGGAACAAGTATATTTAGAGACAAAAAGTGCACGAGTTCTAGTCACAAGATAACCAAGGGTACAATTATGATATGGATAGTTGAAGCATAAACAATAAAAAGAAAAGAATTATTTTCCCAAGTGATATGAGTATCCACATAAGAGATCATCAATAGGTACTTGTGAAAATAGAATGAATATAGTTCTAAAGAGTTCAGGGGTGTTATTGCCTTTATGGAAAATTCTTTAAAACAGTACAAGAAAGTAAACAATGTTATGAAATAAACAAGAGAAGCACTAAATTATGGTCATATACAATTCTAGATGAAGTGCAGTTAAAAGAAACTTGAGAGCAAGTAGATCTATATCATGATATTGAGTTGCAAGAAGTGAACTAAAAAAGAGAAAGAGTGACATAGCTTAGTCAAATTAAAATCACATAAGAGGTAGAACTATGGAAAATTGATCAAGAACTCTACTTAAACCTTCAAGAAGTGCAATAGGTACATAGATACTATCTGATAATGTGGGCCTGATACTTATTGGAATTGATTCATTATCAACATGATCTTGTTGTCTTTCATTCATAGGAAGCTCATCTTGTGACTTAATCAAAATGGTGTCCATTGTTTACTACTGCTATTTATTTCAACAAAATCAAAATAAATTAAGTGCTTTTGATAAGATGACAATGAGGGATAGTCATTCAAATGAGTGAACAACAATAATTGTGACATTGCCAATTGCAATAGTTTGTTAAGGCCAAGCCATGAATGTGAAATCACCAATGCTATGATGGAGCGTTTTTTGTGTGTGAGAGCTCACGGCCTGAAAATCAATGGGATAGGGCAACATTTTATTGAGGAATAATCAATAGAGAAGGAGGAAGCCACAAAAAAGGATAAGGGTTTGATATTCAAACCCTTGAATCCCTGTAGAAAAATCATAGAAACCCAGAATGCTATGTGGAACTGCGCCAAGAAGAGGAAAATATATTTATATATAGGAGATACACAGAGATGAGGCCACAAAATATGAAAACAAAGCTACCATCATAAGATCTTGCAATATTGATAGTAGATGTGAAACACAACTGTAAGTGAAAGAATAAAGCTCTTAATACTTACAACAAGGAAAAGCTTTTGATATGGAGGGAACGATACCAATTAAATAAAGCCATAAATCTCTCATATTATAAAGTAAATGCACAGAAGAAAGAGCTCGACCTGTAGCAAAGTAGCTAACCCTCGGTTCTTAACATGGCCATGGCCAAAAATGGAGCACAAGGAATGCATAAATAAATCACAGAAGCTCACAAATGGCGATGCAATTTGCAGATTTTCTACACAGACACAAGAGAATGGAGAAATGTATGGTTATGGGGAACTCAACTGAGTTCATATGCTGTAGATCTATCAGATATGTGCCTCTAAGACACCAAAATCTCCATGAATAGAGCTTCATCGAGGTCCTAGGATGTCAGCGGTTGTAGCCTCCTCGAGAAGTTTCTCAACATAGAATGGAATGACCTAGCTCTTTTTTCCTTTGCCTTTTTGTTTTAGGGTTTTTCATGTTACCCTAATCCGAGCATTTTATTTTTATCACGTATTTTAAACTTTTATTTGCCAAGATTAATGCCTTCGGGGTATTATTTACCTTTTGAATGCTCTAGGTTAAGAAAGTGTAACTTATACTTTGCAATTTTTTTTTAGACTAAGTCCTTGTCACTTATGTCTTTCTTTAAGCATGTATGGTCGTTTTGACCTTTTGCCTTGTTTTTTTTGCATTGAAACAACTATGTAAATACATGAATTTCATGATGTCTCTATAAATCATTTAAGTCATGTATCTATTTTAAATGAAAATATGGTATGAATGGTCTTGATGAAGACTTTTTCAAGGGTTTATGGTTGTGAGGAAGTTATTATTTGGAGGGAAAATAGGAGCACATGCCTTCAAGATCAAGTCATGGAGGGAATATTGGAGTCTTGTTTTTTAGTTTTCCAACATGAGGAGAGGATATAGGGGTTTGTTTTGACTTAGTTGTGAGTTTGAGAACATCTAGGAGCACTTTTGACTTGTCATCATGTTGGACAAGGTCAAATTTGACTTGTTCAACACTTTGGAGTCCTTTTGGGTGAGATCTATTTGCTAGATTCTATGCCTTATTGTTGCATCCGAGTTATGGAGTTTCTAGGACCTCTTTTTGAGGATTTTTTTTGGAGGGATTATGCATATAGTCACTTTAGTGACTTTATCATGGTAGTTCTCATTATGCTTTTCTGAAGTTAGTGACTTTTTAGCCCTTTCTCAGACTAGCAGACTTTTGTAACTTTTTGGACATGGAATATAGTGAATGCCTGGTTTATTTATGGTAATGAGATTCTTGAGTACTTGTTCTTGCATATTTATGTGTGTTAGGTGATTGATCAAGTTATTAGTGATATTATCTCATTTTGCTTTTAACCTTGTCTCATAAGTTACACCTTTTATGCAAAATTGTAAGCTAATGCAGGTTGTTAATTGTGTCAAAAGATGTGAATACCTTTCAGTTGTGAATATGGTCTTCCTTCTATTAGTTATTCCATTCAGACCCTTGAGTTAAATAATTATGCAAAATCTTATTGTAACAGGATGTGTGAAATTTCATTTCTTCTAGATTGAACTAAGTGTAAAGTTCTATTTTCCATTGTCCCTTTTTAAGTTGGGTGTATAACTTTATAGTTTTCTTTTAGTCTTAGGTTTTTGCATTTCTAAGTTATCTTTCTTCCCCTTTTCCACATAGGTTAGTAGTTTTAGAGTGATAACCAACTAGGAACCAGCCTTATTTGGAGGTTCATTTCAACTTTAGGTGACCCACAACCTTGAAATGATCCCATGTTTCTCCATAAAGCTTAGTTTCTTAACTTTGCATAGGGTGCATTTCTAGGAGTTAACACTTGCTTCAATCCATACAATGCTTTATTTAATTTGTAAACCATATTTGCATCTTCTGACAACTAAAAACCTTTTGGTTGTCCATTGTACACTTCTTCTTCCAATTCACCATTCAATAATGTAGAATTCACATCCATTTTATATACTTTGAAATCTTTATGTGCTACAAAATCTAAAAACATCTTGATAGCTTCTATTCTTGCAAATAGAGAAAAATTTCCTCAAAGTCTATACCTTCAACCTATGAGTAACCCTTACACACAAATCTACCCTTGTTTCCAATAAATTTTTCATCTTCATTCAACCTTTTTTTGGAATTCCCACTTAGTACCAATCACATTCTTATTTTTTCAGTCTTGGGACCAATTACCAAGTCAGATTCTTCTCCATCTGTTCTAACTCTTCCTTCATTTCTTTGACCCAATTCTCATCTTTGCATGTCTCAGTCACTATTTTTGGTTCCACCTTACAAAGTAAACATAAATTTACTTGCTCCTCTATCACAACAACTTTTCTTCTTGTCAACACACCTTTTCTCTTATCTCCAATGGTTTGATCTTCTGAATAATTCTTCTACACATACTTGGGAGTCTTAGGATTCCATTCTAGAGCTTCTTCTTCTTCAACTATCAAGTTTTTTCCTTTATCTTCACACTTTTCTTCTTCACTACAAGGGTATTGATTAGATTCATATACTTCTATCAGTATTCAAATTTGATGTGGTTATTCATCAACTTTGACACTTGAGATCTCAACAATCTTCTTCAATATTTTGTTGTAGCACTAGTAGGAATTTCTTCTTGTAGATTAATAAAGGAAGATTCCTTCATTAGATATTGCATCAACCTTTCCTAAGTTTTCTTCATCTCTTTTTATATAATACTTGCTTCCAAAAACTAAAATATTTCATAGTAGGAGGTTTACCATACCATAACTCATAGGGAGTCTTTGAATTGTTTGCTCTTGCTTGACCTATGTTAAATAATGTACACTATAGTATGAATTTCTTCTCTCCAATAGAAATCTAGAAGATTATCTTCCTTTATCATTTTCTTAGCTACTTCCTGAACTATTCTATTTTTCCTTTTCACAACTCCATTCTACTACGGAGTTCTAGGGACTGATAAATGCCTTCTTATTCTACGACCTTAAAAAAAAACTGTTAAACTCACCACCTCTATCAAATCTCAAAAAATTTATTTTTATATTCATTTTATTTTCAACCATAGGCTTAAATGCTTTAAACTTGTCTAGATCTTTTGATTTTTCTTTCAGAAATGTAACCCAAGAAATTCTAAAATAATCATCAATTAATAACATGAAATACGTTTCGCCACATGAGATTCTAATTTTAGTAGGTCCACATTTATCTTTATACACTAACTCCAAGGGACCTATAGTAGAGTATTATTTTGTCTTCAATATTTTTATTTTTTGTTTTCCAACTTAACATTCTTTGCAGATTGCTTTGATAGGCTTTCTCATCTTTGGTAGATCTCTCACAACATCAATATAACTAATCTTCACTAGGAGAATCAAAATTAATGTGACCCATTCTTTTATTCCATATCCAAATTTCATTAGTTTGAGACATAAATCACTTTGCACTAGTACCTATAAGTTGATAGACATTACCTTTTGTCCTTGTTCCAATAGCAACCAGAGTACCAGAGTTTCCTTTTCTAATTTCACAACTACCATTCTAAAATATAAGATTATATCTTTTTCTACATATCTATCATACACATAGAATATTATGCTAGAGACCGTTGACTTAAAGAACATCATCTGTTTTATGATTTTCATAAAAAATAATTGAAAATTTTCATAGATCTTAGTAGATGTATCATCACCAAACTTAACAAGACCACCATCATACTTTTCAAGCTTAAAAAACTTACTCTTATCACTTGTCATATGATTTGAGCATCCACTATCAATGATCCAATAATTCTTCTCATCTCTAGCATGAAAAGTAGTCAATATAGTTCCTTCAATGTTATGACCTATTTTTGGAGCACTTTCCTTCACATATCTTTCAAGATTAGTAGAATTAGTTCCAACATTTAAAGCCATGAACAAGCATTCATCACTTCCTTCATCCAAATAATATAATTCTTCATCATCAAATATACCATTTTCCTTTTCAACATAATAAATTATTTTGAAAAATTTACCCTTATGATCCTCTTTTTTTCCATTAGTAACTTTGATTAGACATTTAGATGCATAATGAATTATCTCTCCACAATTGAAACATTTGAAAGGTAACTTATATCTATATTTTTTAGTACCTTTTTTCAATCTCCTTACAAAGTTTTCTTCCACCTCATTAAGATCATCTAGATCTAATCCATCATCCTTTTCTACTTTGCAGACTTTAAAAGTAGTTTCTTTGTTTGTAGCATCTTGACCAAACTCTCTCATTTCAAAAGAAGATAAAGCACCAAACATCTGACCTCTAGAATAATTATCCAATTTTTGAGCTTCTTTAATAGAAGAACTTTAGAACTATAAGCTTTAGCTAGAGTTCTTAATACCTTTTTTCATAACTTTTCTCTCATCTAGATCTCCACCAAGGTCATTGATGGTATTGAAAACTTCATCAACTCTAAGCATGTAGGCGATAATATCTTCATCTTCATACATCCTTAGGGTTTAAAATTTGTCTTTGTAGTTATGCATCTTCATTTGTTTGACCTTGTCATCTCCTTCATAGATACATTCCAGCTTTGTCTAGATCTCTTTATCAGACTTCAAACTTATCACCTTTCCATGTTTAGAATCAAAAAGGCCACTTAGGATTGAATTCCTTTTTTTTCTATTATTTTTATAATCCTTGATCTCATCATCACTTATTGGACCATTTGCAATCATAGTATAACCTTTTTCAATAGACTGCCAAACACCAAATCCAAGAGAAACCATAAAGGACTCCATCCTAGATTTCTAGTAGGCAAAATTTGTTCCATTGAATAAAGGAGCTTTGGTACATTTCTTGTGCACCATCCAGATCTACCTTGAAAAGGTGATCCCACAATGTTGGTTTACAATTTCTGAGAGAAACTATTTTTTTTTGAAATCACATATTTTAGAAAATATAATGATTTAAGCCTTAAAAATTTCTATTTTAAGGATTACAATTGAATATGGTTTGATCAAACCACCTT
The DNA here is from genome assembly GCA_007115665.2 of Sequoiadendron giganteum. Classification (NCBI taxonomy): domain Eukaryota; kingdom Viridiplantae; phylum Streptophyta; class Pinopsida; order Cupressales; family Cupressaceae; genus Sequoiadendron; species Sequoiadendron giganteum. Next base: position 254,156,871 of record CM021106.1, on the reverse strand, counting down.
AGATCAAACCCCCTTGGATAGAACCTCGCTAGTTTTAAACCATACCTATAAATGAGTCTCCTTTACACCTATCAAAATACTAATAAAAATTCGCTTTTGATTTACCTTTTGGGGGATCAAATGAATTCATTTAAAATTTATTTCAAATGATTATGGAAGTCCTTAGAATGAGCTATCCAACAAATATAATTTTAATTTGTTTCGGTTTTATTATATATTTGTTTTTTTAGTTTTATTAAACATAGGTTTTTCATCGAAAATGAAGGTCTCTATTCTGCACATGTGGAAAAATAGCAGATTATCAAAAAAAATTGAAAAATATGAGTGCACCAGATATTGAAGTCCTTGATCCAACAAAAGAAAATTTGAATTTCAATATATACAAAAAATGTTACGCATTATACGGTCGCACTATGTCTGAATTGTAATTGGTTTGACTTTGAAACTTGATTAAAGAAAAAATATTCAATAAAAAACTATATAACCAAGTGGAAGCAATAGATATCAAAGTTAAAAATCTAAATTCAAAAGAATTAGAATTTTATCCTTCATGGAAAAAAAATTATGCAGTATACGGTGTGCGTCACTTTTTAAAAATGTTGTTTTCTGAAAAAAACTAGTTTTCGTGGGAGATGGAAAAATAAGTGCAATTTGATTCCAAAATAAAAATTCAAATTTTTTTTAGAATCTACAAACAAAATGTGATGAGACTCTAGTTTGCATCATCTCCAAATTCCTCATGCTTTAGCTGCTATAGGTGCTCGAATGTGAAGATTTAGTTAAAAATAAAAAATTTAGTTTCTTGTTTGGCCAAAAATTGTAAACCACTATTGTGGGATCACCCCTCAAGTGGTTAAGCTTCTTGCTGGGAACCACAACTTTGATACCAATTGTTATATGCATAGGAAAACTAAGATCCTAAGGGGTGAATCATTTGTATACCTTAATACATTCAAACCTGCTGTGTATTTTTTGCGCACACACCCCATTGAAAGCAGGGACCCTCTTTTCTTGCTTTGTTCTCTTGTTTTTTTTCCATAGGGTCTTGAATTCATCCCCTTAAGGGATAAGTCTCCTGGTCTTGGTTTTGTTTCACCCATGTGCTTAACATTCAATTCGCATTTGAGATGACCTTTGTGACTTTTGAATGATGGCTTTTTTCTTGGGAAATGGATCCACAATTGAAATTTTGGATTTGAGGCAAAATTGACTAAGTATTGAGCAGGTTTGGTAATTTCGAGGTAACTTAGATTACCCAAACCTTAGTCCAGCCAAATTATCCGAGGTCCCTTGGATTACCTGAATCCGGCCTCCCTTTGAATTTTTGAGTTTTGTGAGATTTACATTTTGACATTAATTGCTCATACTTGGGTGTTTTAGTGGCCAATTTGGAAATAAAATGCAATTTTAAAGGTGATTTTGTCATTATGCATTTGTGTGAGTTTCAAATTTATAATGTTGCCTCCATTTTTTGCATTCAGTTTGTGCTTTAACGTTGTATTTTTGTTCTTCATACGATCGTTCTAGGGTTCGTGGGTTATCGTTTCTGCATTGTCATTGAATTCTTCTTCATCATGCATTTTTTCAAGGTATGCTTTCAGTATTCTTGGATGGATTTGCTTCATTTTGATCTTTAATTTTAATCTCTTATATGGCAAGTCATTTGTTGAGCTCAGGATTCTAGTTTTGCATTGTTTCCTTCTTTTCTATTTAGCGCTTTCATCCTTTGAGGGTTTCGTTTGAAAATTTAAATGGAGGGTTTTGATTAGAGTGCGTCAGGTAATTTAAATCTATCGAAATCCTTAGAAGTAACTCGTTGCATCATTATTTTCATAATTTTTGGTAAGTTTTTCTTAAAAAGCATCACTCTATTTCCTTAATGTTCAAAACCCTTGCTTCGTTGAAGATGAATGGTGTTATGAATTGCTAAATGAATTGTTTGAATTGAATTCTTGATGAAATGATGGTGATTCTATCTTTGAGGATGAACTTGTTTTCCCTTATCGTTTTGGGGCAAGAGTCGTTCGACACTTAGTGAAATTTTTTGATGATTGAGAAAACCATAGAAAATTCGAGGAAGCTCAAATTTTCTAAGCTCTATTCTGGCTAGAAAATCCGAGCCCCCTCAGATTGATCAAATCCTCTTGTTTTCCCAAAACTCTAGCTCAATCAGATCAACACTTTGATGGTTTTGGTGATCTTATACCTTTATCTGGTAATTCTGAGGATCCATGGATTAGCCGAGCTTCTGAATCTCATACTTTGGTGCATAAATCGACTTGAATTTTAAATGAAAGCAATTTACTAGGTACTTTCAAGATTATCAATGATTGAGTGTGACCAAATGAAATGATGAAATTTATCGACTAAGGATTGTGGAGAATTTTTAAGAAAAAATGTGAACAAGGTGTAAACTCTGGGACATCCAAGCTAGCTCAAATTACCTGAGCCTTAGTCCAACCAGAAAATTTGAGCCTGCTCAGATTACCCAACCTTCCTCTGGTAGTATTAGATTTCAAGAATGAATGATGAATGGGCTTGTACATGATGGTTGCTTGACATTTATGATTGAATTTGCATTAAGTTTGAGCATGATTCATTCTATCATTATTACTTTGAGCTCATGTTGATAATTTTCACTTAATCATGCAAGTGAACTTGTATTAATGAATCTTATTGAATGAATGACATGGTGTAGTGTGTTATCTACATTTGGGTAATTTTGGATTTTCTCTAACAAATATAGGCTAACTTGAGCCTTGATAAGGAATCTAAGTCAGAGGTTGCTTTATTGCAAGAGGAGGTTAAGAAAATATCAGAAAGGATGAAGTATGACTTCAAGGGCATATGGATGGAGTCCAAGATTGGTTCTAATTGGTCAAATATTGTGGATACTAATATGGGACACAGATTATGATGACTTTCAGCAGAGAATGTTTGGAAATGCACCAACTCAATTGGCATAGACCATCGCTCATACTGGATTGGCTTAAGCAGTATGATTCCCACCAACACAACTTTGTCCAGAGTTGGTCTTAGAATGTGCAAAGCACTATAACTCTCAAACAAGAATTATAATTGTCCCAAAAGGAAGAGTCAAGGAAAATCTTACTGAAGAAAACATTGTTGAGGTATTCAATATTGCCTCACATCATAAGCTTATTGAAGAAATCAACATTGGGGAAGCAACAAGGTATTATGATCAAGACCCTAAGAGGGCCTTGGAGATCATGAACAACTCTTGGATATTGAAGCCTAAGCCCCACTATTCAAAGTTTCCCAAACAGTTACACAAGAGTGATTTCAAACAAGAATATCATGATATTATAACCCTTTTGGGTAGGGTCATGGGAGTTGAAGAAGCCCATATCTTTCATACATGGATTTTTTTACCCCATCACACATATAGTGGCCAATAAGCATTATCATTGGGCTAGAATCATAAGCAACAACTTGGATGCCTAGTTGAGAAGTGTGCAAGAGACCCATAGATTTACTATGACTTCATATCTTATCTATATGTTGGCACACAAGACTAATTATAGGGGTCTCAATTGCAAAGGGACTATTGGGAAGGATAAAATATGGGATATATACCCACAATTACAGTATAAGACAAGCAACTACAAAAGAGCCAATGATGCATTTTTTATGTATATTCCTAGCCTATTGTAGGATTATTTTCACATCAAGATTTCCTCTGAGGCCATGGACTTGATCAAGCAATATGGTCAATGGTTCATTCAATTTTAGAGATTCACATACATCCAAATACAAGGATCCCCTATTGTTCCACTTAGATTGTTGAGGTATTTGACTAAAAAGCTCTTAATGCTAGAAGTGATAAGACAAATGGTAGGTTTTGAGGAGATACTACAACAAGAGATGAAAAAGAAGGGATTGGGAGCTTAATTCCCCTTAAGAATATGAACTTTGGAATCATGTCCTTCTAGTCAGAGTGCCTATCATTTAGAAAAGGAGATGGCATAGTTTGATTTATACTCTCACATGAATATAAATAGGTTTGATCCATACAGTAGGGCTATGAAATAAGCGAACCAGATATTCAGGCACAAGGATCATATTAAAGACTATTGGGCTAACTATTGAGATGGGTTTGAAGAAATAAGAATAAGATTCTCTAGGTTTCCCTTGAAATCAATCAGATTGTACAAAGTTACAGAGGTTTCTAATCAGGTGCAAGAGGATGATGTAGACTTGCTCTAGCACCATGATTTTGGGCCTTTCAAGAACAAGCCCTTATCTATAATCAACTAGTCAGAGGAGGACAAAATAGACTTGGATCAAGTTACTACGCCGGCCAATAAGTACTCTAGGCTATGGGTGAAGAACAAGGTATTGGAGTTGGAGGTGGATGGCACCAAGCTCACCTATGACTTGATGGGGGATCTAGAATCCCAATCTAAGGAGGAGGCAAAGATTGAAAATGATGACACTGCTAAGCCCCAAAATGAGGATAATCAAGAAGAGGGTATCCCCCTTAGGATAAAGAGAAGAACTAGGAGCCAGGAAAAAACTAGGAATGTTGAGAAGCAATCTCCCAAGGAAAAGAAGGTTCCAAGAGCCGGTGTTACAACTGAAGGAGGGGAGACTCCATAGCCAGCTAAGAAGAGAAAGTTGGTCATAGAAAGAAAAAAGGCCACTAAGGCAAGGAAGGGTGATGCCACCACTGATGCTCCCTCTTCAGTAAAGGTTGTTGTTGTGGAAATTTCTCAGGAAAATCCCCAATTTTATGTCAGAAGAACCTCCCCAAAGAGAAAAGTATCTCCTATGAAAGAAATGAAAATTGTAGAAGAAAAGGTGCAGAATGAAGAGGCACCTACTAATGATGTCGAGGAGAGAACAATTATAGGATATAATTCTCCTCCTAATATACAAATTTCAGAGGAGGTTTCCCACGAGGAAGGAAACATACCAAATAGTCTTGTGCATCATGAGGCTAAGGACGAGGAGATTTCTACTCCCGACAGTGGGGAGTGGAGGAAATTTGTGCAGAAAATGAACCAATCCAACTTTGGAGCTGACAGAAAAAATGTAGAATTTGAGGTGGTACAAGAGAGGCCACCTAAGTCTCCACAGAAGGTGGTAATTGAGGAATTGGAAGATCATCAAGAGGAGGAAGAGAATAAGGAGGAAGTTGATGACAATCCTCACCAACGTAAAGATGGACAAGAAGACCAACCAGAGATAAAAAATAATGTTGAAGAAAATATGGTTGATAGTCCAAATAAGGAGGTAGCTATAGAGCAATCCACTAACCCTGAGTGGCTAGAGAAAATGCTTAGTAAGAAGCCAATAATTATGTAGGAAGAAACTCCTAGCTAGGACAAACTTCTAGAATAGTGGCGGCAGCCCAAGTAGAGGAAAAGAGTAAGGACTATCTCTAAAATATCAAGAGATGAGTTCAATAACAGGGTCATCCATGTTGCAGTACTTGCACGTGATAAGTTCAAGCCTTTTGATTTTAAGTTACAAAATATTAATTTAGGGCCAACCACTAGGGAACAGGAAAAGGAAGAATTTCATAAATCTTCTAAGGCTATTCCGAGAAGGCTAGACAAAGAAATTGAGGAAAAGGAAAAGTTACAAAAGCAGCTAAATGATGTTTATAGATATGTCCAATATTAATGAAGCCTCTACAGGCCAGTACTGATGGTGGTTCGACAATCCTAGAGGGGTTTCTATCCAAGGAAGCAATTTCTAAAATAGAGAGGTTGAAATCTACAACTCACAACACCCATGAATGACTACAAGAGGTTAGCAAAAGGAGTGATGAGTCAATTGAGCAGATCTTTGTTATTCATTCCAAGGTTGTTGAATTCCTTGAGGACACCTCCCAATTTTCTGCAGATTGCAAGAAAATTGATGAATCGGCTGCTGATGAGTTGAGGAGAATTTTGCAGGTTCCTAGGGATGAGCTAGCCAAAACGAATATCTTCTCCTTAGATGAAATTGGTAAGGTGAAGGAGTGGATAGATGTCTAGAACTATAGGAAAGAACTCCTTTCCAAGGTTTTGAAGGAAATCACTAAGTTGCAAGGGAAAATGAAAGAAATGTATGATAGTTCTATCAATTTTCTGGAAATCATGATTGGGAGGAAGAAATTTGGACAAAAGAACATGAATGTGAATAGGTTGCAGTCATGGTGGCATGAAATTCATGCTCCTTCTGATACTGCTCCCATCACTAAGGATAATTTAGAGGATACAACAATCTATATTTCAAAACTGGATAAATATCATGAGTTACAAGTTGAATGGAATAAGGTGATGCCCCATTATTTAGAAGAGTATAAAAAGCATAAGACAAGGGTTAAGTTTATTCCAATTCCAGATCCAGCTAACATGAAGGAAATTTTGGAAAAGTTCAAAGAGTTGTATTGTGTAGTTTTGCACACACGCCCCAATGAAAGTGGGGACCCTCTCTTGGCCTGCCCTTTTGGCCCATTTTTGTGGCTTTCCCCCTCTTTTGTACTTATTGTTGAAAGTCTTGGGGTTTTGGTCTTTGGTACTTTCCTTGGTTGTGGGTGCCTTTGTGTTGAGTTCCTAGTGGTTTTGGAGTCTTGTGGATGTCCTCTCCAAGGTGGTCTTCTTTTTCCTTCTGTTTCTTTTCCTTGGTGTTTTTGTTTGGGCCCTAAGGGTTGTTTTCCTCCCTTAGGTTTTAATTTATTTTCCTTGTTCCTTTTGTTCTTCTGAAGGGAGAACCAGGATGGAACTGAATTATGAACTTTCACAAAGTTCACAGTTCAGTTCCCATTCCTGTTCCAGCTCCGCTTCTCGCTCTCTTGCTTTATTTTTCGTTTTGTTTGTCTTTATCCTAAGGGTTGCTTTCCTGCCTTAGGTTTTCTTTGCTTGATTTTTACTTTATTTGTCAGAGGAAGAACTAGGATGGAACTAAATTATGAAATTTTGCAAATTTCATGGTTCGGTTCCCGTTCCCATTCTCGTTCCGGCTTAGCTTCCCACTTTTTGGCTTTCTTCGCCATTTTTTTAACTTTTTCCTAAGGGTCACTTTCCTCTCTTAGGTTTTCTATGCTTCGATTTTGTCAAAGGCAGAACCGGAGGGAACTTAACTTTGAACTTTGGCAAAATTTATAGTTCTATTCCCATTCTCGTTTTGGCTTTGCTTCCCGCCTTCTCGTTTTCTTAGTTGCTTTGCCCATTTTCAGCCAAAGGATTGGTTTCCTCCCTTAGGTTTTCCTCAGTTTGCCTTTTCTTTCATTTTTTTGGAGGTGAGACCTGGATGGAACTTAACTCTGAACTTTTCACAAAGTTCATGGTTCGGTTCCCATTCCCATTCTACCTCTGCCTATTTTCCTTTCGGTCCTGTCTTGGTTTTGCCTCTGCCTATTTTCCTTCCAGTCCTGTCTTGGTTCTGTCTCTACCTAGGGTTGGTTTGGCCTCCACCTCCACCTATTTTGTGTCTCGGTTCCTATTTTTCTCATGGCTCCATCTCTGCCTATCTTTGGTTTTGCTTCCACCTAGGTTTGTGCATGATTTTCTTTCCTTAGGAACTCTATGGATTGACTTGGATTTTGATGATGTATTGAGCATTAATGGTGGCCTATTTGAATGTAGGTTGGATTGAGTTGGTGGTTGTTGTTGGGGCCAAAGGAAAAATGGTTGTACTTTGAAGATTTCATGGGATCTGTACATGCGGTCGAGTGCACTTTGTGGCTGTTGTCAAATGAAACCCATCCATGCACACAAGGTCAGCAAGTTTGGTGGCCATTAATGAAGGGCTTGACTTGGTTTGACTTGATCTAGGTCATTCATTTGCCCAGCTCGGATTTGATCGATGGATTGTGTTCGAGCAAGTGTTTCGTGCATGTTGTTGTTCACGCAGGTGGAACATTAATGGTGGGTGTGGCTCGAGGATTTGTTCCCCTGACTTTGTGTGATCCCAAATCAGTCTGAGGGGGTCCTTGTTGCATTCAATGCTAGACGGCGAGTTATTTCTTATTGTCAGGGCCGATTTGGTTGGTAGCTGAGCTTCTTTGTAACCCTAGCTCTGGTTCATGTGGGCATGTTTCTATAAGGATGGCACTCTACCTCATTTGTAAAGGTTCGGTTTGGATTGGCTGGTTAAGCCAGAAGACTTGTAGACAATAGATTTAGCAGTAGAGTATCATGTTAGAAGATTAGAAGTTAGTTTTACATTTCAAACAAGTGTTGTAACAGACTAGAATTGTTTCTAATGTGATGATTTAATACAAAGTGAAGACATTGTGCTATAATTTGTGCCTTCTTTGGATTGAATAATCTTGCATGGTTCTTGTTCTATCTTCTAAATTGCTTGGAAATGTTTGAATATATCTTAGTTTTAATTAGTAATGCTTGTGATTTAATGCTTGGAGTGTGTAACAATCCTTGGTTCATACTTTGGGAAGCTTCTTGATTATGGTAATGTTGTGCAAGGTCAACCTGTACCTGATACTCATGTGCTTAGTTCAACTGTAGATATTCATCTAGTTTTATTGAATGAATGCCCATAGTCTGAAAATCTTTAACACCTTAGATGATTGCACTGTTTTTTGCAAGATTACAGCTATAGCCTGAGTCGAATGGAAACTATTTTAAGGGATTGTTCCATTCCAAGTATTTCATCATTTTCATGGTTAATCTTAGAAGTAGTGTTAACATTAGGACTTCTGAAACCCTCATCTTTTACTGTTTATTTTATTATTTAGTTAGAACTTTAAATTTAAGCATCACCATGTCTTAAAATCTGATGAGTTTAGAGCTTCCAGCATTTTTGCGTAAGACCCCTTGTGATTACTAACATTTTCACATTTTATCATTGAGTTTTTTCTACTGCATTGTCATGACCTAACACCCGTGAGACCTTGGGGTTATCTCTTTGTTCATAGAGACCAACCTTTCAAGAGAGATAGGATAACTTTTATTCTGTCTGAGTTGTTGTTGTGCAGAAACACCAAACAATAAGTTGTCTAAAATGTTAGAGGCCAATAAAGAAGGGGAGAATAGCTAGCTTGCAGCTACCTAGAAATTTTTTCCAATCATATGACAATAGAGTTGGAGGGCGACCTCAAGTTTTGTGCAATCAAAGGGAAATGTTTTGGAAGAGTCTAGGCCAACCTAGATGATGTTTTAGCCTTTAATGTAATTTAATTTTATTCAAAAATCTTTAGGCTGACCTATTGGGTCAACCTTGGCTTGTAAACCCTAATTTTGGGCTGACCTAATGTTGGTTTTCTATAAATTGAGGCTCCAACTTCATTTGGAGGGGTTTGAATCAGTTAAGCATATTTTGTAAGAGCTTGAATTGAGATAGGAGTTAGCAATTTCTGAGAGCAAGTGCTGATACATTGAGAATACATGAATTGTTGCATACTTGGGTGATTCAATAAATGTCAAGACAATGTTCTTTGGTGCTCTTTCTTGTGTTCCTTCACTTTACATGGTTCATGTTGTTCCAAATCTTTAAGATTTCTTCAAGAGATTATTAGTTTCATGTTCGATTTTGATTTAGATATGATGCAATGGTGTTTATGATTTAATATTTGAAGTGTTTGAGCAATCCTTGGCCCATACTTGTAGCAACTTGTTGATTGTGAGTTGTTGTGTAAAGTTAGCCTAGGCCTTGAATTTTTGTGCTAAGTTCAATTGTGGGTATTTATTCATTTCCATTGCCAAATAAGGTTGATTTGGGTGAATGCTTTATGATCTAAAAATCATAAATTACCTAGAAGATTGCACTATTTCTATGAGATTGCAAGTTTATTCTAGGTTTAGCAGGAATTATTTTTGAAGGATTGGTCCATATTGAGTGTTTAATCATTTTCATTGTTGGTCTTAGGGCTAGTTTACTTTTAGAAATCTCTCTAAACCCTTCATCTTTTTCTCTTTCTTTTAAAATCTAGGTTAGAATTAGGATTGAAGGCATAAATAAATTGCAAGATCAGATGAGTTAGAGGTTTCCAAAAAAAATTTTGTAAGGTCCCTTGTGATTACCAATATTATCACATTTTATCACTGAGTTATTTTTGCATTGTCAAGACCTGGCATTAGAGACCTTGGGCTTATCTCTTGAGGCTTGCTGATAGAGATTTACCTTTCAAGAGAGATAGGATATTGTATTATGTCTAAGTTGTTGTTGTTTAGAAAACACCATCAACAAAACCCTCAATATGTTTTCAAACCTTGATCAACCATTAAACCCTTAATGTGCATTAACAAAATGTAAACATGTAAAGCAATAATGAAAACACATCAAACACATAAGAACACTAGATTTATGTGGAAAACCCAAGAAGGGAAAAACCATAGTGAGGATACTAATATATGAATTGCAACACCAAATACAATATGTCTCACTTACTAGAAAGACAAAGAAAGGCTCAATGTTGGTGGATCACTGCCAAAGGTCTCACTGTCTAGAAGTAAGACGAATAGAAAAGGGGGTGGCTCACTATTAGTTTTAACTGATAATAATGCATCTCTCATATGCCAAACTTACAGTTCCTTTGAAGCACAAATAACTCATCAAATAGAGTAAAATGTAGACACCTTCTACTCACTGCATTTTGAAGTCATAAGCATTAAGGCTTGCACTTAGATGATCACACTTGATCACATTCACATATTTCACATCACACACTCTACACTTAATCCACACAACAAATCTCCTTGTATTTTTACCATCCATGATCTAAAACAATATCAATTAGGTCTTAAGGAAAAGTATGCACCTTAACCGTGCAAACATCAATTAGGACAGAACCAAACACTTCTATGGTATAAAGTAGTGAAGCCAAACCATGGCACTACTTAGCTGGGACCTAAATCTAAACTAACATTCTTCTCAACACTTCCTCAAAAAACAATTATCCTTTTCAATTAGCACTAGCACACTAGGTCAGTCAAAACTACACTAACACTAATAAGTGACCACAAGAATACCTCTCTAGGTACACACCTCACCTACCACACAACAATATTCAAAAAAATCTCAAAATATTCCACATCATCAAAATATTCTCCACAACTACTACGACCACCTGAAACTCAAGAACACCTTCATTTTGTGCAACCAATCATAGTGGCACAAACATCCAACACACCAGAAAAATTTGTAGAATAAATCAACACATAAAACTTCAAGGGAAGGTAGATACAAATAATATAAGAATGTTCCCAAATCTACAAAACTAGAACCTTCACAATGGAGAAATGTGGAGCAATCTCCTTACTCCTAGACACCTTGTTTCACAAGACAAACATATTGTCAAACACATCTTCCACTGTAGTACGATCTAGAACCTAAAACTCTAGATATGACACATATAAACACCTTTGATCATCACATCCAAACCACATGAGAATATCTTCAATCATGAAGAAATGCAAAGCAAAACATTGAACACCACTCTATCACATTGAACTCTGTTTTATTCAAATTTTCTCAAAAGTGCTTGGACACCAAGTGAACCAACTTCATCAGTAATATTACTAACATCTCTACAACACATCTACAACATCTGCAACATGCAACACTTTCCAACTACAACAATCTCCCCAAACACAAGTTAGGCCAACAACCTCTATAACTATACTAAAGTAGGACATTAATGACAACACCAACACATGTTGACAGATCAACACCAACAATTCCAGACACATCATTAATACCAGTAGCATTCTAAAACTCTCTTTTTATATAAAATGAGTTGACATAAATGAAAACACCCAAGCAATTCAAAAACAACTCAAGCTTCCAACATCTCCAAACTTCTAACATATAGTATTTTCGTTATCGTTTTTTATCCATTCATCCAATTTTTTTATATAATTTTACATTCTAGAATCTATTCTATACGCATTAAAAATAATTTTGATTAGTTTTTTAAAAAGGGGGAAGCATGCTCAAATCCTCATTTTCAAAATGTGTTCACTTTAAAAAATAGTAAAAAAGCACATATTTAGTAAAAGAAAAGCTAAAAATTGGGCATAAACTAAATGATATAAGCTATTTTTCACTAAAGTGATTTGTAAAATACTTAAAAAATTCAACATTTTAGAGGGAGTACACTAGATACTATGTTAAATATTTTGAGAAAACTAGGATCACTTTGTGTGCTACCCTTATATTAAACCTCTTAATCCCAACCATTTTCATAAAAAAATAGTAGTTTATAAACTAGATTTTTAGCACTAAAAATCTTGTTCTTGTTGCATGCTTAGGTTTTGAGTATGGCTATCTTCAATTTCTCATCCAAGATCATTTTTTACTGATTTCATAAAAAGGTATCCACTTTTGAACTCCTTTTTTCACCCATTTCCATGCACATGCCTAATATATAGAAGTTTAGATGGTGCATCAAGGCTATGAGCCATTTGGTCCCTAATAGTTCATAGATTGTTGGTGATTCACTTTTTCTCTTGCAAGCTATACAATAAGAATTTTTTTATGATAGGTGTGACATAAAAACCATGCAATTATAAAAGTAAATATATTTATTATTTATAAATTATTACAATTCCCACTAGGAAATTATCTCCCACCTTTGTTTTGATATTGTATTATATATTTTTTAAATTTATGATGCATGTAGGACATTGAAGGAGCATCTAATGCCAAAGAGATGTGTATTTGCACCATATGACAATGTAAGATACATAAGAGATATTATGACAATTCTATAACACACAAGAGCATGGAATAGAGAGGTTACATAGTGAATTTGACTTGTTGAACAACATATGGAATGTAAGTATTGATGCATCATAAGGATTATTTAAATAGAGATAATGGAGCTAAAATGGAGATCCTAAGTTACTAAGTTGGTTATGACATAGTTATGATAAATTATGATACCACAATACATTTAAAAAATATATATCTTATTAACTCATCGTAGTATTAGGCATTATAATTTATCCCTTAGTTTTGGATGTCATATGAGTTCATGGTTTTGACCAATGCTTTGTGGTATACCATTTTTGGTTTCCTAGTTCACTTCTATATATTGGTGTTTATGATGAAGATATATATTGGTTTTTATGATGAAGATATAGTATGGTGTTATTTTGTTTAGGGTTATACTATTGATTTTTTTTAGAGTTGTGTTGGGTGTTCATATATGAATATTTGAGTTTACTCAAGTTTTATAACCAAAATTTTATTGTGAATACATTAGTTTTAGGTTTAGAGGTTGGGTTTTTCCAAAAAGGGCTTTTAATAGGGTAAATATTATATGGTGAGTGATTTTACTATGTACATTTAATTTGAAATTGTTAGACCATATTATACATTACTCTCCTTGTGGATTAGTCTAGGAAATATTTTCACTATCACCTTCCTTTCAAATTCCACAATTGTTGATCTTATTCAAAGTGACATTTAGGACATATATAGTGATCAATACTATATTCTGGGGATGGATGATGATGGGGATTAGTCTAGGATAATTTCATGAGTTGAATTTTGTTCAAGAATGTCATCTATAGACTATTAATACATAAAGGACATTCTTATCAAAGTGGGCCCAAAGCATAAGGGAAAAGGGCATAGGTATGTGATATTCACATTACAATACTATATATAAAAACTCATAACCATAAAGAAAAGAAAATAATTGATTGGACTAATTAAATAAATGTATCTAATTAAGTAGTAATTAACTTAGATAATAGAGTTGGAATTAATAATGAAAAATTAAATAAATTAATTGCATGGACACTTGGCTCTAATTTTGAGTCATTTTTCTATGTATCATGAATTCACTTACCAACTTGGTTATAAAATTTTATACTCTAACATCAATATGTAAATCTAGTTATGCACTATTGGGGTCACTTTCACAAGTGTGGAACTAATTCCAATGTAAATAAGTGATCCTATAAATTATGGATGTGATTTCATATATTCTTATAATCCATAATTTGTTTGCCTAGGCTTCTTGGTCTTTAAATGTGTGTAGAAATAAATAGTGTTACAAACACCTTTATGAATCTACTAATTGTGAGGATGTAGTTCTCCTTAGTTAGGCCTCTAGATGGAACAATATTATGGATTTAAGTGAGAGGTTGATGACAACAAGAATGTGTGCAATATTATTCTAGGATGATGATGCATAATCTATTTGACATCCAATTCACAAGTTTTCTCTCTAACTTATGTTATCTAGACCTAAACATTAGACATGTATTAGATGATCCATTCTAATTACAGTTAGTCTTTAAGTACATTGGCCTACTAAGTAGCTTTACACAATTCACACTTTAGCTAACTCATAATGAGTAGTGAAATTTAAGTTGAAAAATATTAAAATTTCAATATGAAATGAAAATTTGAGTGTTAGTTTCTGATGCAACCAAAATTCACAACATATAAATTATAATTATTATTAAAAAATAGACATAGAAAACTCAAAATACTTCTACAAATTCTCCTTTATTCCTCATTCCATTCTACCTTCAAAATTGAAAACAAACTTCATTTTAAGTACTACAAATATGAAAATCGTCGTTTTTAGCAAAATCTAAAAATAACCATTTTTAGCAATTTTTAGCAAAATCCAAAAATCACCTTTTTGGCAATTTTTAACAAAATCCAAAAATTACCTTTTTTGACAATTTTTAGCAGCTTTCTTTTTTAATTTGTCTTTTTTTGGTAATTTCTCATGCTTATCTTCATGACCTATAAAAGTTGTCAATTATTTGAAACTAATTAAAGTGACATTAGTTTTCAACTTACTAATATAATTACATGCAATAGTTTGAAATTAAATAGAAAAACAAATTGAAAAAAATCATGAAAAATCACTAAAAGTGCAATTAGAGTCCTAGGTCAAAATTTATGACTTCCAAAAGTTTATGCATTAGTTTCATGGCCACAAAGATTGAGCTTAATCAAGGAAGTGTAGTCATGCATCTAATTAGAGAGAAAGAAAAATATTTATGAAATTGGATGCAATCTAGGGATATGTGATGATAATATAAATATACAATTGCATATAACTACACTTCTTCAATATAAAATATAATAATAATTATTTACCAACTTATATTAAAAAGATTGAGTTTAGATTTCAACATCTCAAATAATTTTTTTAATATTCAATAGTCGTGCACTCAATTGTGATTATAATACCTAGTCTTACCACATATTTATACTATATATTGTAAATAAATAGTCTAAATATAGATAAAAAAATAACCAAATATTGATCAAAAGTGGACCCATACTTGAACACATGAGAACCTTTAAATGTTATATTAAAAAAACATAAATACATTCATGAAGAAGTGAAATACGTTTTTTTTTGTCTCAAATAAAATATCACAACTATCCACTATAAGTGTGTAATTTAAAAAATAAAATGCTCATTTAATAAAATAAGACATTCATTTAAACAAGTATTCTTATCATAGTGAAAAAATATTGTTCTAATGTGTACAACTTTGGGGTAGCAATGTACAAGCATTGGAGTATTTTATATTAATAGTTTGTCCTATCACAAATATTAAAGGTGAGTACAATAAATACCATGTATTTTTTCATTAAATGTGAAGGATTTTCAAAAAGTTTTAGTGTTCAACTATTGGTCCATTTTTGTTTGATAAAAGTTGTATTTTAAATAATTATGTATTGTTTTTATAACAACAAATAGTTTTTTTGTGTTCAACTATTGGTCCATATGTGTTGAATATAAAAGCTAGAGATATCAAATATTTATGGTTACCAATAAGTATTTGGTCCATTTATGTTGCATATTATCATATTTTAAATAAAAATATGATATTTTACAAGCAACAGATGGTATTTTTTTGTTCAACTACTGGGGTTTCCATGATTAAGTTTTGGTCGAATCTTTAAAAAGTCAATTTTTAGACATTTCTCAATAGATGTGTTGATGCAGCGAGTTGCATGATGAGTCACACCTCCAAACCTTAGTTATAGATAGATAAGAGGCTAATCCACATGTCAAAAAAAAAATGAAGGTTCTACGATATTCCAGTCAATTGCTACATGTTGACAAAATTAGCCTGCATGACTACTGGCCCCTCTCCCCTATTTATATCAAATAAAACTTTCCTAAAATCAATAAAACAAAATTTTCAACAAATAAATAGATTTAATAGATAATATATACAAACCATTCATAATTATTTATCAAAATCTATTAATAACGCATAAACAAGCAAAAATAAAAAATAAAAAATAAAGAGGTCAAAAATAGTTTAATCTCAAACTAAACATCCTATATAAGTCAATTGAATGAATATATTATAAAATAAAATAAAGACACACAAAACAAGAAAATGAATAAATAATATGGGACAAAAGTACCATATTCGGAAACTCTCTAAATAAATCACTATACTTAATATATTATATAGGTTTGATTAGTCCACTACTCACCAAAAGAAGCTAATGACACTCCCAAAGTGACTAAAAGGAAAGTACTATGAGAGACAAAAGGAACACTTAAGTCTAAACTAAAATCTAACTTAAGACCAAAGTTGAATGTGGCTATTTATAAATGAATTTTATATGATGACAATATATTATTTTAAATGGTTTAAGTTGATATATTGATGTGTTTGTGGATTTGATTTAAAAAAAATATATAATTTTATTAATATAATAAATATAATTTATCAAATAATTATTTAACATAATAAATATAATTAATCGAATCATTCGATAATATAATAAACAATTTATCTAATCATAGAAGAAATTATGAGATAACTCACCTAATTTGTTAGATTCTAAGCTTCCAAATTCTCTTATAATAAAATAATTAATAGAAATTGTTATTCTTTATGATGGCATCAATGCATAAAGTAATAGTACTTTGATTGTGATCTAATGACATAAAAAATGCATGGTATCTCAATTTCAAATCATTGAACCCAACATTTCATCGTTGGCATTACTCTAAAAATCTCTGATTGAAATCTAGATGTTATTTTCATCTTTAAACAAAAGAAATTATATCATGGCAGTACAATATAATAAGAAAGATAAAACAAATCACCCACATGCTCTCCAAAATAATATATAGATTATGATGGGCATAGGACAAATCAAGACTGAAATTCACACCCAAGGACAAGACAAATGGAACCTACCTCGTGATGCAATAATGTCATTTAGTTCTATAATTATCTCACTCTTTTTTTAAGATAGAGAAAGTATGATGAATGCATATTTTGTCTCTTTATCATAAACTAGTGATTTCTAACAGCTCTAAATTATGTTGAAGAAAGCAAAAGCTTGAATCTAACGAGGATGTAGAAAAGTTGTGAGTTGGGATTTACTCTTTGATTTGAAGTTGTCATGGGGATCAACAAGTAAAGGTCCCACTTATCCTTCATGCCACGTTCTAACATGGGTAATATTCAATGGTATAATCAAATCTTTCTCTAGAGGAAAATGGGTACACACTAATCAATGACAAAAGCAAAGACTTACAAGGCAGGGGGGCTGAATAATTGCATCAAACCTTACAATATGATTAAAATAATGGTGATAATTTCGAATAAGGCCAAGGGAGTGAAAGAATTTATTTCTAAGCAAACCATAAGGGAATCTAAGGGCATGAGAAGTGCTTGGAGAATGAGAAAAGTACCTTGACAACTTTATGAAATTGTTTCTACACACATCTAGGAGAGATGGTGGGGTAAGGGGATTTTGACAACCCGATTTTTCTACACTGATCAAGGAGAGATGATGGGGTGTGGGAATTTTGACAACTCTAATAGGTTGTTCTTGTGAGGGAGAAGATAGTACATTGAATTATTCATGGATATGATAGTGGATTGAGCTTTAAAAATGTAAAAGGGAGAATATATTAGAATAATATTTTATGTAACTGTCGTACAATGATTTGTTTTTGTTATTGTAATGTGTTAGAAAAGTTTATTTTAGGTTACGTGTTAGTAGTTTATTAAGTTGAGTGTTTTATATTTTTTAATCATTGAATTTTATTGTTTGATTTTGAGATTAAGATTTTCATGATAATTATCTATAATATCATTTAAAAGTGATTTGATAATTGATAGGCAAAATTTTTTATGACTTGTTAAAGAAGGACTAAATTCCAATGAAATCTAAAAAAGATTTGGTCATAAAATAAACTATAGTTGAGAGAAGAATTTGAGTTTTTATAGTATAAGATATATTTGAAAAATAGAAATTACATCAAAATAGTATAAGCTACAATAAGAATAACTTACGATCTCAATAAGACATCTTAAATGAACCATTCAAAAACAAACAATTGTAAAATAATTAATAACAATTCAACAAACAATTCACCTAATCAATTAATCAATTAAATGATCACAAATGATTTTAATTTAACATAACATTTTTTCATGACAAGTATTTTTCTTTTTACAAATTGAAACATGTTTTAGACATTTTCTTTTTAATTATCACAAAACTTCAATTAATAATAACCTATCAACCAAATTAAACTATCCATATTTAATTAGATATTGGGTTATCATTATAACAATAGAATATTATATATTACTTAAAATTCAAATAGATATATATTTTATAAATGAAAGAAATACTTTGAATATTTGATAGGACTAGCACTTGCATCTAAAGAAGGTTCAAGGATTGTGCTGATATAAAACTATATGTATGTTAATATGTTAAGAGAGTATGTGTGTGTGCATGGATGGGCTGCAAATTCTAGTTGCATGTGGCTGGATTAAACAATTAATAATAAGTTCTAAATAATGGAATGAAATAAACTTAAACAATTTTAGATTTTTTCCTTAAAGAAATTAAGTATTATTGATAATGAAATATTTGCATACAAATATAAAACATAAATCAATACAAACGAAAAAAGAATGTTGTCATAAAGTTGACAAAAAACACTGCAAATGAAAATAGAATGTTCCCATCTAGTTGTCAAATCAATATTTATCTGGCTTTTATGTGATAAGTGAGATTTTGGAGGCTTTTACCTGATATTTTGAAGGCTTTTACCATTAAATGACACTCATAACTTGTTTTCCCACACTCAACAATAGTTTGCAGGTGTAAGACTTGTTTGAGACTCAAATCTTACACTATATGTAACCTATCGACTAACAAAGTTATCCAAATCCTCAAATTTACATTAAAAAATAAATACCAAAATCCCTCAGAAATCTCTCGAACTATTGAGAAATAAAAAATAAGGCTTATCTAGACCCTCCAAATTGTACTTGGAAATCCCTTTGCTGAACAGCTCCAAACATCTCCTTAGATCCATAAACTCTCTAAAATTTTGGTATCATGTACATGCCCATCCTCTAGTGATTTCTTCTTGGTCATTGAGATTGTCACACCCGTTGTCATAATGAAAAGGTGGCCAATTTGTGACAACGACGCCTTGTTTATGCATCTACATTGCCTACCCTGGATCACACACTACAATGTATCCATCTCTATAAAACAAACATCAAGCATTTCTCTCCTTAAATTTATTCTTACCCATGGTGAACAGTCACTTTTCTACAAAGAGATATGGTAGTCTGCCGTAGGATTAAACAAAACACAAGGACCACCCAACCGGACAATCAGGACAAGTAGCATTTGACATTTCAACTGCAAGTATCTGACCATATTTCCATTCTACCTGACGCCACAATCCATCAACCCCTCGGTTGGACAGAAAGGCCACTGCCACATTTGATTCTCAGTGAATATGTCATAATAAGAAGTACCCGCAGCTTATCCAGAATTTGGCATATCACCTCAAACCCATTTAAATATCTTCCAAATGTAGGTCATACGAAAAGTAACTATGTCAATGCATGCCATTGAATGCCCTTTGATGTTCACCAAGCACAAATTCTTCTACCCTCACGGTTTAAGACTTTCATACAAAGGTGTAACTTCAACATTGTTGTTGGTTCCATCAGGTTTTTTTTTTTTCTGAGAAGTCTTTGAGAAGGTTTATAAGATTGATTCTTGTTTCATTTCTTATAATGCAATCTACATCTAAGGTTTTGAGTTTTTTTACGAGATTCTATCAAAATTTATTTTCAACTCAACTTCATTCAAATCATTTGTCTGAATAATATAGTCAACAATTTTATTTCCTTATAAATCTTTCATAATTTCTTTACACACGTTTAGTTCTAGAATGTTCATAAGAAAGTTGAAACCATTCCAAAAATCAACCCAAAGATCAGCAAATTCTATCATAGTTAATTATCCAAGAAAGGTGATTAATAAATAATAATGACGTGCTTGCATTTCATCATTAATCTTCAAATATGATACCCCAAAGAAGAATTAGCTAATGTACATTTATTCTTTTTGGATCCTCATGATCTAAATATTTATTACGCCGAGAGGCGTTCCCTACAGTGGCATCACAACCACAACAAAAATCCGTGTACATTCGAAATTGTTGGAAATATTTTGACGTGCACTCTGTCAGTCAAGATGGAAATGGAGGATACAAAGAAGTTGGAAGTGGAAGAGGTAGCCGCTGGCGTTGGAAGAGGCAGCCGTTGGCATTGGAAGAATATGGACGATGATGTTTAACTAAAGAATATGGAAGATGAAATGCTTATTGGATAAAACGTTACAAACAGTGATATGCGTTACATGTTGCACGATCCCATTCCATGAGTAACGTGTTCTTTGTTTCAATTAAAAATTATTCATATGCGCATTGTGTTCATATTTTTCGCTTCCTAAACCATTTGTAGCATTTTGAGAAGATCGATCTGTGTTCTTCGAATTGGCAATCACTGTTTCAATTGGTCTTCAACAACAACTCTCTGCATCGACGATGAAGGTATGATATTGTTCACTGTTGCATGTGAATTGTGTTGATATTCTCCCATCTATGCATACAATCCGTCCTCCTCCAAATTTTGTTTTTCTTTGTAAGGCATCAAAACTTATAGCAGATCGTTCTTTGTTGTTTGATTGTAGGATATTAACATTGCCAAACATTTCACAGAAGATTTGAGCATCGGTTGCTAGATATTTGGATTGTGAAGGAGGTGGAGAGTTTAGAAATATTTTAATTAGCACCCAAATCAAAAGCTAACTCGATTAACATTTATTCTAAGAAATTTGTTTCACAAGAATTGTCATGCTTGGAAATGCTTTGTTGGCTTGGTTTGATGTTCTTTGGATACGTTTCTCATTGTACTTTCCTTCCCCTGGTTTGATGTTCATAAGAAACATTTATCGGTTTGTCGAAGAGTTCACCCACCTTGCCTTGTCTATGCATCCTCATTCCATATGCATGTCTATGAGGGCAGCTGCAATTACAAAATCTGATAATAATCCACTCATCATGTTATGATAGATGCCTACGCATCCTTCCATAGCTCTCTTTTAAGAACGGGCCAAGAGAATACTCGCAAGCTGGTTTTGGAATTTCTCTTTACATTTGTCTTATGCATGTTCATGTCATTGAATAAGTTGAGAATTAGAGTTTCTCGTGGAAAGATAATGAACAACGTGGGTTGTAACTCCTCCATGAAAAAATATGGAAAAGGTTGGTCTGAAAAAAGATTAGGGAAAAAGTTGGAACTTAAATGTTTCTTTTTTCATATCTACACCCACGTTCACTTGCATTGCCAGAGAATAAGAGACATTGATGAGGAAGTTAATAGTTGTATAAATGCTCATTTATAGAGATTAACTACACCCATGTTCACTTGCATTGCCAGAGAAAAAGAGGTAGCGTCCCAACAGAAACCTTATAAAGAGAAAAGGTATGGTAGCTTTGAGAGAATAAGAGGAATTGTTAAAAATGAGATGCCAAGACTCTTATTCTATTATGGAAACATTCCAGTCTGCAGAGCAAATGGAGTGTCAGCTAAAATTACCATCTTGTTTAAGAGTATCCCCCTTACCATGCTAGCTACCCTATTTTTATGTGTCATTAAATGTTCTACCTTATATGCAAAAACTACACACAATCTGCACGTTTCAATGTTGTCCATGCATGAAATTTCGTTATCACTTGGTTGTGATAGAATAGGCTTACCCTCTTTATCTCGGCTAGAACAAATACTAGATAAAGCATTGTACGCAAAATAAAGCATTTTTGTTAGTGTTTACATCACATTAAATTCCTTTGTTGTCTTTGATCTCCAATTTTAGGTAATAGAGACCATTAGGATTATGATGATAATATCCCTTCTAATTTTTCTCTTTTTCTATAGTAATTTCTTTTGTTATAAGTTCTCTCTTACTTTATGCATGGATTGATGATTAATTTTGTAATTTTATGTGATTTAGTCTTATAAAGTTAGTTACTTTTGAAAATAATCATCAAAGTTAATCAATTTTTTTTTATAATAATTAAAATTATGTTAAGTTAACATGATCATGGAATTATTAAAAATTATTAACATCAATTAATATTCACCTATGTGACATAATAAATTATTATATACTTAAAATACAAACATTAATTGTAACCTTTATTAAATAGAAAATAGAAAATAATGTATATAAAAACCCTAATTGAATCTTACACCTAATCTTGATAATAATTTTGAGGATTTAAAATTATTTTAAGTTATCATGGTCATGAAATTATGAAAATTTAGTAACATTACTATGATGAATTGTGCAACCTTAGACTATTGAAGAATGAATCAATAGAAGGAAAAAATCAAGGAAATTATGGTGTTTATCAGTGAAGTTAAGAAAAAAAGGTGTAAATTTATATTTGATTTTTTATATGATTATGTAGAATTTATAATAATAAAAAACTCAAAATCAAAAAAATCAAATCATAAAAAATTGTTGAAATAAGAAAATCAAAATCAAAATAAAAAAAAATTGTTGAAACAAGAAAATCAAAATCATATATATTTGATCACAAAAATAAATAAATAAATCAAAGATTAAAAAATAAGTTAATTAAAAGATCAAATAATTAAATCAAAGACAAAAATAAATTAATTAAAAGATAAAATAAATAAATCAAAGAGATTTGATAAAAAGAGAAATCAAAGATAAATCAATTAAAAAAGAAAATTAGAGATTTGGTCACAAAAAATTGATTAAAATATCAAATAAATGAATCAAAGGTAAAAATATAAATTAAATAATCAAGGAAATTTAATCATCAAGAGAAATAAAAGATAAATCACAAAGATTCAAATAAATTATAAAAGATCAAATAAATAAGTCAAAAATAAAATAAAATAAAAGATTAAATATATAAATAAATAAATTTAAGATAAATCAGAAATTTTATCACAAAGATAAATCAATCAAAAAGAAAAAACAAAGATTTAAAATATAAATCAATAAGAAATACTAAATAAAAAAAACCTTACAAAGATATGAATACATAAGGTTAAATTAGGGTTTTGTATAGGGTTTAATTGCACTTAGGGTTCAATTATGTTTATGATTCAATTAGGGTTAAAGTTCAATTAGGATTATAGTTATGGTCAAGTATAAGGTTCAATTAGAGTAACTATTAGGGTTAAGGTTATGGTACAATTTGAGTTAGGCTTACTATTAGGGTTGAATTAAGGTTAAGATTAAATTAGGGTGAAGGTTATTGTTTAATTAGGATTAGTGTTCACTTAAGGTTATGATTGTGGTTAGGGTTTGGGTTAGTGTTATATAATAAATCTTGGGGTTAGGGTTACAATTGGAGTTCAAGTAGGGTTACAATTGGAGTTCACGTAGAGTTACAATAAAGGTTAAGTTTATGATTCAATTATGGTTTAATTATTAAGGTTGAATTAGAGTTAATATTAGGGTTTGGGTGCAATTAGGGTTTATTTTAAGGTTGAATTAGGGTTACAACTAGGATTCAATTAGGTTCATAATTAGGGTTATAATGTTTTATTGTTCAATTATAGTTTAACTATGGTACCCATTAGGATTCAACTAAAGTTAGGGTTCAAATAGGGTTAGGATTAGTGTTAGGGTTAGGGTTCAATTAGGCTTAGAGTTAGGGTAAGAGTTAGGACTAGGATGAGTCTTAAGTTTAGGGTTCAATTAGGGGTAGGATTCTATTATAAATCTTGGGGTTATGGTTAAATAGTTGAGTTTCAAATAGGGTTATGATCAAGATTAGGTGTAAGATTCAATTAGAATTAAATTTAAGTTAGGATTATAGTTAGGGTTCAATTATAATTAAATGCTAGTTAGGATCCAATTAGGGTTATGATTAAAATAGTGTTTAGAGTTAGGATTAGAGTTTGATTAGGGTTAGGGTTAAATTAGGGTTAGATTTTAATTCTGATTGTGGTTAGTCTAATTATGGATAGTGTTTAATTAGGGTTAGTATTAGGGTTCAATTATGTATCTATTTGGTTAGGGTTTAATAAGGGTCAAGTTTATTGTTGATTTTCAATAAGGGTTAAGGTACAACTACGATTAATATTTAATTAGGGTTAGTGTACTTTAGCATTCAATTAGGGTTAGGGTGATATTTCTATGGTAAAGCTTGGGGTTAGGGTTATAGTTAGGGTTCAAATAGGGTTACAATCAAAGTTAGGTTTAATATTCAATTAAAGGGTTAGGAATGAGGATCAGTTAGGGTTAGGATCCAATTAGAGTTAGGGTTATATTTATGGTTTAATTAGTGTAAGGGTTAATGCTAGGGTTAGGATAAAATTAGTGTTAAACGTTAGGGTTAGAGTTCAATTAGGTTTAGGATTAGGGTCCTATTAAGGTTAGAATTTAATTAGGATTATGGTTAGAATCTAATTAGGATTATGGTTAGAATCTAATTAGGGTCAGGACTACAGTTAGGGCTATGGTTAGGGTATAATTACAGTTAGAGTCCAATTAGGTTTAGGGTTAGGCTTAGGGTCGAGGTATAATTATTGTTAAAATTTAATTAGAATTAGGGTTAGAGTTCAATTAGGGTTAGAGTTAGGATTAGGTTTAGGGTATAATTAGGGTTACAATTCAATATAGGTTCAATCACGGTTAGGGTAAAAATAGGGTTAGGATTTAATTAGGGTTCCTATAAATTAGCATTCAATTAGGGTTATGATTAGGGTCAAGATTAGGGTTAAGATTAGACATGGAATTAGGATTAGGGTTATTGTTAGGGTTAGAGATAGGGTTAGGATTAGGGTTATGGTTTATATTAGAGATAGAAATAAAATTAGGTTTAGGGTTAGGGTTAGAGATAGTGTAAGAATTAGGATTAGGATTAGGGTTACAATTAGGGTTAGAAATAGAATTAGGATTAGTGTTGTAGTTAGTGTTAGGGTTAGGGTTAGAGATAGAATTATGATTAGGTAACCCTTTTTATATATGCTAATCCCAAGCCTAACCCTATTGCCCATCTTAAACATAATTCTAAACCTAACCCTACTACTCATCTTAAACATAATCCTAAACCTAACCTTATTCATAATGATAACACTAATCCTAATCATAACCATAACCCTACCCTTAATTAAGATGATAATGCTAACCCAAATTCTAACTCTAAGTCTAATCATAATTGTAACCCCAACCCTAACCCTAATCTTACTACTAAGGCGAACCCAACCCTAATCCTAATTTTAACTCTAACCCTAACTCTATGCATATCCCTAGCACTAACCATAACTATATTCTATAATTCATAATTTTATTTTAAGACTAACCCTAACCTTATTTAAAATTTAACCCTAAGACTAACCCTAATTAAACACTAACCCTAACATTATTTAAATGTTAACCATAGTTTAATTTTAACACTAACTCAAAGATTTCCCCTAATTAAAGCCTAACCCTAACTTAAAGGTTTTTCCCTAATTGAACCCTATTTTAAACTTGAACCTCAACCCTAATAAAAATTTGAACCTAACCATGTTTGATCCCTAACTATAACTTAGATTAAATTTTTATATTAAATATACTAAAATATTATTATTTATCTAATAATATAATAAAATAATATTGTATAATTATATATTAATTCATGTTATGTGTTGCCCTGGAAATGCTACTAACTTATCTATCTTAATATATTAATCTATATATTATACGCCAATAGATATCATTATTGAGGCGTATTTTTTAAATTAAAAAAGCAAAAAACAAAAAAAAAAATACGCCTTGAGAACGATATCTCTCGGTGTATAATATATAGATTAATATATTAAGATAGATAAGCTAGTTCTATAAGATCTTACACCAAAGAGTTGAGGGATCCTTACACATTCTCCAAATTTATTTTGACCCCAAATCCATATTATGTTTCATTGAAATTCTTATATCAATACTGCCATCTTTCTTTTTCCTTACTGTATCCCAGCCGACCAAAAAAATTTGTTTAACTTTGTTGGAACCTCCCAAAAAAAGTCTTTAAAATTCCATTGATATCTATAACAAAAAAAAAAAAAAAATTCTAAATACGATCATATATCAATATTGTGAATAAAACTTCTTTATCATTATTATTCTATGTGCCAATGTTAACCATCTACCCTTTCAAGCTTCTGATATCACTTTACAAGCTCCAATAGTATCCTCCCACAATTGCATTCAAATTTCTCCTTTAAACAAAGGGACTCCTAGATATTTACTTAGAATGATGTCAATATTAAAACCATAAAAAATCAGCTATTCTTCTTTGAGCCACCATTTTTGTATTCAAGATTTTTTTTTACTTCTCTTTCTTATAAAGATAATATTATTGATATGTTATAAATATAATAGAGTATAAAAACACTTAATAATTTAACTATTATTATAATAATTTTATAATATATATAACTAATCAATAATGCTGATAATATTTCACATTTAATTTTATATCAAAACTTGAAAATAGAAAAGGTTTATTTGTAATAAATATTTGAATATTTTCTATGTTTTATAAGTATACAATTAGAAATAATAGTTACTGGTAGAATGCCGATAAATTTAAAATAAGTGGATGATGTTGAAGAAGATAGTTCTGTTTTTCCACGCCTAACTCCTTGACCACATAGGGCTGATGATTTGAATGAAGGTTAAGGCGAAAAGAAAACAGACGATATGGAGGTTATTTTTCAACTCCATGTACATATAAAAAATAGATAAGCATATGTATTCAAACAACACATGCAGGCATCTTCTGGGTACCACTCAATTCTACTTGTTATCATCCGAATTGACACATTTTGGTTTTGTAAGCTAATCAATACTATAATTATGGTATTTTATGTAATTAATTATCATAATATAATATAATATCAGCTTCGGCCTTTTTTATTAAAAAAAACACTTATCATGCTTTGTAAATTAATACTAGATACGTGCCACTTACATATCAAATTTAAAAAGAAACCATTAATATTTTCTAGATCTACATGTAAGTGTTATAAGGTAAAATATTTCAACTAATATAACATTTAACATAAATAATTTTTTTTTTTATTAAATTGTGCATGTTAATATTTTTAAAAATAAACATTGACATTTTTTTTTAAAATAGTGTGATATTTCTACTAACTATATAATGTTTCTAATCGTATATTTATTACAAAAGAAAACTAGGTGGAAAAATTTGCATCCCACAGTCTTTGCAAGTAAAGGTCTTAAATAGCATACTTAAAGAGAAAACATATTTTACTACAAAATAAGAGATGTTGATCTAGTAGTAGGTGACAAGTCATGGTAATCTAGTTTCCACACATTAAGATTATCTTGGCAATCTAGTATATGATCCAAGCCTATAAGGGGATCATAATTAGTCAATTCATTCTACACTTTATCAAAGTGGTTGATTAGTACCCTTAGAATGAGAAATAGTCAACACAAGTCAAGGAAACTTTCCTTTGTCTAGCCAATTAGCATAAAATTTATCATGAGGCTAAGAAGAAGCTAAAGGTTTATGTGAAGCTATAGGTGAACCATGAGCACTGCCATAATAAGATATAGGCTAATTAGCATAAGAATCATGGTAATCATTCTCACATGCATTATAACTATTACCATGTTGATTTTAGGAAAGGTAAGACTTATCATATTTTAGATACTACTAATGTTGGATATTGTGATGATATTATTAATTCACCTATTTCCAATTGCTACAATGGTTTACTAATGGATTATTTTTCTTGCGATTTGCATGTTCTTGAACATGGGGTATGAACCATCATGTGATAAGACCTATTAAAGGCAATAGAGAACTACATGGTATACTACCAATTGGTGAGCTTACACTTCTAGTTGATGATACTTGAAATTAGGCTGTGCTCTCAACTTTTCTATGAGTTATGGTGATTATTAGTATGGATAATGATGATTTGGGTAATAATATATA
The DNA here is from genome assembly GCA_007115665.2 of Sequoiadendron giganteum. Lineage (NCBI taxonomy): Eukaryota > Viridiplantae > Streptophyta > Pinopsida > Cupressales > Cupressaceae > Sequoiadendron > Sequoiadendron giganteum. The sequence goes on along the minus strand of CM021106.1, from coordinate 254,128,613 downwards.
TGTTTGAATTAATCATGAGTATAGTGAGTTACCCTAATTACCAATTTTTATGTGATTTATGCCCCAAATATGAGCTTGCATTGCCTCCAATTTACTTTTTAGAATACAAAGATGAGATTGCTAGTATCAAGAATTTGATGTATGAGTTTCTATCCTTGCACATGTTGTGAAATAATTCAAGAGGAATCCTAGAAACCCACTATCTTAAGTATTTGTACCTAGGGTCAACTATTCGTAGTTTGTTAGAGGTCTAGTTTTAAGTTTTTTCTTTGAGTTTGGGTTTGATTAATTACTATATTTTTGTTGTTGTTAGTTAGTTATTCCTTGGTATTATATTTTTTTTTTAGTTTTTTAGTTTTTTAACTTTTGGTTTGTAGTTATTTTGTCAACATGGTGTTTTGGCTTTGCTATTGTGATAATTAGAAATCTTATTCTTACAAATAAAAAACTAAATTTCCTTGAGAATAAATCCATTTATTACATTAGGATGAATCAATAGATTTAAAATTATTTAAATTATCCATTTTTATAAATATTCTAATTAAAATTAAATTATGAAGTACAAATATCAAATGTTCATATACAATAGACTAGTGAAAATATCTCTCAACAAAAGATAAATTACAATATTATTTCAATAGAAATGAAATGAACTAATTCTAGGGAACCTATGGTATCTTCTAGGAAGCCTCTACCTTAGACACTAGTGCATCACATAGATGTCGTCACATTGCACTATCATCTAGTCTAAATGCTTGATGAAAAGCATAGTTAGGTCCAAAAGGATGCCTGCACATACAAAATAAAAATAATGATTTATAGAACACACAAAATTTTTTAAATGATGAAAATGAAAATGAAGCTATTTGTCGAAATATTCAAAATAAAAAGAATAAATTAATTAAAGGAGAGTTAGAAAGAATATCATCAAGTAAAGCTTCCTCTCCAAAAATAAATGTAGTGTAGGAAAATGTGCACCCTTACATTTTTGCACTATGTTTGCATCCCCTTAATTAATTGGACTTAATTAAGCCTTTATTGGCACAATTATGCATTCACAAGCCAAATTAATTACACATCTCAGAATATGCATGTCCTAGATTTAGGGCCTAGGATCCATTCACCCAAGGGTGAATGGGTCCTCCATAAGTCTTGGATCCCATTTTTTAATATGTTTTTGGTGGCATTTTAATAATCTAAATTAAAATTGCAAAGGTTGTCTTGTGGTATTTAATTTTTGGGTAATTAAGGAAACACCTATAAATACAATGTGTTTTTATCAATTCAAATCTAAGTGGCATAATTCGAATTTCATATGACCAAATATTATTGTCAAGAGAATTGGAGAGAAGATTTATTAGTCATTTATTGCAGTATTCAAGGTCCTATTATGATGTCAAAATTTATGTGTGTTCATGCATATTTTTGGAGCTAACATTGTGATATAGGTTTCAAGTTTCAAGCAAACATTCAAGCATCAAGATCTATCAATAAATCAAGCCATTTCATGCAAGATCCAATCCTTAGAAAGATGTGTTAGAATTCAGTCCTCTAAGGGAAACCATTAAAGGGTCTCATGAGGTGCAACATAGCTTTGTCCATTCATCAATTCCTTCATTTTATCATTATTTCATTATCAAGGTTTAATTACCAAACTATGGTTTCACCAGGGCAAACCCTTACCCAACAAAAATAAACATTTTTATTTTCTCTATATGTGCAGATTTGTAGGTAAAGAAGGATTAAAAGTTGATCAAATGTGTAATTTTGCAAAGGTGTCAAAGTTGTCAACATATGAAAACTCACCTACAGGTTTTATTTTTGGCTTTCCAATAGTCAAACCTAGTGGAATTAGAAGCTTAGATATGGGATCTAAGGACTCTAGAAAGAATTTTTGGGCCTTGTACAGAGACCCATTCACTCCTAGGTGAATATGTCCTTCAACAAAGCTTGAAACCCACTTTTGGAGTCAGGTAAACACCATCCTAACCTTCTCAGATTTGTTGGTTAATGGTTTTTTATGTTAGTGTTAACATAACACTTCTTATTCCAAGTGATAGATCTCATAGGTTTGATTGTTAAAGCACTTTTATCTTTCTCCCAAAACTATTGTTTAGTTATTTATGTCATAAGGAAGTCAAGGTGGCATAGTGTCCAAATCCACGATTGACTCACCTTGAGGGTTGTAAGTCAATTCTAATAATTTGTGGCACTATCCCTCTTCCTAATGAACATGGGAAAGGTGGATTTTTAATTAGGTGGACACCCCCTTTTTCTTTGGCATACTCCCCTTATCATCACATTCCTCACCTTTTAGAGAAGGATCCCATTTCTTTTCATTTCATTTTGGTGAACCTAACACTGTACATCCTAAATTTTTATTCGGAGACCTTCAAAACACTATATCTAGGTTTGAATTAGTGTTTTTTTCATTAGTGTGATTTGCATTGCATTTAGGGTTTAATTTTATATGTTTGCATCATTTAAACTCATAAAAAAATAAAAAAATCAATTAATTTTCCATACATCTTGCATTGTAGCCATTTGGATTCAAATTTGAGTTCAAAATAGTATCTCAAAAGTTTCCACTTTGTTCACTTATTGTCACTAATTGCACTTGCATTAAGACACCTAAAATTGGAAAAATTTGTAATACAATTCATAGTCTACAACCTAAAATAGAGAACTCAAACCTCAAACCAAAAACAAAAACTTTATATTTTCTAACCCCTTTACAAAGACCCATTTTCCCTTGGGAAAACCCGTCCTTGTACAAGCGCTTTTCACATTTATGGGCATCATTTTGTCTCTATTTTCTTCATTTCATCCTACTATCAGATCTATGTTTCAATTTTCGAAAATAGAAAATTATATACTCTCTTGCATCAAGTTCAATTGGTCAAATTAAATGCATTGTTTGAAATCAAAATTGATATTAAAAAGATATCTTTTTAGGTTTTTTCATAGCATAATCAATAAATTATCATGTTTCAAATCTAAAAATTATAAAATCCTCTTATACACTTGCATTGTGATTTCTACTTTTGGGTGTTTATTACATTTGTGTAGCTCATTTTCTCCATTTTGGGTGCACTTTTGGTTTAGTGAACTTGTGTGAGCTTCACAACCTAGTGTCCTATTGCTAATACTTTAGTGAGGCATAGTTTTAGACTCATGCCATCCTATGCTTGTACATCTACTATGGATCTTGAGTGTTATAACTCTTTCACTCATAGTGTTGTCACTAGTCAACCCATTATGGACCATAGCCTTGATACCACATTGCTCATGACTACTTTACCAACAACTAATGTATCCGATGTTGGCACAACGGTTGCTAATGTCCCTAAAGAGAAGTTAAAAGAAATGGACGAAGCCTTAGAAAAAATTTATGAGTATTGAATACAATGTTGGTAATGTGGTTCTTGCCATAGATAACATGAGGAGAATGTTTGATAATGAACTTGGAATAGAGATTATATGTAGCCTAGCCCATATCATTGACAACCATGTTCCTACAATGGCTAGTTGTGCTCAAACTTTGGGGTATACTCAAAGTAAAGGTGGAAATCAAATTCCTCCTTCTAAAATTGTGGCCTATATTCCTATATGCACTCATCAATTATTACTACAACAAGGCAACCAAATAGCAATGTCAATCCAACCTTAGGTATTTCCACTATGAATCCTTTTAGCTTTGTGAATTCAAACCTCATATCTCCTAACCCATCACCCCTCACAAAATTTCAATTGACATGTCCTACCAAAACCTACACATGTCCACCATATTCACCTCCATCTCAAAACACAACCAATGATTTTGTCCTTAACCAATTTTTGCAAAATGTTTCATCTCTCCAACAAAAATTTTCCACAATGAACCAAAATCAAAATGACCAGCCTTCTCAATATGTCAAAAGAAACTCATTTTCCTTAGAGATATTGAGATCAATAATTCCACAAGGTATAGATATTCCTAGATTTGAGAAATATGGTGGTAAAGGAGATCCTAGAAACCATGTTTTGGCATACAAAACCTTATGTAGTGACTTCATTTTTGATGACAAGCTCTTGGCTAATATTTTCCCTAGGTCTTTGAAAGATACAACCTTGGAATAATTTTTCTCTTTACTAAATAATTTAATTCGTTCATTTAATGAACTTTTGACACCTCATTAACCATTTCCAAGTGCACATTGGTCCCACTATGAACTTAGATGATTTAATAAAGTGTAAACAAAAGGATGATGAAAAGATCGTTGATTTTATATTACGATACCAATTGATTTACTCACAAATCAATGGGTATGTGCAGGATCATGATGGGCCAAAAAGTGGCGATATGTAAGCAATATGATGACCCATGTGGCTGATGACTTTTTTTTTACCCAAAATTGATGAAACAAAAAGGGTTTTTAAAGGAGATTCTTAGCTTTCCACCCATATAAATTATTCTTTACTTTGAATTTAATAAATAATTATTATTCATTTTCTATTTAAATTACGACAAAAGTCTTGATTGATAGGCTGATTGAAATACATCTATAAATTTCAAACAATATCACATTTTTTGAATCCAAAACATGTGTCGCATTCTATGCTTCACATACTATAGGATTAAAAAAAAAAAAAATGAATTTCGTGAAGTTTTGACCAATTTAAGGTGGTTAGATAGACGAGTTTTTATATTTTTTGAAATTTGTAATAAAAAAATCATAATTAATTATTTATTTGGAAAAAATTATTAAAAAATATGCATCACATCGGGACATGATTCCTCTACTTATATCTAAAATCTTATAAAAAAAATATTATCATTTTATTGTGGTTAGGGTGGTCAGACAGACACCTACTTCTTATTTTTACCCTAAAATTTAAGTACTACTGCATTGAAATTTCAAATTTTGACCAAATAGATTTTATTTTTTTAAATAAAGGTCTAGTAGTTTAGAAACTACATTCAGTTTTCTACAGATTCTATTTTAACATGTTTTTGAAATAATATAGATAACTTATTCAAATTTTTACATCAAGTTGCCTAACTCTAATTTTCTGAGTTTTCATTGCCACTTAAGGGCCTGTTTTTTCCATGATGATCCTGCACATACCCCAATATTAATATTCCTGATGTTGATATTCAAAAAAAATTCATTGAAATTTTACAAAAAAAAATACAAGACAAGTTTGGGATGATTAAATTTCCCTCCTTTACATATTTGTGCATGTCTTTCAATGACTATCAGAATTCGATTAGTCATTGTGAAGTGAAAATTCCTTCTAACTCTCCTAAGAAATATGAGTCCATGCCCCATAATAGATTCCAACCATTCAAGAAATAAAATAAGAGCTTTATAAAAATCAACAAGTTGAGTCTCAAGTAGCTTCCATAAAAACAAAAAATGCATATTAATTCAGAGAGCATAATAGATAATTTACCCCATTACCTGATACCCTCCATTCTATCTTGTTGAAACCCTTGGGTAAGAACTTAATTACCTTACCTCCTGCTAGAACCCCTTATACTAACAAGCCTTTACCCCTAAACTATAATTCTAATTCATTTTTCCATTATCAATGAGAAAATGGACATGATACAAAACATTGTAAGCATCTTAAACATATTGTGCAAGACCTCATTGATTCTAAGCACATCTATATTGGTGGTGTTAATGATCAAGGAAACAATTATATTGCCTAACCTAACCAAAATTTAAAAATCTTTACTAATACAGTTCCAAATCACAATATCTCATTTGTTAAAGCTAGTGACACCAAGAATGATGTGATGAGTGTTGACAACATACAAGATATAATTGATGATACTAAGAGTGATAACAAATACAATAATTTTTTCAAATTCATTGATGTTCAAACTTGTAAGGGTCAAACCAACATATCTTTTGACCCTTCTTTCTCACCAAATGACATAATCAAACATGCACTTGATGGTCCTCTTTACATAGCCAGCATAATCAATGAAAATCCTACTAATAGGATATTAATTGATCCTGTGTGTGTAGAGAATTTGATCACTAAGGAATTCTTATTTGTGCATGAACTTTATCATGATTCTTATGAACAATCAAAATAATGTATCAAACTACATAATGGTTTTGCTTGCCCTATGATAAGTTTGATCACTCTCCCATTAAAAGTTGGACTGAAATAATTGGATGTCTCATTCTCTATCATCTCGTTGTTGGAACAATTTCATGTGAATCTTGGTTATCCATGGCTACACTCCATGGATTTCATACCTTTGATAGTGCATAAATTCTTAAAATTTCTATTTAGTAATGAAATTTTTACTGTGCATCATAGTGGCTTTAATCCTTTGTCTTCCCATGGGAATTTCTCATTGGATTTATTTTGGCCTGAGCATATAGAAACTATTAAGCCTTGTGATGACTTATTTTTCAAATATTACTAAAATTTTAAAGAAAATTACAAAGAAAAATTATCCCTTAGCAACATGCCTCAACCCATTATTGGGCCTCCTATCATTGATGAAACTATGAGTCAACCAAAATTCCTTCTAAGTAACCAAGATAGGCCAACCATGATTCCTCCACCTATTTCCTATAAAAGACCAAGATATAACCATATAAATCCCATTGTTCCTCCTAAGATAAAAAAAAAAAGTTTATAAATTCAAAGAGAAATTTTTAGACCAACTGTCCATGGTTCCTTCCATTCCTCCCTTATGGAAATAAAAGAAACCAATGGTTGATAAACTCACTCCTACATGGTCACAACTTGAAAATCATACAAGAAGAAACTGAAATGATAAATAGCATAGGTGTAGACGCCGTGCTATTTATCATCAATTAGAAGAAGAGAATAAATAAAAAACCAAGATCAAACACCAATTGAGACTAAGCATGATGATTCTCCACCTCTACAACATCAAAAAACAAGAAACCTCCATGGACATCATCATTAGGCCTCCTATTATGATTAACTTGGATGATGATGAGATTGTTAAGATTGATGAGGAAGTGTATAATGAGATGAATTTATTGTTTCCCTCTTCCATAAGCTTATATTATAACAACCATGATGATCCTCCTAAAAGAGTGAATCACCACGTGTTGAACTTGGTGATTCTCCTACTATGACACTTGTTGTTTTCCCTTTGGCTAGCTATCTGCCTTCCACCTATGATGAACAAGATTGGGATGTGGTGGATGACCTGCTATAGGTTGGCTCGCATGTTCCATACTAATATTTTCTTTATGATTGCATACATGTAATATGATCCCCTATATCCTGGTTCTTAGTGTGTTTATATATGTTTATGAGCCTACTTTGGATGACCCTTGTCACTTCGTTAGTGCAAGGATACAAAGGAAGAAAATTTGTCATGACATTCTTCTATTTGTATCTTTATTCTTCTATATGGCATAACCATTACCTTTTCATTTGTCTTGTGTTTTCCTTTTGTGGATGACACAAGGCGTTGAGACATTTAGGTGTCTTTCATGTTGACCCAGAAGCTTTTATTTTATTCTCTCTATGTTTCATTCTTCCTTTGTGCTCATTGTTACATGATTTATTTGGGGAATGATGATGGTTTTAAGCTCTATTACATCATTGTAACAAAGACATAACATTTGCCCCAAATCCGTGGATCCCTTATGTGTTATCTTAGGATTGCATATGGGAGGAAACCTCCTTTCCATGACATAGCACTATTTGGAAACATATTTTTACATAGGGCTTTCCAAATATAGCTCTCATGTATTGGAATTTACCATTCTTCTACTTCAAATTAATTTCTCATAGCATGGTGTTTAGTGATTTCTTTAAAGTGGGGGGCATTATGCCTCCCACTTGTTTCTTGCTTGATGCAGTGACCACTTTTTCAAAGTGTGGTCTTCTTATTTCATGTGACGTGTCTTCTTGTTGGTGAAATTGGTATTGATTTCCTTCAGAAGTGTGACCTCTCTTGGTATATGGCATTCCTCTTAGTGGTAATACTATGGCTTGCATTCCCTAAGGTACAAATATTTTATCTCTCGAATAGTCCTCTCTTAATGGTGATATCAAGCATGATGCTCCATAAAGTGATACCTTTCATGAACTAAGAAAAACCCATTTGACTATCATATACTATTGCATTTTAAACATTTTCATGGAAACCAAATATAACAAAACTTTATTTCCAATGGTTCCTTTTTTTTACATGAATGTCTAGCATAATATAACTTTCTAGCCTTATGGAACCATTTTTGTGTGGAGCCTTATCAAAGTTATCAAGATGTATAACTTTTGGTATGGTTGACGTATGGGAGCTTGTAAATCTGGCATGAATTTCCCATCAACCACCTTTTTATGGATACATACCGACCTAGTGTGTGTTTCTCACTTTCTTAGGGCTCACCTAGTGGACACTGGATTCACTAGCCCTCATGAGTATATTTTTTTTTGCATAGTGAAGAACAAGTTTTCACTTGTGAATGAATTTTATGGACAACATCACAACCATGACTAGTCCATCCTTATTTTTCTTTCTTTTTTCATTAATTTTTACATTATATAATGGTGGATCTTGTGTTGTTGTGGCATGCATGCATATCTTTGTGCCTTTGATGGTTTTCCATGAGCTCTTAGATCTTAGGGACTTGTTCACCCTCCTTGATCCTTGTCATCTTATCTTTCCAATTTTTTTATAATTAGACCTCTCTTCACTTATTTGTCTACTTTAGTGTTATTTTGAGGATAATTTCATACTCTGACTAAAGTGGGGGCTAAATGTAGTGTTGGAAAATGTACAACCTTACATTTTTACACTATGTTTACATGCCCTTAATTAATTAAACTTACTTAAGTATTTAATTAGCTCAATTATGGATTCACAATCCTAATTAATTTCATTTTTTGAAAGAGAAACCCATATTTAATCAATGCATACAAGTAATTACACATCTTGGAAAATGTGTATCCTAGTTTTAGGGCCTAGGAACCATTCACACAAGGGAAAATGGGTCCTCCTTAAGTCTTGGATCCCATTTTTCAATATATTTTTTACGATATTTTAATGATCTAAATTCAAATTTCAAAGGTCGGATTGTGGTGTTTAATTTTCAAGTAATTAAGGAAACACCTATAATTACAAGGTATTTTTTTCAATTCAAATCTAAGTAGAATAATTTAAATTTAATATGAGAAAAGATTATTGTCAAGAGCATTGGAGAGAAGATTTATTAGCCATTTATTACAACTTTCAAGGTCATAACATGATGTCAATATTTATGTGTGTTCATGCATGTTTTTGGAAACATTGTGATGTAGATTTGAAGTTTCAAGCAAGCATTAAAGCATCAAGATCTATCAAGAAATCAAGCCATTTCATGCAAGATCTAATCAATAGAGAGATGTGTTAGACTTCAATCCTCTTAAGGGAAACCATTAAAGGGTTTGGTGAGGTGCAACATACCTTTGTTCATTCACCAATTCCTTCGTTTTATCATTATTTCATTATCAAGGCTTAATTACAAAACTAGGGTTTCACCAAGGAAAACCCTTATCCACCAAAAAAAACATTTTTCTGCTCTTTTTGTATGTGCAGATTTACAAGTGAAGAAGGATTAAAAGTTGATGAAAAGAGCAATTCTACAAAGTTGTCATCAAATTTTTCAAGATACAAAAAATCACCTAGAGGTTTTATATCCAAGTTCTTCTTGATAGTCAAACCTAGTGGAATCAAAATCTTAGATCTGGGATCCAAAAACCCCAAAACCCAATTTTGGAGGTGGGTAAACACCATCCTAACCTTGTTAGATCCGTTGGTTAATGGTTGCTTCTATTAGTGTTATCATAATACTTCATATTCCAAGTGGTAGATCTCATAGGTTTGATTGCTAAATAACTTTTATCTTTCTCTCAAAATTGTTGTTCAGTCATTTCTTTCATAAGGAAGTCAAGGTAGCATAGTGTCCAAATCTGGGGTTGACTCACCTTGAGGGTTGTAAGTCAATTCTAATAATTTGTCGAACTATCCCTCTTCCTAATGAACATGGAAAAGGTGGATTTTTGATTAGGTGGACACCCCATTTTGCTTTGACATAATCCCCTTATCATTACATTCCTCACCTTTTAGGGAAGGATCCCCTTTCCTTTCATTTCAATAAAATTTCCAAAAATAACAATGAAAGAAAAATGTTTTTAGGTGGTTGTTTGAGCATCTCATCTCAGTCAAACCTCTATTTTAGTCTTCTAACCTCCATAATAACCAATATTTTTATAATATTGAGAAGATAAAATTTTTAATTATGTAAAATTAAAGTATGATTGATAATAATATAGAAAAAATAAGTGCACTATGCTAACACTTGAAATCTTCAAATTAAAGCAAGAAAAATTATAAAATGAGGAGAAAGGGAACAATAATATTTGAAAAAATCACTTGTAAGTTCCTTCAAACCCCTAAGAAGAATTTCATTTCCAATATTATTGTTCTTCATGGTCTCATAAAGGTGGCGACCAAAAATTCCCAAGAAAATGACATACAAAATACTAGTATAGCTTGTTGGTTGCAAAAATGATAGATTTCCTTGAAGCATTGTAAAGTTTTTAATGCTAAAACTTGAAAAATCAACTCATTATACACAAAATAGGAAATTTAAACTTCTTTTTTATCATTCTAATTTCATGCTAAAGCATTACTTTCAAATTTTCAGTAGGAAGGTAATGCTTCAACAACCAACGAAATTTCATGAATTTTTAAGAGATGCTAGCACTTCATACTAGCATTCATGTGTTGCAATCCCATCCTAAATTTTTTAGATTTAGAAGTTCAATATTATGATAAAAATATCATAAATGTCATAGTCAATTGTCAACATTTTAAATTGAAGTGTCCTATATTAGAGTGATAATCTAATCACATAATATGGTGTGTTTTTTTAAGCAAAAGGCTGAGGCCTATATATATTATAATATTTAATATAAATTATTTATAAAAAAATTGGTTATGAAACACAAAATAAAGCATTAGAGTATCTAGAAAATCTTTTAGATATCTAAGCTTTGACTACATAGAATGGCTTACACAAGTTACAAACATGATTTTACATGAAACCATAGAGATTTCAAAAAAAGATGTATTCCTTGTACATATGATTTGGGGTTACTAATAGAGACCAAAACATATTTTCCTTAACCACAAGTTGAAAAATAGTTGCACTACTACTCCTCCATGTGTGAGAATTCCACTGAGTTTTCTCCTATCTACTTAGAGGAGTCTTCAACATTAACCAGAGGTGAGAGAAAATATGGGACATGTGCTCCTGAACCAACATTTGGATGGATTGTATGAGAAGTAGAAATTTGATAGAAAGGAACCTCTCCTTGAATATTGCACCCATTTCAAAACATATATCATTGGTATTATTTTGAATATCTTGTAGCAGGATTCTCTCATTATCCCTCTCAAATTCTATTTTCATAGCATCATAAATTTCTCTAAAGTCCCTCCTCTGCTTCAATAATTTCCTAGGGAAAATACCTGCAATGTTCCCTTTTCCTTTGAAAAATCATACTACTGGACCCCCTTAAGGAAATAATTCTTAGAGAGGAATTGGGGCTTAACAATATATATTTACAATATGCTCCAACTTGTCATACAATTGAAGAATATCAAGGGTATTTGAAATAAAAATTGATAGCACCTAAGATGGGAACAACATGAGAGCAAATTGTGGACTAGTGACTTCAACAGCTAGAAAAACTCACACACACTCTTCAATATTGGGAAAATTAAGCATGAAGATAGTTTCTATGTTTGAATAAATTATAAAACCTAAAAAAAGGTCACTCCCAACCATGCACCTTCATCAGCAACCTAAAGTTACATGGATTATATTCCATTACTCCCTTTGTGTACGTGCAAATACAAAGAGCTTTGAGAGAATTCTATACCATAAGAAGCAAAAGGAAGAAACTCAGATGCAAAATGGTTTTGCAAATTCCAATTTATTAAAAAAATGGATAAAAGACCAAGAAGATGACCATGCAAGGAGTTTTTAAACCATTATTTTTCCCATCTTTTCCATGCATGTAAAACCCTAATTTTACACAAGTCGGGCTTATGATCTTTCAATGTGAAATTAGCTTAAATGATGTTGGTAAAGCACACATAATATTATGATCACCAACTATACCTGTACATAGAACACATGTTAGTTGTAAATCGCATTCCCCCCTGCACACTTGCTTATGTAAGATGACTAGAATTGAGGATGATGAAATATTCTACCAGTATTTATGGTGATTTGGGTGATGATTTGATTTTCCCTTATCATTTTCTTATGTCACCTTGTATGATGCATTGAATGATGACTTGGATTAGGCCATAACAAATGCTTTAGATCATTTTTTTGAAAAAAATTAGTAGCATTTCTGAATGTTATTCTCAAAAAACAAATGGGGTTGAAGCTTCATATGAAGCAATTGTAGCTAATTGAAGGTATGCAATTAACTGCTCATCATTGCTTGATATTGCCACCTTCTATAGGTCACAACCCATATTCGCAAGACACTACCATTTTGTTTCCTTCTCGATAGGTGTGGGAAATAAGATATGTTTGAAACTTGTCTAACAATAACCATACCTTCTACAAAATATACTTCAAATTCCAATTATGAATTTTCCTTTCTTTGCATGACTTAATGATTAACAAAGGATCACCTTCTATGCGTTTTTTTGAAATATCAGGATTTATACCAAGTTTCAAACCCAAAAGGACTACCTGAGCTTCTGCAATATTATTAGTGCCACATGGAAGATGAAATGATCTTGTAGCTACTAATGACCCAAACGAATCACAAATACAAAATACTGCTCTTGAAACACTCGGGTTCTCCCTTGAAGCTCCATAAAATTTTAGTTTGAGAAAACCTAGTGGAGGAGATTTCCATCTGATTAAGCTCCTATCAATCCTTATCTTAACATTTTTGTGGAGACTACCTTTAAAAGGAAAGGCCATATTTTTCCACCTTTGCAAAATGTTGTCATCCTAGTTTGTGAAAAGAGAATTTACATTTTTGTGGTTTTGGACATATGAGTTTATTGCTTCTAAAATTGCTTTTTCAATTTTTACTTGAGTGTGTTTGAGTAAAGATGCTACTTTCCTAAAGATACACTTATTCTAGATTACTACTGTAGGAACTACTCTCCAAATACAAGCAAAAAGGGACAACTTATATAATTCTAGACAACTATTGGACTTACTAGCATTGATTTTCTCCCTAGAAGCTGAAGAATATGTTTCTAATACTTCTTTAATTTGAGAAACTTTTGAAATAGAAGACTTACCAAACAAGATAGTATCATCTACAAAAAGAGAGTGTTTTATTGAAATATTCGTATGAGGAATTTGGATACCCTATCAAAGCCCATAGGTGTGTCTTTGTTGAATTGATCTACTTAAGGCTGTAGCCATGATTATGAAAATAAATGAGGATAGAGGATCCCCTTTCCTAACCCCCTGTGTTGCATTGGAGAAACTTTTAGGTGAAAAATTTATTATGATTGAGAATTTCACCTCAGATAGACAAGAGAGAATCTATTTGCACCATTTTTTGTTGAATCCAAACTTAAAGAACACTTTGATTAAAAAATTTCAATCCACTCTATCGTAAGCTTTCATCATATCCAATTTGATGATAAAATATGGAAAATGATTGGAATTTATGGAATGTAGTGTCTCATGAGCAACTAGTGCTCCTTCAAAAGTTTCTCTTCCTAGTAAAAAACCTCCCTTCTCATGTGAAATTATTTTAGGAATAAAAGGCTCAAACCTTAGAAAAAATTCCTTAGTAAATATCTTATATATTGTGTTGCAAAGCGATATTGGCCTAAATTCCAAAAATGTTTTGGGATCCTTTACTTTTTGTAAGATTGCTATATTTGATACATTAAACTATTTTAGCATTTTACTAGTCCTTGTTGACTCTACTAATGCCAAAAGAAAATAAATACCTAAAAATCCCCAACCTTTCTCTACTTATCATAAGTTAAGGCATCAATTCCATTCTGAATTATATGTTCATGGATTGCTATTTCTTTGAATACTATCTCTTTTTGTTGAAAAATATTCTTAAAAACCTAAACATTTGAAATTTTAATTTGCTCCTTTACATGTTTCAACTTTCTACATTATTGAAACATTTTTTATCCTCTCTCAAATGGTGCAACTACCCACCATTGATGGAGAAGAGGCACAAAATGTGGATTCCTAAACTACATATTTTCAAACTTAAAAGATGGCTTGTGCTTGGACAAAGAATCTAAACTTGATATGTTTAGGGAAATGGCATAATGGTTTGACTCTAAAAAAGTTAATATTTATGATGCTAAAGAGTGGCCCCTTAGGAACCAATTTGATCATTCTAAAAACTTGTCCAAATGCTCCGCCATCTACAATAAATGCTGCCTTTGATTTGTCCAAGTATACTTTCCTTTTGCAGGGAGAATTTTTTTAAAGCATGGCTCAAAATGAAAGAATTAAAGTCTTCCATTATCTTCAAGGTGGGATAGATACCTCCTTTCTTTTATTTCAATAAAACTATTGCATTGAAATCACCTACCAACACAACTCTTTCATCACCTAGTCCATTTAAAAATTGTGTGAGAAAATCCCATAGTCTTTTCTTGTCAATTGTAGAAGTCAAGCCATAAATATTTAACAACAAAAACTTCAAGTCAAAATTTGTCACCTCCAATAATTTCCAATCATTCTCATTTATTTTTGAAACTACATTATCAGTATTAGGATTACATAATTCTACCAATCCCCTAGAAGCCCCTTGAGCATGGGAATGCGTTGATCTCCACTTTACTCTTTCTGAATTGATGCTTCATATGTAGCCTAATGAAGTCTTTATTTCCTAAAATAGAACTATATAATCTCCACAAGCATCAAAATTATTCTTTATTTGAGAATTTTTTTTAGAGTATTGAATGCCCCTAACATTACAAGAAATCATCTTCATTTTATGCGAGGAGAGCAACATGCTCTCCTTAGACGTTTACTTTTAGAAATTGTAATGCTACAATCTAAAGTTGTTTGTACTCCTACTACTATCTCCTCCTTTAACTTAGTCATATTATATTTTTTGCCTCTTTTCCCAAGATAATTCTTTGCTATTGTTTGACTAGATGGAGATTGTGACAGGGAAAGAGTCTAAGAGTAATCAAAGTCCGCTATCATGTGACCAAAGTCCTATGAATTTTCCTCCATATTGTCAAAGTTTTATATTATTGAATTAGTGGGAGACTGCATAACTAGAAGATCCTTAGAATACTCAAGCATGTCTTCTATCTCCCCCTTCAATTAAGTAATCTTATATTTTCTTCCCCTTTTCCTAGGAGATTTATTTACTATAAGTTGAGAACACAGATTTTGTGAGAGTGACAAGGTTTGAGAATAGCCAAACTCATCAATCATGTGACCTAGCTCCTCTACAATATCCTCCACCTTATCTAATTTTTTCATTTCCTAACCAATAGAAGGAATGAATGCTAATACTTATTTTGATTTTTCAAAATTTTCAACCTCATTTGCTATTTCATCTGCTATTTCATGAAATAATTCAGATCCTACTAAAAGAAGAATCTTCTCAACTAACACTTCCAACTCATCTGCATCTCCCAAATGTTTAGGCCTTGTAAAAACCACGATCTCTGAATTCTCACTACCTAGGGGTAACATATTGGATAATAATGCATTTTTATGAAACAAACACCCATTTTGATTTTCCCCACCACAAATTAAATCATTAGTTGAAAAATTATGAGAGATCTGAATGGATCCTTCATTAAACATCAAATTTTTAACAATATCTCCTAACTATTGTATTGAAATTTGAGGTAGAGATGGAATATACAAATTTATTAAATACCCCATATTCTTCTACAAGAGAAATTTTTCTTTTGTTCCTAAAGCAAGAAACAAGTGGGAAGATTGTTTAGGCCTTCCATTGAATACTAGATACAATGTCTTAGATTTTTTTTCCCATTGCTTAACATGGATTTTCCATCATATTTGAAAGAATATAGGTTTAGAGAATCATTCCTAGAAACCAAGGTACTCTTATCCTTCTCCTTATGAACAACTTGATGCAACCAATCCTATGTTTCCTAAGTGCTATTTTTTTCCACTTCATAACAAGCACTTATATGCCCCAAAGTATGACATTTAGAACAAACATTCTTTGGAGTTTCAACTATGACATTTCTAATCCACTTGCCATGTTTTAACATTATATGGATTTAAGTTGGGAAATCCTTTGTAGCATTTAACAAAACAAAATCCCTAATTCATTTTGTTAGATTTCTAAAAAAGGTGTGATCATGCTTTGGGAAAACCCCTTAATGATTGGCCAATATTTCTATTAAGTGCAACTCCTTATATTCAAGAGAAAAAGAATGCAACTAAATCCATAAGGGAATAAACCTAATGAAAAAATAATTTGGCTTAAATTTTGGGGACCACAGTTGCATAAATAGTCTAGACCCATCAAAAACCCAAGATTTCACTTTGTATATAACATCTCTTTGAGATTTTGCATCAAAAAGCACAACAAAAATACCCTTTTCTTAGTCTAAATAAAAAATTTATTAGCCCTTTCCCATTATTCAAATAAAAAATTCCCTAAAATATGTATATTAGGTGTAAGTTTCCAAAATTTACAGATTAACACTTTCCCATAGAGATCTTGGACTTTTGGTTCTAAAAGATCGTCAGATAGGGTTATCTTAACATATCATTTTGTTGTGTACATTGAGCATTACAAACTCCTTGTTACTACTCACATGTAGTAATTTCTAGCTCCTTCTGCTTTGCAGTACCTCCTTGCTAAGACTCCTTTCACCTTCATTATAGAGACCTTCCTTTCTTGTGTTGTGCTATATTTTTCTTTCTTTTGTCCTTGGCACCCTTTTTTATTTCTCCTTTCTTGCAAATTCGTTGACCCCCTACTTGATGATATTGCTTCTTATCTCTTGAAAGATCATCTACCTTCTGATTATTATGAACATTTGCATGTTATTCTTGCTTGTAAGCTTGTAAAGAAACACCTATCTTTTGATTAGTGTGACCTTTCTTAGAGGTATTCTTAGATACCATAAAACTATCATATTCTTCTTGCTTTTGATGCTTTGATAAAACCCCCAAATGTTGGTTATGTTCTAATTGCACATTTGGATTGGAGGGAACACCTCTATGAGTAGGAACATTGGTTTGAAAACTCATTTCCTTTGCATACCTTTTCCAAACAGTCTAATTTGAATATAAAAAACTCTCTAAGGGAACCCTTGACTGAAAAGGATTTGCATATTGTGTAGGAGCCCTAAAAAAATGTGGGTTGTTAAGCTTATTTGACATAAAAATGTTTTCATAGTCCTTGAAAATAAGTTTTAGAAATGCCAATTTACCTTTTTGTGTTGGGAAACCATCATACTAGATTTTATCTACTTTTGACTGAACAACCCCCTATGAGTGTGTCAATCTATTATCTATACAAATGTCAAAAATCTCTAGTTTGTCTTGAACCAAGCATCTATGAGAGCAATAAGGGGCCCAGTGTTGACCTGAAAAATTATTTCTGACAAAGTATGACCCATGTACTACATGTTGCTAAGAAGGATGGTCTTTAGGGCCACACTAATGATATAGATTCTTACCATACCCTTGGGGGCCACAATGAATCTTCCTGTCTCTTTCAGAAAAAATAGCCATTGGAGTGTACATGTGGCCCTTTTTGGTCTACCATTTCTTCTTCCCCCAATTATATTAAGCAATTACTATTTTTTCATTTTTCCTAATATGCTATGTTTTAATTACAAGGGTATGTAATCTTTGACACTAAATTTTTCTCCTACTTTAGTTACAGGCATATGAACTACACTATATATGCATGCTAATTTAAAATAGAAATCACATACTTTTACCAAGAATATCATAGAGGATGAAATAAGCCAATAAGAAGAATACCTATAAAGAAACTGAGATATCCTATACAAGACATATAAATTATGCAAGAATTTTATAAAATAAATATATTAGTTAAAATACAAACCTACTACACACAAGAGAAACACAAGAAAAACCTTCTTGGACACCAAACACTCAATAAAATGAAAAGAGAAAAAGGAGCATGAGAAATATGATTAGAGGAGTATGGATAACAAGCTACATTATGCTAGAGTCCATGCACAAAGACTTTTATTAGACATGGTTACAACAAGCGATGCTTTATTATGCTAGGTGGATCATATGCTACCAAGATGAAAAGAATGTAATATATCCAATAGTCTAAATATTAGAATAGTGAAGTGTACAATGAGAGTCCCCCTTAAAATAATTTCATGATGCCAAGAATACAAATTGCATGAAGGAATTAGAGTCATACCAAGAGGTTCTTAGTATATAAAAAAACAAGGATGTTATTTTATGAAACACATAACATTGTGTTCATGAAATGAAATCACATAGTATAGGGATGTCACATAAATAATAAATTACTTTTCTAATAACACATTGAGAATCCATAGAATTAGGGACAATATAAATATATAATAATCACAAATATCATTAGAGGAATAAGTTTGAAAGTCATCATTCCCTAGGTTTAGTGGAACTACGAGCACAAATGAAGAAATAAATATGGTTTCTTTTTTTGGTCAACATGGAAGACACCTAAATGCATCAATTCTTTATATCATACCCAAAATTCCAAATAAACTAATGAAAAATAGAATAATTTAGACATAATTAAATGAATTTACAAAATTTCATCTACCTTGTATCCATGTACCTATAATGGTATTGTGGTTCCTCCAAAATATATTAACAAAAATAAAAAACAAGAAGAAAACTTCTTTAATCTAAACATATGTTGACATTGCCCTAAGGATATTTCTCAAATAGGTAAATGTTCTCCCAATACTCATCATAAGGGGAGGGAGGTTAATATTGTAGAGGAAGTACTATTAGAGAATTATTAGGCACCTCATGTGCAAAAATGGCTAAGAAATTAGTTGCAATCATATAATATTCTTGAACTTCATACAAGAAAAATGTCAATGATCTTGTGAAGATCAAATATAGTGTCATAATATTTACAAAGGTTTCAAATAAGTGCTCCTTGAGAGAGGAGGCTAGTGAGGAATATCATTTCTAATCTCTTAAATAGGAGTGGGGATAGAAGAAAAATAAGTTGGGATTTCTTATATGATAAAAAATAATATAAAATGGTCTAGAGGTGGTAGAGAAGGCAGGTTTAAATTTTTATTTTAGTATGGCAGAGTTGGGTAGTGTTCAAGATTTATTTTGGGAGGTGGGTGGGGATATCAATTTTTATAGTTGTGGGATGGATAATATCTATATTTTTTAATGGAAAGTGTGTTAGAATGGGATGCAGGAAGAAATATTGGCACTAAAAATGATACTTTTGTTTGGAATGTTCAGTGGCACAAAGAAAGGAGGAACATTTTGGAGATTTGGAAGAGAGGAGGGTCTAAAGGAGACAAGATTATTTCCACCCTTTTAGGGTGAGTTTCGTCAAGATCACAATGAGAGATGGAAGGTAAAATACCTGGGAAACATGAGGAAGTGGAGAAGAAAGAGATAAATGAATGAAAAATTCTATAGGTGATTACATTAAACAATGATAGTTAGAGGTGGGCATCTCCATAGAATCCTACTTATGAGCCATTACAAATTGAAACTTACATTCATACATAATCTAGTTATGTTGGTTGTGGTACCTATATGTGGTTATTGAAGAGTGATAAGATGTATCTTCTTTGATTGTAGGACTATCCTCACATATAAAATTAGAGGAGGAATATTATTGGTAGGTGAATACTAAGGGAATAAGGGTGCGCCTAGTAGAAATGTTGTGGGTGTTGTTTCCACTTTGTGACACCTCTTGTTATTCCCATAGTTTGCAATCAATCTAAGAGATCTTAATGGCTTTATCATGCTCAGGTATGGATCTGCTAGTTATGTTTCCCCTTCTATCATTCCCATTCAATGCCCTATTGGCATGTGAAAATGTTATCAAGTGCAAAAGTTATCAAAATTGTAAAGTTGCAATTTTAATAAAACCCTAGACTCTAAATTTGCATTAAAATACTCCTTCATTGATTGGTTCACTTGATTCCCAATTCCTTAAGTTGTATACAAATGACCTTTATCTTGTGAAGTGATTGATACCCTATTTTGTATCCTAGCACATTTTAAAATGAACTTTAGAGCATGATAGAGCTTTTAGAATTATTACAAATCTTGGTTAGTTCTATGTCTTTTTTGGTTATTACCCTGGTGATTTATAGGTCAAGGTGTTAGGGTTTAGGTTTCTTTGCCCTTCATTAAAATTTTCACATCTTTTGAACCCTCACATTATGTTTTCATATTGACCTATTACTCTGGGTTGTCGGTCGCTTAAGTCGTCAGTGGAGCCTTTTGTGTCATGCATTTACCAACCCCTTTACCTAGCTCATCAGTCTTTTCTACATTGGGAATTAATTCAAATTTTTGCCTAATGTTGGGTGATAAATTTTATAATGTCATACTTAGGTCTAAAGTTTATGCGTTAAGGGTTGCCACCCGTCTACCTAGTCAGTCCCCTTTTATAAATAATGTTGTGGCATGTGCAGGTTTATAAACTATCAGATTGATGGGCTTTGATCTTGACCGTTCCTCGCTAGCCTCGTAGGAGTTTTTGATGACATCACTAAAGTGTGGCGAGGTGTGTGAGATGTCATCACTTGTCATGTACAATAATGGGGTTTGGTCCGAATTCTCCAGCTATGTTAATAAAGGCTTTCAAATCGATGGTTGTCATGAGATAATGAGGATTAATTTTGGTTGTTCCTCGCCAACCAAACATGATTAAAATAATGGTCTTAAAGGTACTACAAGGTGTGTAGATGGATGACACATGGATTCGTTTGGTCGCACAAAGTGACATGTGGGTATTTGGATCAGGGCATGTATTATTGGCCGATGGGCCTGTTGTATGAGGACGTGGAAATTTCAAAGATGTTTGACTCGATTTGAGTTTTCCAAAATGCCAACTCGCCTATGCATCAATGACCCTAATTCAAAATATTGAATCAGCCATGTGATGGTTAATTGAATTTTGCAAATAACATGTATTAATAGCCCAGTCTCTTCGATGGATATCAACCTGATTTCCATGCGTGAGAGGGGTTATATCTAGGCAATCATAATGAATAGTAAGTCAATTTCCATGAGCCTAGAAACTAGCAATGGTGGAATTCATGTCAACGAATAATCATTCGCTCACTCTATGCAACAGTTGAAGCATTGATGGTTATTTCATCAATTTTCTTTATAAATACCTGCTAGTTTTGTCATTTGTTTTATCGCAATTTAGAGTGAATTATTTTGCGCTTCTATATTAAGTGATTTGGCAAGGGATTTGAATTCAGGTGAGAGATGAGCAAGAAAATTGGTTCTAGCTCACCATTACATAGGTCTGTGCGATTGGGTATGAAGGGGTCCCAAGAAGAGATAAGACAACATGAATAGAGCACTACTCCAGGAATTCATGAGTCTAAATAAGAAGATACCAAGTACCTCTTGGGCCTTACTAGGAACAATCCTCAACGTAGGGGTAAATTTGTAGATGTGAAGGTCATGGGCTATGAGCAGGAGAAGTGGTCTTTTAAGCAAGGTAAAGGATTAATGGCTGAGCCAGAGTTCGGTCAGGGTTCTTTGGGGTAGCGTTATTCACCCATTAAGATCACTGGTGACTCTAATAGCCATAGTTTCAAGACTAACTCAGACTATCAAAGTTACCTCACTGTGCTGACTGAGCTAGTTGGTGTTGATCAAGAGGTCCTCATTGTAACCCCAATTTTCATGTTGGTTATGTTCCTAGAGTTAAGAAGAAGGTTGAAAAAGATAAGGTAATGTTTCCACCTCTCCTTGAGGTGAAAACATGAAGCGGTTGTTTGTATTGTGGTCGTGTTGCTGGTTTTGGGTCCATGTGTTGATGTGGTTGTTGGTTTCTCCTTTTTGTTCTGGTGCTGTGTCTTTTTGGGTGTGACGTGGATGAAGGAAACAAGGCCTTGATGGTATTTTGTTGTGGTTTGGTGGTATTGACTAGTTACAAGGGTTGTAACTATTTTGATTCCCCTGTTTACTAAATGATTGCATCCAATTGTGGGGAATTACAAAATGTAAATGAAATTTCATCTTTTTGAAATGAAAATTTGTTGAAATGTAATGGCAATGAGCTCGAAGCTTGTCGCTCTCCTATTCTATAAAGTATATTTCAAGGCTTATTGTTATGGTTACATTTTTGAGTCCTAAAGTCTAGGTGGTGTAACTGAATGCATATAATGTAGAATTAAGGATGACTTAGCTAGTAAATCGTTTTGGGTAGGGTATGTACATGAGGTAGGCATAATAGATATTATGTAATTTTTTATATCATAAGAAATCTAAAATATTAAAGCAATTTCTCTCATGTGTGTTATGGAAGATCATGAATGAAATTATCAAGGGTTCTTTCATTTATCTTCAGTGGTATATTTGAATGTATGATTCACTTTCTTGCTTTAACTTAATGAGTTAATCAAATGCTTGAAAAGGGATTGTAGGTCTATGATAATGTGCTAAGGATCTAGTAAGGAGTGTTGTTTTGAATATAGAGAAGTCTTATGATGTAACGCATTGTGAGAACCATTCACTGATATCAAGGTTAAATTTTATGTGACTCCTGTCCAATTTGATGAGGCACTAGTTAATTCATTTAAGGTTCTTTTAAATAATTCAAATTAGAAACCCCTTGCATGTGGATTCAAGGTCAGAACATTATAAAATTCAAATTCAATTAATCCTAAGATGCAAATCTCGTATAATACCTATATTCTTAGCATTAGGAGGTTATTTTCTCAATGGTCTGCCAAGCCCTTAGTGAATGGTATCTATTTGCATTTGGTAATAATTTATTTGTGTGTGGAGTGTTCTTGAGGCAAGAAATATTATATGAACACAAATAAGAACACCCTCCTTGGTTTCATAGATCCTAAAGAGTAGGGGTAAGGACATAAGAAACTTTACCTGTCAATTGGCCACTAAGTTTTGACAATTCTTGAACATAGAGATTGGCTACCTCTTAGAGAGTTTCAAAGCTTAGTTGGAAAATAAAAACACCAAAAAAATGGTGAATTTCCTAGGGAGAACTTCTAAGAAATTTAAATAAAAAGGAATCCCAAGTGTAGATGGTAGTATCATAGAGTCAAGTATTTGGTGAATCTAAACATTTGGTTCAGATGTTGAAAATTTTTGGTCCTAGAAAAGGTTTTGTTGTAGCACAACCTCAATGAATTTAAGTGTGACTCCATTGTTGGAGAAGACCTAAAACATGTTTTAATCTTAAAGTAACTTCATGTTTCTTTAAAGTTTAGTCCTCTATAAAGGAGGTGGCGACTCTGTCTACAGAACCAGTTGAATTATGAAGAAGACTTCTAGATTTGAAAAATCTATAGTCAGGAAGAATGGTTAACAGCTGCTACAAGGTTTCTAGGTATTCTTATAAGTCTAAAGAAATCATTGATTTAAAAAAAAAAAAGGTTTATGAGAAACTTTGCAAGGATTGAGATTATAAATGGTTCCCTATCAGATAAAATTGCATTAAGATAGGAAGAAATAGTAGTTCTTTCAATGCTTCTGATGAGTAATGAATGTAATGATCTGAGAAGCATGCTTCCTTTTGAATTATTCCTTTAAGAAAACTTTAAAGCATAAGTATTCAATCTATGTTTTAGAATCATGGTTGAATTTATAAAAGATGTAATTAATAACCATGTATGAAGATTGATAATGATTGAATATGAATACAAGAGGGTTTCCTTGTGAAACATCAAGTAAAAGTATGCAGGGAAAATGAATTTTTCCAAGCCCTAAAAGGGATTTTGTTATTGAAAGGTATATTCCATTGGTTTTCAGTAGTATTAAAGGTTTCTCAAACTTGATTCCTAAGAATGTTAGGAAGTATTTGCCCAAATTCATAGGGAAAAGTTCATAATCAGCCTCTAAACATTTGTAAACCTTCATAGATGTGATGGGAGATTATGAGGTACATCATGAGGATACTATCATGAAATTTTTTGTTCAATCCTTGGAAGATGATGCCAAGGATTGGTTCTCATATTTACTAGCATGTTCTATTGCTTCATAGAATCAGTTTATGATGAACTTTGTTGAGAAATTTTGTGAAAGGGTAAATCCAAGTGTCGTGAGGAAAAACTTTATGGAAGTCCACATAAGAGATGATGAATTGGTCCCTATTTTTAATCTTTGATTTACAAAGGTAATATGGGAAATTCCAGAAGATATAAGACCAAATGATGCTAAGTGTTTGGTTGTGTATCTTGATGCATTCAATAAAAAGATGATTTTCTTATTAAGAGATAAGGAGCCTGCAACATTACATCAGGCATATCAAACCACCATGAATATTGAGAACAATTTGAAGTACTCAATGATGAAAGCGTATCTAGCTGCAAGTGTTGGTCATTCTAGCACACCTCATGCAAATAGAATTCAAGGATCAAGTAATCAAAATGAGTTTCAAGATAAAAATGCTTCTGTTGTTATGATTTATCCATCTTCACAGTATGAAGATCATAATGAGCTCCAAATTGAGTATCAACAATATTTGAGTAATGATGATCAAAAGCATTTTGTGCAAGAATTGTGTGAACTAAAGAGACACCAGGGGGAATCACCATATAAATTATTTTTGAGATTTTTGGATGCTTTGATAGAAGTTCCCAAAGATTTCAGACCAGAGGACTCTGTGTGCATTGATTTTTTTTTGTGAGATCTATGAATCTAGGTTGATTACCTTGCCAGAGGAATTAAAACCCCATAGTGTTGACCAAATACCCCATTGGATAGAGATTGTAGAATTAGCCAAATATGGTTATGCACAAGATGTGAATTCTCAAAGGAGAGACATCAATACTCCTTGTTACAAGAATCAAATGACAATGCAAATAAGTGAAAATAATATGTCAGAAGATGAGCATTATAGTCAACTCACAAAACAACACATTTATTGAGCAACACAACAAGGATGAAGAAAATGATACATGGGATGATAATGAAGTAACTATGAAAGAATGCTTTTCTTGTGATATCTTAGATGATAATGAAAGGAAAAATGATATTCCATGTGTTATCACTGACATTTTATTACAAACCAATGATTATGGTCCTAAAAATGCAATTTCAAGTTTTCACTCTAAAAATCTTGAACATGGTTTGTATATTGATATTACTTCTTGTGATAAAAATAATATTGAGGATGACTATGATTAATTTTCTGAGGATGATATGGAAACACGTTCCTCACTTGAAGACTACAATGATAAGGAAGCTCATGATGTCACTTGTCCACAAGTGAAGGAACAAATTACAGGTGGTAAATACTTGGAGTGTACTCCAAGTTGTCTATTAGTGGAGCATGTTCATTGTGTCAGTAAGGCAGAGTTTGAAGAAAAATATGTGTGTGATCAATATGTTGATTCAAAACATAATGCTGAATGTGTTGAAGATTTTGATGAGTGTGCTTATTCCCCTGCTCTTCATGATTGTTTGTATGAAGCAAAGATGGAATTTTTTGTGATTCATGAACAACATGATGATGAAATATTGGATTCATTTTGGAATAATCAAGTGGCACATTATCACATATATGTGGATCTTGAATCAACATTATTACCCATTGATGATATTGAAAAGAGTGTTGATTCATATGACAATAAAATTGTAGATTGTGTTGATACTGCAAAAATTCTTGATCCATGTATAAAGCAACTGAGAAATGAGAATAATGGTGAATCTCATGTTGGTGAGTGCAAAGTTAAGTACAAATACTTCTTGTTTGGTGTTATTAATCTTCACAGTGTGCACATGGACATGTTTTCACCACATGAGAAAATCATTGATGTGAAAGAAGATGAAGATTCTAGTTCTATTGCTAATAAGGAGTTTTCAACTGACAATGCATCTTTTACTTTTGAGTTAGCACACATACCAATTGATATTGCACATAAGGTTACCAATGCACAAGGGTGTATTTCTATTGTCCTTGTTGATGTTGAATTGCTTGAGCCTACTCTTGAGGTATTTTGTAGTGAGTTAAATTATGATGAGAGGAATGCATCGAAATATGTTCTCAGACCTAAGAATAATTTATTTACTCATTCCTTAGATGTTAATGCTACACATAATCCTTGTTTCCATGATATTAAGGTATGTTGATAAGTAGGAGGTTTTCTTCCACAGTGTGTCAAATTGTGATATTGCTATCAGAATTCAACCATGTAGTTTTTGAGTCAAACTCATTGACCCATGATTCATGAGTAGTGGTTCACAAGAACCCATCTCTCATGATAATGAATGGCCCACTTAGCACTCATTGCATCTAGGTGATGCTCACAGAGGTGAAGCATTGGTCCATCCCGGGAGGTCACCCATCCCAATACTGCTCCAGCTCAAGCACGCTTAACCATGGAGTTTCCCCCAAGGTTAAGCCCACTTAGGTTAAGCCCACTAAGGTATGTTCTGATGTACCTGAACTGGAATGTAAAAAAATGTGCCCATGTTGCTGTGATCCATATAAGGATTCTCTTGAATATGCATCTTTTATCTTTGACATATGCCAAGATGATTTCCATGACTCACCACAAGTTGTTTATGAGATTTTTCAGTTTAATGTGCAAATTGATGTGCAAATTATTTTCAATGTTAGAGTTTGTGATCAAAGGGACTATGAGTGATTCTTTTCCTTAGCTCACATGACTAAGCATCTAATGGAACATGAAGGTGAGCAACTTTCCAAAGTAAAGTTTCACAATGATTATGAATTTTAGTTAGTGTCTAAATATAGATTGCAGATTGACAGAATTGGTAGTGACATTGGGAAGCACAGTGATGTGGTGGGGCATGTCAGTGACCATGCTAGTTTGTGGGAACTCTATGGCAATATTTTTAGATTTGGTCTATTTCAGACAACAGAGAAATTTGTCTTTGACAGAGGTAAAAGTTGGTATTTCTTTGTTGTTGGGGGCCTAGGGCCACCACACAAAGTTTGAAAATGGTTCTAATGTAGCATAATGGAATGGCTTCCAAGACACCCTAATGGACTCAATATTTGGTCTTCTTTCTAGAGAGATTTGGTTCCTTGCTATGCCCATAGGGCGCTTACATCTCCAGTCATAGCCACTGATAGAGATTTTAGAATTATCAAAAATCTTGGATGGTTCTATGTCTTGTCTGGTTATTACCCTTGTGATTTAGGGGTGAATGTGTTAGGGTTTAGGGTTTTTTTCCCTTGATTAAAATTTTCACATATTTTGAACCCTTGTGTTATGTTTTCATATTGACCTATTACTCTAGGTTGTCGGTCGCTTAAGTCACCAGTGGAGCCTTTTGAGTTGTGCATTTACCAACCCCTTTACTTGGCCCATCAATCTTTTCTGCGTTGGGACTTAATATAAATTTTCACCTAATGTTGGGTGATAAATTTTATAATATTAGAATTAGGTCTAAATTTTATGCCTTAAGGGTTGCCACCCATCTACCTAGTCATTCCCATTTTATAAATAACGTTGTGGCATGTGTAGGTTTGTGAACCATTAGATTGATGGGCTTTGATCCTGATTGTTCCCTGCTAGCCTTGTAGGAGTTTTCGATGATGTCACTAAAGTTGGTGAGGTGTGTGAGATGTCACCACTTGTCATGTACGGTAATGAGGCTCAATTTGAATTCGTCAACTATGTTAATAAAGGCTTTCAAATCGATGGTTGTCATGTGATAATGAGGATTAATTGTGGTTGTTCCTCACCAACCGCACATGATTAAAATAATGGTCTTAAAGGTATTGAGAGGTGTGTAGACAGATGACATGTGGATTCCTCTGGTGGCACAAAGTGACATGTGGGTATTTTGATCGAGGCATGTATTATTGGCCGATGGGCCTACTATATGAGGACCTAGAAATTTCAAAGATGTTTGACTCGATCCGAGTTGTCCAAAATGCCAACTCACCTATGCATCAATTACCCTAATTCAAAATATTGAATCATCCATGTGATGGTTAATTGAGCTCTACAAATAACATGTATTAATGACGAAGGCTCTTCAATGGATATCAACCTGATTTCCATGCATGCGAGGGGTTATATATAGGAAATCATAATGAACAGTACATCAATTTCCATGATCCTGGAAACTAGCAATGGTGGAATTCACGTCAGCGAATAAACATTTGCTCACTTTGTGCGATAGTTGAAACATTGATGATTATTTCATCAATTTTCTTTATAAATACCTACTAGTTTTGTCATTTGTTTCATTGCAGTTTAGATTTTGAATTATTTTTTTCTTATGTATTAAGTGGTTCAGCAAGGGCTCTGAATTTAGGTAAGAGATGAGCAAGAAAATTGGTTATGGCCCACCATTACGTAGGTTTGTGAGATTGGGTACGAAGGGGTCCTAGGAAGAGATGAGATGATGTGAACAAAGCACTACTCCAAGCATTCATGAGTCTAAAGAAGAAGATACCAAGTCCCTCCCGGGCCTTACTAGGAACACTCCTTGGTGTAGGGGTAAATTTGTAGATGCAAAGGTCACTGGCTACGAGCAGGAGAAATGGTATTTTGAGTGTGGTAAAGGATTAATGGTCGAGCCAGAGTTCTTTCAGGGTTCTCTGGGGTAGTGTGATTGGCCCATTGAGATCACTGGCAACTCTAATAGTGATAGTTCTGAGATTGACTTAGACTATTGTTGTTACCTCATTGTGTTGACTGAGTTGGTTGGTATTGATGAAGAGGTCCTCATGGTAACCCCAATTTCTATGGTGGCATCCTGTGTTGCTTTTGTTCCTAGAGTTAAGAAGAAGGTTGACAAAGATAAGGTGGTGTTTTCACCTCTCCCTGAGGTGAAAACATGAAGGGGCCATTGTACCATGGTCATGTTGCTAGTTCTAGGTTTGTGTGTTGATGTTGTTGCTGGTTTCTCCTTTTTGTTCTAGTGTTGTGTCTTTTTGGGTGTGAATTGGATGAAGGTGATGAGGCCTTGATGGTATTTTGCTTCAGTTTGGTGTTACCAATTGGTTACAAGGGTTGTAACCATTTTGATTCCCCTATTTATTGAATGATTGCATCTAATTGTGGGGAATTATTAAATGTAAATGAAATTTCATCTTTTTGAAATGAAATTTTGTTGAAATGTAATGGAAATAAGCCTGAAGCATGTCGCTCTCCTATTCTATAAAGTAGATTTCAAGGCTTATTGTTATGGTAATATTTTTGAGTCTTGAAGTCTAGGTGGTTTACACTGAATGCATCTAATGTAGAATTGAGGATGACTTAGCTAGTAAATCATTTTGGGTAGGGTATGTACATGAGGTAGTCATAATAGATATTATGTAATTATTGATATCAAAAGAAATATAAAAATTCAAATCAATCCCTCTACTGTGTGTGTTACGGAAGATCATGAATGAAATTATCAAGGGTTCTTTCATTTATCTTCAATGGTATATTTGAATGAATGATTCACTTTCTTTCTTTAACTTAATGAGTTAATCAAATGCTTGAAAAGGGATTGTAGGTCTGTGATAATGCTCTAAGGATCTAGTAAGGAGTGTTGTTTTGAATATTGATAAGTCTTATGATGTAAGGCATTTTGAGAACCGTTCACTGATAACAGTGTTAAATTTTATGTGACTCTTGCCCAATTCGATGAGGCACTAGTTAATTCATTTAAGGTTCTTTTAAATAATTCAAATCAACAACCCCTTACATGTGGATTCAAGGTTAGAACATTATAAAATTCAAATTCAATTAATCTTGAGATGCAAATCTCACATAATACCTATACTCTTAGCATTAGGTGGTTATTTTCTGAATGGTTTTCCAAGCCCTTAGTGAATGGTATCTATTTTAATTTGGTAGGAATTTATCTGTGTGTGGAGTATTATTGAGGCAATAAATATTATATGAACACAAATAGGAACACCCTCCTTGGTTTCACAGAGCCTAAAGAGTAGGGGTAAGGACTTAAGAAACTTTACCTATCAGTTGGCCACTAAGTTTTGACAATTCTTGAACATAGAGATTGGATACCTCTTAAAGAGTTTCAAAGCTTAGCTAGAAAATAAAAACACCATTAGAGCACATGCAAAATTGATAACTTAAGTGATCACTTCCTTAGATCCCCACCTAGACACCTGTTTTCCTTTCATTGCAGTGCATATCTCCTTCACATCATAATTTTTGGGTTAGTGTAGGATCATGATGGGCCAAATAGGGTCCCTAAGTGGAAATGAAAATATAGAAAAATAAACTTAAGAAACTTCACATAAGAATTTGAATAGGTTAATAACATAATTTGAAAAATATATAGGAATAGAATTTGTAGAAAATTAAATGTAGTTTATAGGCTACTAAACTATTTCAGAAAAAAGTAATTTGATTTGGTGAAAATTTGAGATTTCAATGTAGTAGTGTGTACACATAAAAATAGTCTAGATCACAATTAATTAAATACTAGTTATTTAATTAATGAATGTTAAATTCTTCTACTAGTATAAATAAATTGATAAATATATTTGTATAGTTCACCCCTTTAATTCTTCTTTCAAAAATCATCTTCCCTCTTGAATTAATTAAATACACAAATTTAAATAATTTGTTATTTGATTATTCCCCTCCCTTAATTAAATTTGAATTTTTAATTCAAATTTGTCACATTCTCCATAATTTCCTAACTTCCTCCAAATCACCCTCCACATAACCACATGTCACATGATTTCATTTATTTATAATTTTTAAATTAGGAATATTCATCCAACCTCCTAACCTCCTTGGAGACACATTGCTCCTCCTTCCAATTGATGCTCTTTGACACTTGGATGATTTTCCCTTCCAAATGGAAGAACCTCCATGATTTTCTCCAACTCTTTGTGCTCCATCGTTGATCTCTTAGGATCATGATCTCGACTGTCCATCTCTACCACCTCATGCAAGGCTTGGAAAAATTTATAAATAGGAGACCATTCTACATATTTAATATAGATAATTCATCATAAACTTATGTTGCAGGAATTATCTTGGCAATTGAGAGCAATTGAGAGCCTTTTAGAGTTGCATAGCATTTAACGTTGTTACCATGGTAATTATAAGTTGTAGCATTTTAGTATTGCATTAGATTATATTTTGTTTATTGTAGAATTGCATTTATATTTTCATTACATCAATAAAAATAATCTTAGATTCATTTACATAGAAGCAAATCTCATATTTCACTCAACCTTCATATCAAAAATACAAAAATATGTTAATGTAGGCATGTAGCTTTGTATTTCACAAATCTTCTCATTTCTTAGGTTGTCATCTTGTAAATTCATGTGCAACACCTAAATAAATCTAAGAGCATGAATTTAGGGATCCTTAAGATTAGAGAGCAATGAGATGATTTGAAAGGATAGTCATAACAACTTAGTTTCCTATTTCAATTCCTTTTATATAAGATGTTTCATTGGTGTGTGTATGTATTTAATTTGTTATTTCTTACTCCACTTTATTTGCACACATAAATTGGTGCCCATCATGGGTCCTGAGCCCCATTTTTAATATTTTCTATTGAGATTTTCTCCGTAGGTTCTGTCAAAGGTTCCAAAATAGCACATCTAAATTTTTCTTTCGTGCATTTGGTGGGTTTTTCAATGTATCTTGTTGTTGTTTCAACACATCTGGTTGTTCCTCTGGCATATACGGTCACTTTTTCAGTGCATCTGTGGGACATTTTAGCACATTTGGCGACTCTTTCAGTGCATCGGGAGGTGTAATCGTTATCTCATATTTTCAAGTGTAGCTCATAGATTTTTTGTTTAGTGCATTTGGTCTGTCTTTTAGCACATTTGGATAATATTATGGCACATCTTGTTTTTGTTATAAATTTTGCAAATTTTGGAGTCTAATTTATGCTTCTCTATTTCACAAGAACTTTTAACATTGTTAGAGACTCTACTAAAACTGATATAACACTATCACAGACTTCAAAGATGAAACTACTAACATTTGATTGCATGAATTTCATTGTTGTTTGTTTTGATTAAGTTAGGAACATAGCTTAATTAGGGGAAAATGAACACCATGTTTGTTGTGATTGTTGAATGGTAGGCATATGCTCTCCCCTTAACTAGGTGACCAACAAGCTAGACGAATTCTTTTCTTTTTGCAATTTAATCCTTATAGGGCCTACCTTGGTGGGAAAAGATGTAATCATCCCAAGGGAATGACCCAACTGGTAACACGCTAAATCCAAGTGACTTCCAACCAGTATATAAGTGTGGCTACTTGAGGAAATTTCAAGTATCATGAGGATTGTTTTGATAAGAAGGGCACCAATGGTCTCTTGTTGTATGGATGATCCCCAACGTACGAAATGCCTATACTAGAACCATTTTTTTATAGTATGCCAAAATTCCTTTTCTATTTGCTGGTGCAAGAGGTATAACCTTTGAAGTCATCCCATGTTCTTGTGGCTTTTAGTAGAGATGAGAATTTCATCATGGGATATTCATGAGAACTAAGGTTTGGTTGACTCGAGAAGTGATTGCAATGTAAGGGGGAGCCATTGTGGTCAAGCCTCTAATCATCTACTAAAATTAAGCACAACTGGAGTAAAATCCAAGTGGGAATCCATTAAATACTATCCTCCATAGCCTTACGGATTGTACTTACTTGATGTGTTTCACATGTGTGTTTTGAAATAAATTTTTAAATAAACCACACACTCAAAATTTACAAAAAGTGATTGAGAAGAAACATCCCCTTAATCAATTGAATCCTTGATTAAAACAAGAAAAATATAGCAAACTACCAGAAAACACAAGAATCTCCCAATTTAGCACATACATTCACTATTCTAGCGCATACAAACCATCTTCTAGCGCATGCATTCGCTATTTTAGCGCATCTGTCCATTACAGTTCCTTTAGCACATCTAGTTACTGCTCCAACACATACATACCATCCTATGGTGCATACATACCATTCTCTTTTGCATCCAACTCTTTCCATAGTACATATGTACCATTCCATAGTGTATTTGAGTTTTAGCACATTTGTGCACTGTTTTAGCACATCCAATAAATCTGCAAACACAAAGCTAAATTTGACCTTATATCTGACAATTAACACCAAATTTGGAGATTCCTTCTCAAGAAAAATTTATTCCTTGTCCCAACATTGCTTTTAACTTGGTAAAATTAGCATTTACAAGTGAAAATCCCTTAACTAAGCCTTGATTGAACATCTAAAGGTGCCCCATCATCAAAAACTTAAATTTGACTATTAGCTAAGTTTCTCCATCAAGATTCATCATCCTTTATTAGGATTCATCATCCTTCATCTTGAAACAAATGTTGCATAATCAGATTTAAATTTGTCTTTTTGGCACTCCCCAATAACGATCAAAGAGTAGTACATTTCCATCACTTGTATGCCCATCTTAATGAGATTATAAAAGAAAAAATTTAAGAAAAAAGGAATCAAAAACCAAAACACCATGGCTGAAAGAGAAGAGAATCCTTTCTTCAAAACTCATCAAATGAGGTAGAAGAAATAATGGATGAAGCCATAGAACAAGCACAACAAGATCCCAATTTTCATAAGTTCATGAAGAGGATCTTTAAGAAGGAGGGTGAAAAATACCTTTTGATGTTAGCAAACACAGGGGTCAAACTACACGAGAATTTTTATATCACAAAATTAAAAAGAAATCCTAAGAAGATAGAAACATAAACAAAAACTGAAATAGGAAATGAAGCAAGAATCAGTGACCCCATAGATGCCTTAACTCACCAAATGAAAAATCTGCAACGATAAATTTTTGACATGCAAAAGGGTACCATGAAAAGATACTCAATACAAGATATATTCCCATACCCTTTTGATCAAAGTGTGAACATGATTCCATTTCCCAAAAAAAATGAATTCCCTAAGTATTATAAATACAATGGTAAAATAAATCCTATAGATCATATAAGGGAATTTTTAACCATGAACCTAGAATTCACACATGAATAAACTTACTTGATGAGACTATTCCCATGAAGCTTGGGAGGACAATGTATGCAATGGTTCTCACAATTAACCCCAGGGATTAAGTCCTACGAAGAATTGGTCAACAAATTTATCACCCAATACTCTTATAACATTCAACATGAGATTACAATGAAGGAACTTTGTAATGTGATATAAAAAAAGGGAGAATAATTTCTTGTATTCTTGCAAAGGTAGAGAAGATTATTTGCATGGTATCCCCATGCTACCAGAAAAGGAAAAGATGGAGGTTTTCATTGATAATTTAAATGATGATATGAGCTATAGTCTTGAATTACAATCTCCACCAACCTTTGAGAAACTAATTGAAAATGGGATCAAAATCAAAGAAGCTTTGGTCAAGAGAGGAGTCTTGAAAATTTACAACAAAAACAACTCAGCTAACTCCTCCAATAACTATAACAACAATGATAAACCAAAGTTTTGGAAAAGATATAAGAATATTAATAATGATGCTTCAAATGAAACACATAATTCCAAACTGGTCTTTAATTTATCAAGAATCACATCTAAGACCAACCAAATCTCTAATCAAAACAACACTAATCAAAACACAAATTAGAACACCAATCAAAATAGTAACCAAAACAATGCCCCATCTCAACCACCACCATATCAAACACCATCAAATCACAAAAAATTCACACCTTTTGATCAATCACTCGAGTCTGCATTAAAAGAACTTCTTGCATAAAATCTTATCACCTTACTTGACACTCGAGGTTTTGAGCCAAAAGTGAAATTTTCATGGTGGAATGATGCTCATTACTATGAATTTCATCGGTGCAAAGTCCATCTAACAAATAATTTCATGTAATTAAAGTAGAAGGTACAAGATTTGATCGACCATAATATCATCCAAATAGAAGGACCCCAAACAAACACTGATCATGGCACATTCAAGAATCCCTTACCAAATTATGACAAAGGGGAATCCTCTACAATGAACAACAAAGGGAAAAATGTAAAATATGTCCATGATACTACCATTTTTCATATTTCAGCCATTGAGGATCAGGAAAATAACATTAAGATTAATGACACACAAGACATTGTTGAAACCAACAATCAAACTAATGACATTCCAATTCACCATGGAAAAGATACAATCATGACTAAAAAGAAAATAAATGACACCAATATCACATCCAATCAAGTCCATAACATCAAACAAGACATAAATGTAATATATAACCAAATTAATATCATAAAAATGAAAGGAAAACAAGACAACATGCCTATAAATGCAACCATGAGGGAAAAATCCAAATATGTTTTAAAAGGGAGAACCTCTATAACATTTTCCAGCCTGTCACAACAATATAACATTATCGATCAACTTCAAAATATCCCAACACAAATATTTATATTGAAAATCCTCAAGATTTCCCTCGCCCATAAGGAAATTTTGGAAAAATCCCTAGTGGACACAACCGTACCAACATATTTGCATGTTTGTAACTTCCAAGCCATGGTGGGTCATTTGGTTGCACCTCATTTCTTATCCTTCTCCGAAAATGATGACATATCCATCACTGATCCCCATAATGCAATGCTTCACATTGAATTCTTAATACATAAAAGTCGAGTCAAGCGTGTCCTAATAGATGGAGGAGTTGGTCTCAATATATGTATTTTGAAATTTGTCTGTGCATTAGGTTTCTCTTAGCATGTAGTAGATTCAAGATAAAAGAACACTATTAAATCCTATGATGACAAAGAAAGAGCCTCAAAGGGACTAATTGTGTTGCCAATTTAGGTGGGCTGATTCAGAAAGATGTAATTTGTCAAGTCCTAGATAAAGACTTGACATACAATATACCCTTGGTTCATCCTTGGATCATGAGATGCAGGCAGTTCCCTTGCAATGGGAAAGAAATAACCATTCCATCTAACTCCAATAGTCCCCAGTACTGCAACACCTTCAAATCATTCTAGGATGTCTTTGTGCCCAAAAATAGAGAAGCTCTTGCTTCCCCATCTACCACCTTAGGTGATTCAATCCAATCAAATCCCTTGTTAAAATTGCTCGCCACGTCCCCAAATGAAGAAAACCAACCAACTTACTCACTTAAAAAACTTGAGAAAGAGGATAAGGCTACCCCTTCTACATCCGATAATCATGAAGCCCAACTCAACACTTTGTCCAAACAATTTGAGAAAAAGGTCCAAGTCAAAGATAAAGGTGTGGGTGAATATTCTATTGAAAAATCCCTATGTCTTTCACAATTATTTTTCCCAAAGTCCTATGGTCAACCATCAACTTCAACACAATAGTCTTGACAACCTATCACACTCTTTGATCATAGATTCATAAAAGAAAGTACCCAAGTAGAGGAATTTGATGATAAAGAAATTTGGAACTGGCTTTACAAGGATGAAGGAAAAGCTAATGTACAAACAACACAATATGGAAAATGGTTTTCAATCTTGGAGAAAATGGGATATGAAGGACAAGGACCTATCAGCAAGAGAAAAGAAGGCATTATGGAACCAATTCAACCCATCTTAACCAATCCAAAAGACAAGAAAGGACTGGGATACAAAGAGGAAACAAAAGAAGAAGCCGCCCAAAAGGTTGTTGAACGAATCTTACAATTACAAGCTAGTAATGATTGTGAAACTGACTCAAATGAATATGAATGGGATTCATTGTCTGAAGAGTCTTGTCATGACAAGGGAATTGATGTGATACAAAAGTATGCCCCTATACATGAGGATGGACAAAGTGTAGGGTTAAGACTGCTTGAATTTGTATCACAACCTATCGATGGCTTAAGTGAAGTCGATCAATCTTCTAGTGATATAGATCATTTGGAGGAGACTTACATCATAGATATTGACCTTGCTATAGGATTTCTTGAAGATGATGGCATCAGGACCCTCACTGCCTCCAACTTAAACCAATTTGTCGATTCCCTACCTCTAGTACATCCTAAACTTATGGATTGGAACCAAGCCAAGCCTCTTGACATCCCCATATTTTCCAACAATGATGCTATTGTTAACTTCCTCTGTGCTGACAACCCTAAAACTTGTTCCACCATTGAATCTCAAAATGAAGCTTCTAGTAAGGGGAGTCTCAAATCTCTCAACTGTAAAATGAATAATATAGAAAATCGATCTAATGGTGAAAATCATTCTATAGGAGTATTAGATCAAGAAAAAGTAAAAAATAAAAAGTGCATTTAATGGTGAAAACCTCTCTGAGGTATCAAAGGATGAGATATTTGACAGTCTCCTTGAACACTTTCAAGAGAGATCAAAATTATTGATTGATCCCACTCAATCCATCAACATTGGCACAACAGATAGTGAAAACTCTCCATCTAGAAAAATCCTTGATAGAACAAGAGAAGGCTAACTTCATCAAGTTCTTTGAAGAGCATAAAATCAACTTTGCATTTTCATATGTGAACATGCTAGGGATAGACCTGAATCTGATCATGCACCATTTATCCCTCCCTTCAAGAGTCAAACCAATAAAGAAAAAGTTGAGAAAAATGCATCCCCATATTGCCTTATTGGTGAAGGAGGAACTGAAGAAATTATTAGATGTAGGATTCATTAGACCCATTGATTATGATAAATGGATATCCAACATTGTACCTATTTGAAAGCCCAATTACAGTATATGCATTTGTACATACTTCAGAGACCTCAAAAAATCTTGTCTAAAGGATGATTTTCCCTTGTCAAACATTGATATAATTTTGGATTTGACATCTGGTCATGGCATGTTATCACTGATGGATGGATTTTTTGGCTACAATCAAATCAATAAAGCACCTAAGGACCAAGAAAAAACAACTTTTACATGTCCATGGGGCACCTTTTGCTATAATGTCATGCCCTTTGGATTGAAGAACGTAGGAGCCACTTACCAGAGAACCATGAAAACCATCTTTCATGACATGATGCATACCTTTATGGAAGATTATGTGGATGACTTGCTGGAAAAATATTTCACTAGAGAAGGACACTTGGAGATACTAGACAAAATCTTCACCCAATTGGAGAAGTTCAACGTATGACTGAATCCAAAGAAATGTGTGTTCGAGGTGACATCAACAAAGCTATTGGGATATAATTTCAAAAAAGGGCATTGAGGTAGATCCTGCAAAATTAAAAGCCATCATGGAAATTCTGCCTCCAAAGAATATCAATCAGTTAAGGTCCCTTCAAGGCAGATTTTAGTCAATCAGAAGATTCATATCATAATTGGCTGATAAGACCCATCCTTCTACCCACTTGCTACACAAAAATGCCTCTTTTAGATGGGATGAGAAATGTGAAGCTGATTTCAATCAACTGAAATAATACCTAATGAGTCCACCTATTTTAGTACCACCAACATAAGGAAAACCAATCTTATTGTACATAGCAACAACTAAGGTGTCATTGGGAGCTTCGCTCACACAAGAAGACTCAACAGGAAAATAAAGGGAAATCTATTATATCAATAGAGCCTTAAATGGATATGAAATAAATTACACATCCATTGAAAAGGCTTGTCTAGCAATAGTGTTCGCCACTCAACAATTGTGACATTATATGCTAACTCATACCGTCAAGTTGATAGCCAAAATTGATCCATTGAAATATCTCCTTAGCAAAGAAAATGTAACGGGAAGAATGGCAAAGTGGGTCATGATACTAAATGAGTCTGACATCCAGTATGTCGATAGAAAATTAATCAAAGGTCAAGTCATCATTGATGAACTAGCTGAATCACCATTACATGATGATCATCCTCTACACCTTGAGTTCCTAGATGCAGATGTCTTTACCATAACAACAAAATAGTGGGTATTGTACTTTGATGGGTCATACACTCAACATGGATTAGGGGCCAAAATTGTCTTCATCACTCCACAAGGGCATACTATTCCAAAATAATATAGACTAATGTTTCCCTACACTAACAACATGGTGGAATATGAAGCACTCATCATTGGCATCAAGATAGCTGTAGAGTGGAAAATCACAGTGGTGCAAGTTTATAGGGATTCTCAACTAGGCATTAATCAGGTAAATGATGATTACCAAACAAAGGATGACAAACTAATGCCCTATAAAAGAATGATTGAAGAATTTAAGAAATATTTTTTGGCTATCAAATTTGACCAAATCCCAAGAATAGACAACAAATCTATTGATGCTATGGCCACTATTGCTTCTCTATTACAAATTCTTGATAAACAAAGATGTTATGAGTTCATGGTGGAACAAGTGTTTACCCCTTCCTATGACGATCCTGAGTCCCAAGTCATTTTCCATTTACTTAATGTTGATACCTCGATCTATGAGAAGATCTACACCTACCTAAGAGATAATACCCTTCCTCTTGATCTCTCTCGAAATCAAAAATAAAACTTTATTTGTCAAGATGCCTGACACACCCTTATTGCAGATTTAATTTATTGATGAGGTCTTGATGGAACTCTCCTTCGATGTCTAGAATGTGATGAGTCTGAAATAGCCTTACAGGAATTCCAAAAATATATCTATGGAACACATTCTAGTGGTCTAACCCTCACTAAGAAACTCCTCCATTTGGGGTATTACTCCTCCAATTTGTCAAGAAATGTGAGAAGTGCCAAATCCATGGTAATCTTATTCATGCACTAGCAAAAGAGTTGCAACCCTTCACATCAACATGGTCATTTTGTCAGTGGGGATTGGATCTTGTAGGTAAAATTCACCTGCTGTCATCCAATGGACACAATTTCATCATTACAGCCACATAGTACTTTGCAAAATGGGTTGAATTCGTACCTTTAACTACCATCACAAGAGAACATATCTCATCATTCATCCTAAACTACATCATCTGTAGGTATGGTATTCCTTAGTCCATTGTCCCTAACAATGGCAGACCTTTCAAGAATTAAGATGTCCAAGAATTTTGTGAAAGGTTTCATATCCAACATCAATTTTCTACACCATACTACCCTCAAAGGAACGACCAAGCAGAGGCCTCAAAAAAAACTATTTTAAAGATCCTCAAGAAAACTGTCAATGAATCTGGACGTGATTGGCATATCTAGCTTAACCCTACTTTATGGGCCTATCGTACAAGCATCCACACACCCACAGGAGCCACACCATAGGCCATCGTATACAGATCAAAATTTTTCCTACCTATTGAGGTCAAACTACCATCACTTTGAGTGTTCTTTTAGAGTATCATTGTAGATGAAGATTATAGGGTGTCTAGACTACAAGAGCTAGATTTGTTGGATGAACACCGTCAGTTAGTTGTGAATCATCTGAAAGCATATCAACAAAGAATGTCTGGAGATACAATCATAAGGTTAAACAAAGGACACTTTAGGTAGGTGACTTAGTACTGAAGAAAAATCCCTGTAATCAGTAGGGTCAAGAAAAGAAAGGAAAAATTGAGCCAAATTGGTTAGGCCCTTTTGTTATTGTATTTGTCTTTGGATCAGGGGCATATCAACTCTCCACACTAGAAGGGGATCTATTTGAGGAACCAATGAACAACCTTCATCTGAATAAGTTCTACACATAATGCATCTGGTGCATGCTTAAAAGTCCTAAAAAATTCATAAAAATTAAAAAAGTCTTGAAAAAACATAAAAAATTAAAAAAAGTCTTGAAAAAATCATAAAAATCAGAAAAAAGTCCTAAAAAAATCATAAAAATTGGGAAAAGTCCTAAATAAATACAAGAATATCAGAAAAAGTCCTAAAGAAATACAAAAAAATCAAAAAAAGTCTTGAAGAAATACAAAAAAAAATCAAAAAATTTGTTTCCTTGATGAAAACTTGGTAAATAGGCTTCTTGGTAACAACAAAAAAATCATAAAATTTGAAAAAGGTGCAATAAAATCAAGTGGTGAAAACTTGGTAAATAGGCGCTATTTGTGATGAATTAGCTTCTCCATCTATTTGGAACGTGTGTTGATCATTCGCTTTTTCCATCATTGTGTATACAAGCCTATCATAAAATGAACTTCATATCCATATTCAGTTGTTGCGATCATGTCCCACCATGGCTTGGTTTTCATTTTGAATATTCATAATAATTGGTTTGTTTTCCACTGGGGGAAAAATCCTAAACTCCCTGGGGGCAAATAAACATTGAGCTTAAACAAACAGACAAACAACAACAAAACAAACATGATAAACAAGAAAATCTCATGGAAAAGTTACCAAGTGAACATAAATCATAGTCAGTCAGATCAATCCAATCATCCAAATCAAGTATCCACATCAGCACAAAGATAATCAAACCAAATCTCATTAGACGATCTTCTAAATCATGGTTTAATCACTTTTGAACAAATGTTCAACTATTTGTATCATGATTGTTGTTATCATTTCTCTGAGAAACTCAAGGATGTCATGAACTAGAGAAGCTATGATCGATAATGATATTTTCTTTGTCTGTTGTTTGTGAGTTACTCATTAGTACTATGTAAATTCATCACGGGACGTGATCCATGAAATATCACCGATGACATTTTGAATTTACATAGGAATGGATTAACACTTGTCTGTTTTATGCAAGCAATACTCAGGTCATCTCGGTTCAATTTTCCTAGATGCTTGTATTAACTTGCAATAACCAAAACTCATTGAATTTTTACTCAGGTCATCATGGTCTAATTATACCATCGATGTTTGTACTCACTTTCAACGTTTTAAAAGCTCAATGATGATACCAATCACAATGAATCAGATGGCAACATGGCATAGTTAGTTTTGCATGGCTAAGATAGATTGCATTCATATTAGATCTACATTTTCATTATATATTTTTCCAAGGATGACAACTTTCAACATGATGTTATCTCTCATTAAAAGATTGAGTACACGTGACAACAAAAAAATCATTCATTTGCATTATAATTTCCATATCATATCATTAGAAAGTATTATCATACATCCATCCATATATCCATCATAATAGTTTCATTATAAAATCTAAAATAAAGCATTATCATCCATCCATTTAAGCATTAAATAAGATATCATTCATCACACATTCATTCATACATCCATCATAGTAGTGGCATTATAAAACAAACCATTATCTAATCACACATGCATCTATCACATATTTGCATTACACTACATAGATACAAAAAATAAAAGTATTTTCATAATCCATACATCTATACATATCATACATCTATCCATACATTAAATCATATGATTACATTAAAAATCCAAAAACAAAGCATCATTAAGCTTACATTTACACATTACATCACATATCTACATCGTACAATGATCTAAGCATTAGATCATATATTTGCATCATGAAATAAAAAAGAAAGCATTTATCCTAAATCTTTCATCATGCATCCATCATCATCCATCCATCCATGCATCTACATAAATTGCATTGCATAAATCCAAAAATAAAACATTGTCATAATTCATACACTCATACATGTCATCTGTCCATCTATCCATTAATCATATAAACATCAAAAAAATCCAACAATATAGCATTTTTCATAAACCATATAGCCATACATATATAAAATTCACCCCTTCATCCATATCATAAATACATCCATATATAACATCATAATCCATATA
The DNA here is from genome assembly GCA_007115665.2 of Sequoiadendron giganteum. Lineage (NCBI taxonomy): Eukaryota > Viridiplantae > Streptophyta > Pinopsida > Cupressales > Cupressaceae > Sequoiadendron > Sequoiadendron giganteum. Next base: position 254,085,848 of record CM021106.1, on the reverse strand, counting down.
TTATCAGCATCCATACATTCATCTACAACATACATTTAGTCATACATTGGTCATATATGGGCATTAGAAAAATACAAAAAAATAAAGTGCATCCCATATCATTTATAATATTGCATCCATTTCATACATCATAATACATGCATCATCCATACCACATCATAACATATCATATTTAATCCTTATATCTGCATTATCATTTCATTAATGCATCCATACACAACCATAAAACATCGCATAACATAAAAAAGATAAATAAATATGCATCCATCATAAATGCATATAAACAACATGTGGATCACAAATCACCGCTACACATCATATATAATAACCTCAAAATAATGATGTCAACTCTACAATGATATCAAGAAATGAGAAATGATACATCATCAAAAAAATGGTGGGACAATCATCAGGTCCCCAAATAAATCAATGTGTACATTAGTCTATTAGTATGTCAATCAAAATACATCAAGCTTTGGCATCTAGGACACTATGTGGTGCTGCCCCCAGACACTGCTGGTCTAATTGCACCTATTGTACCTGCCCCTCTGGCACTTGTTGCACCTGCCCCTTCGGCACCTAATGGCCCTACCCCTAGAGCTCGACCTAGTGGACCCTCCTGAAATGGTTGTGTGACACCCCTATTGGTGGTCCTCGAATGGATGTGACTAGAGTGAGACTGTGCATAGCTCACTCATTGCTTGGTTGGTACTACATCAAGATATATCCCTCTATAAAACTTTGCCTCTTAGGTAGTATGGTGAAGCTCTTAGAGATAATTAGTTGTGTTAGTACCCTCAGCTATGCTTTGTAACTTGTCTGCTATGGCCACTGCCTGCTCTCCCTATTGTTTGGTTGCATCCCTCTCTATCATCAAAGTGGAAATCTCAGGGCGTTCCTATCCCTCTACTTGTAGTTGTGTCTGGGCCTAAGCTAGCTAACCCTGTAATGTTTGTACCTATCCCTATAATGTAGCAACCTGAGCTTGGGCCTGAACTAGCTACCCCTATAATTTCTGGACCTATGTCTGTAGGGAAGCTATCCGAGTCTACTGCCACTATGAGGGTAGACAAAGCACAAGCTTCCATTGCCCACTGGATTCCATAGACCTCCTCCTCCTCAATACTAAAAAATCAAGGATATATCTACCACCTCCTCTACCACCCTCATCACCACCACCACTCTCTCCACCTCCATCATCTCCTCCATCATCACCTCTTGCCTCCTCCTATGGATCCTCCTCCTTAATTCCTATCTTGGTGCCCTCTCACCAACCTCCAAAATGGGCATTGACTCATCTGGACTAGAAATCCATGGGAAAGGATGTGTGTGGAAATACTGAGCATAATTGTCTGTCATCGAGGAATCTACAATCTCTGGATGATATGCCCATGCCACTATCTATAATCTAGAAAATTCATTGAAAGTAGCATCATAATCAAATGTAGGCCCCCACTCTGAAATATCATGTCTACATCGAGCATAGTGGGCTACTCTCAGAGGCATACTCTACACCCTACCAAACTATCGGAGCACCCTCCTGGCTAAGAATCTCTCAATAAAATAAGGAGTCCAATCAATCAAATATTTGCTACTGCATACAAAGGACATCTTGATAGGATCCTCCTTCCATGCTTCACAGTCCACATATGGCCACCATATAACTAAATCTTGGTCATCCAATACACATCGCCAATACTCTAACTTTCCCAACTTATGCTGGACAAGTGGACCTATATATCCAAAAACATAGAGTCTCCCTACTAGTTGAGCCCTCCCTGCCACTGGTCATGTGATTGCTATGTGCTCCCAAACCTAGAGTTGTAATAAAGTGCATCTTGTTGTGAGACTAATAACACCAAGATATACAACCTGATGAAGAACGTGACACAAATGTGCAAGCATGTAAGAACCCCATGCATATCTTGTACCATGCACAATCATAGTCTCCAACTCAAAAGCCCTTCGACCTACTATCGGGTAGAGAAAGTCACCAATGAACCCTGCTAGGACACATGACAATGGCTATAGGGTAGAAACTGGATCTCGCCAAGAAAAATCATATCCACCAAGCCAATCATCCTGAAAGATCCTCCAAATGGAATCAGTTCGTCCCTTCTCCTCATGGTCATAAATAAAAATCTCATCTACAACAAGAATCTTCAAAATATGGTAGACATCCTTAGGTGTCACCATCATCTCTCCAATGTCCAAGTGAAAGGTATTATGGTCACTATGCCACTACTCTACAAGTGTAGTCAGAAGACCCCTATTAATCCAGTATTGGGGCATATCGATTAGTGAGGTCAATCCGCACTAGGAAATGATATCTAGGTTAGCCTGGACCAACTATGGGATCATGTCCCATGTCCTTAGGAAGCGCTCTCAAATCTGTAGTACTCCTTAACCATCCTCCTATGATCATAACATATCACAAGTCAACATATCAATCAACCTATCAATCAATCAAATCAGCTCAAAATGATATTTTGATGAAATCTCGAGGAGAACCTATCCTATCATCAATTCTCATTCGTCATGAGATCGATCATCAATTATCCTATCACTAACTCTGATTTTTCATGAGGTTAATCAATAATCATTACCTATCCTACCATCGATCCTTGCCTATCATGAGGATGATCATCAACTTATCAATCAAGATCATCATATCATCAGTTGACGTAATCATCAATCATCAAAAACTAGGAGGAAACAATAAAAAACCATCATTTTTTCCTAATGCACTAAAATAGTGTTTCTATGCACTAATTTTCAAATGCGCTAGAAAATTTTCCCAATGTGCTAAAATAGTCTTCCTATGCGCCAGATTTCCAAATGCACTAGAAAATTGATTCTATGTGTCAGAACAGTGCCCTAATGCACTATTTGACTGCATGTGCTAAAGGGTTGACTCCATGTGCTACATGAGCACCGCTATGCACTAGACCTCCTATGTGCTAAAACAACAACCTATTGCACTAAAGCATTGGCCCAATGCGCTAATCTATCCTATGATTTAAAAGCTAACCCTATGTGCTAAAACAAGAATCCTATGCACTATATTGGGTTCTAGACGTGTGAAAACACCTACCAGATGTGCTAAAACATGTCTCAAACCAAATTTTAAACATAGAAAAAAGAGGAAAAATTTAAATTAAAAATCGACAAAAGGTAGTTTTTGGGGTATGTACTAGAGGTCCATATGCGACTAGAAACTAGTGGTGGTGGACTCGCTCGAATCTATGGGTGTGGCATAGAATCTTGTCCATCTTGGCTTTGTCACTCACTCTTAATCTCCACAATGCAAATGCACAAATGACTTACCTTTTTACCTTTTTACCTATTAAAAGGGTAATTAAGGTGGGTAATTAAGTGGCATTATTTTATTTTATTTTTTTAAATGGGCTTAATTCATCAAATAATCAACTGGGGCAGATCTCATTACTATTTTTGGGAGATAAACCATTGAAACACGCTAAAAATTTCAAAAATCATTTAATCATCAAAATTTTCAAAAAATTCAAAAACATTAAAAATTCAATAATTCCCCAATTTATCTCCCGAGGGGGCATACATCAATCATCACCGAAAAATCAGCGTCTGAGGCATGTCAAAATTTTTATCATCATGGTCTGACAAATTTTTCTTTGAAGAAATGCATATGTGCACATCACTTCAAAGGGGGGAAAAATGTGTACACATAAAAATGGTCTGGAGCACAATTAATTAAATACCAATTATTTAATTAATGAATCTTAAATTCTTCTACTAGCATAAATAAATTGATAAATTTATTTTTATAGTTCACCCCTTTAATTATTCTATTCAAAAATCATCTTCCCTCTTGAATTAATTAAATACACAAATTTAAATAATTTATTATTTGATTATTCCCCCCTTAATTAAATTTGAATTTTTAATTCAAATTTGTCACATTCTCCATAATTTCTTAACTTCCTCCAGCTCACCCTCCACATCATCACATGTCACATGATTTCATTTATTTCTAATTTTCAAATTAGGAATATTCATCCATTCTCCTAACCTCCTTGGAGACACATGGCTCCTCCTTCCAATTGATGCTCTTTGACACTTGGATGATTTCCCCTTCCAAATGGAAGAACCTCCATTGTTTCCTCCAACCTCTTTGTGCTCCACCGTTGATCTCTCAGGATCACAATCTCAACCATCCATCTCTGCTACCTCATCCAAGGCTTGGAAAAATCTATAAATAGGAGACCATTCTACAACTTTCATATAGAGAATTCATCATAAACTTATGTTGCATGAATTATCTTAGCAATTGAGAGAATTTTAGAGTTGTATAGCATTTAGCATTGTTACCATGGAAATTTTACTTTATATCATTTTAGTATTGCATTATTTTTTAATGTGTTTATCATAGATTTGCATTTATATTTGCATTACATCAATAGAAATAATCTTAGTATCATTTACATAGCAAAAATTCTCATATTTCACTTAGCCTTCATATCAAAAATACAAAAATATGTTAATGCAGGCATGTAGCTTTGCATTTCACAAATCTTCTTGTTTTGTTTCTTAGGTTGTCATCTTTTAAATTCATGTGCAACACCTAAATAAATTTGAGAGCATGAATTTAGGGATCCTTAAGATTATAGAGCAATGAGACAATTTGAAAGGATAGTCATAGTAGCTTAGTTTTTTATTTCAATTCCTTTTATATAAGATGTTTCATTGGTGTGTGTATGCATTTACTTTGTTAATTCTTACTCCACTTTATTTGCACACAAGTAGTACTTAAATTTTGGAAAAAAATAAAAAAGAAGGTAATTGTTCGACCACCCTAAATATGAGCAAAAAATAATACTTCTTTTGAATCTTTCAATATAAGTAGAGGACACATGCCCAAATGTGATGCATAATCTTTGTATTTTTTTTGCAAGTAAATAGTTAGTTATAAATTTTCTAGTAGGAATTTTAAAAATTATTAAAAACATTTGTCCAACCACCCTCACTTGGTCAAAAAATTATGAAATTCATTTTTTTAAACTATAATTTGTGAAGTGTAGAGTGTGACACATCTTTCAGATTCAAAAAATGTGTAACCATTGAAAAGTTATAGATGTTTTTCAATTAGCCTACCAATTAGGACTTTTCACATAGTGCATGTAGAAAATAAAAAATTCTTATCTATTAAATTCAAAATAAAGAATTGTTGTATTATGGATCCCAATCAAACTTGATGGTTTAATTTTCCCTAGATTATTTACCATTATTTTAATAACTAATTTAATGCACTTTTGTATTTAAAAATATATTTACAAACAATTAATAAAATGTTGGAAATGAATAGTTATAAATGGTTGAAAAATGGTTAAAAGAATAGTTGGATAACCACCAAAAATGAAGAGTTATTGGTTGCACAAAGGAAATAAAATAGTCACATTTGAATCCCAAGCAACTATATGTGTGTTGGAAGGTGAATAGCCACATGTTTTTGAGTTTTCATTACTATTGGGTGTGAAAAACATGAGCATAAGGTTGTAGGTTACTGGCTAAAAGATATAGGTTAAGTTGTGGGTCACACAACAAATCACTGGCAAAAATCTGCAGTGGTAAAATGTGGTAAAACGATGCTCCAAGACTTTGTAAATGTTATTTGTTGGAAGATTAATATATATTGGACTCTGTGTTGGTGGATGTAGCCCAGATTTGGGTGAACCACATTAAATTTTGTGTTTTCTTATCGCTGCAATTTTTTTGTGTTTAATTTTTGTTGTACATTCTCCATTAATCTTCATTTAATTGGTTTAGTTCTACCTATAATTTATAACAAGTGGTATTAGAGTGAGTTGTGTTTGATTATCCTCTACAAGAATGTCTCATGGTTGAGTGAGAGTAATAGAAAATGTGGGTAAATTCAAGGTAGAAAAATTAAATTGGCATAACTATCAGTTATGAAAGATGAAAATGGAGGACTATCTTTATTAGAAGGCTTTATGGCAGCCATTGGTAGGGAAATCTAAGAAACTATCAACAATGTCTGATGAGGATTAGGATATTCTAAATAGAAAGGCACTTGACAATATTCATTTATGCTTTGACCCAATGAGTGGCATTTAATATTTCAAAAGAAAAGATAACAATAGAGTTGATTCAAATGTTAGAAAAATTATATGAAAAGCCTTCATCTTGGAATAAGGAATTTCTTATGAAGAGTTTATTTAACATTAAAATGGTAGAATGTGTGGGTTAGTTATTGATCATTTAAACGAGTTTAACATAGTAACTAATAAATTAAATTTTGTTAGTGTAAATTTTGATGAAGTTAGAGCCCTCTATATTTTGTGTTATTTTCCTAAAAGCTGGAATATCTTGGTAATGATAGTTAGTAAGTCTATTTTTGGTTTGATTATGCTGAAATTTGATGATATTGTTGGTATTATTTTGAGCGAGGAATTTGTAGGAAAAGCTCAGGTGGAACATCCACATCATGTAATGTTTTGAATGTAGAAAGTAGGGGTAGATCAAGAGGATAGAAGGAAGAATTATGGAGGTCATGGGAAGTCATGAGGAAGATCAAAATATCAGATGTCACAATCCAGAGGGAAGAAGGATTTTTGGTACTATGGGAAATTGGGTCATTTAATGAAATATTTTTGGTCTCAAAAGACTAAAGATGAAGATAAAAATGAAGGAAATAAGGAGGAAAATGTGGCAAGTAATAGATATGAAGATGATGATTTGATTTTATCCCTTGATAATGCTAATGATTCTTGGGTGTTAGATTCCGGGGCTTCATTTGATGCAATGCCCCAAATAATTTATTTTATTGATTATGTCCAAGGGGATTTTGGACTAGTTTATTTAGGAGATAACAAACCTTATCATATTGTTAGAAAGGGAAAAACCAGAATTAAGTTTTAGAATGCGAATCATTGGCTACTACAAGAGGTAAGGCATGTTCCAAGGCTAAATAGAAATTTAATCTCAACAAGGCAACTAGATGATGAAGGTTGTGTTGTTACTTTTAGTGATAAGAATTGGAAGGTTACAAAAGGGGCCTTTTTAGTAGTTAAAGGTGTGAAAGTGATAACCTTATATCTTTGTACAGGTCATACTATTCCTTCTACTTTATCTGTTGTAGATGAAAATAAAACAAGGAAGTTGCTAGATAGAATAGCTATAGTAGTTATTGTGGGTTTGACAGTAGTTGTTGTGGGTTCTATAACAAGTTCAAGAACAGTTGCTACAGGTCAGCAAGTAGAAAATCTAATAGTTTCTATGGGTTAAGAATCAACACTATGGAATACTAGACTTGGGCATATGAGTGAAAAAGGTATGAAGGTACTTCATTCAAAGAAGGTTTTACTAGGTCTAAAATGTGTTAATTTATATTTTTGTGAAAGTTGTGTGCTTAGAAAAAGAAAGAGTTATTTTTCTCAAGAATGGGAAGCAAAAGAAAGATGAGAAGTTGGATCTTGTGCATATGGATGTATGAGGACCAACTCAGGTATCTTCTCTCAATGGCTCTCGGTAGTATGTTACATTCATAGATGATGCAACTAGGAAGGTTTGAATTTATTTCCTTAGACAAAAATATGATGTTTTTGAAATAATTAAAATTTAGAAGAGCTTGGTTGAGAATAAGATGGGTAAAAAGATAAAAAAATTAGATATGATAATGGTGGTGAGTATTGCAATAAATATTTTGAATATTATTGTTCATCTATAATAATTTGTAGGTAGAAGATGGTTCTAAGGACACCACAAGAGAATTGAGTGACTGAGCACATGAATATGACAATAATGGAGTGTGCAAGGAGCATGAAATTTGATGTTGGGCTATCTTTAAACATGTGGGAAGAGGTTTTTAATACTATTATATTTAATTAATAGAGGTCCTTATAATCCTTTGGGGTGTGATATTCTAGAGGAATTATGAACATGTAAGAAGGTGAGTTATTCTATTCTCAAGACCTTTGATTATGAATTATTTGCACATGTACATTCTAAAAATAGAACCTAGATAGATGAAAAGTCAAAGAAGTGTATATTTGTTGGATATGGAATTGATGAATTTGGTTATAGGTTTTGGGATTTTGAATTTGTTTTTTTTTTTAGAAGCATGCATGCCATATTCATTGAGAAGGTGTTGTACAAAGATCAGTTGCACCAACATGATGTTGAAATGCACAAGACAAATGAGAGGGGGCAAGGGGTGAATCAGTTGTATCAAACCACTTTACTTCTTTAACTTCAATTTTTTATTAAGTGTAAACATGAAATGAAAATAATAGAAAGAAAACACGAGAGACACCAAATTTACATGGAAAACCGAATGAGGGAAAAACCATTGTGAGGATTAACTCACAATATAGTAGTAATGCAATATCAGATACAAAGGCTCACTACCAGAGGGCTCACTACCCAAATACAAAGGATCACTGCCAAAAAAGGACTCATTGTCCAAAAGGAGGCTCACTACCTACAGAAAAAGGAAAGATATTTGAAGATCCACCACTAGGGTTCCATACATTCACAACTTGATCAAAAGATTTTAGACACCATTAGCTCACTGCTTTCAGGAATCTAACACCTTAAAGTACTATTTCCTCAATTCACTCTTCCACACTCTAATTTTCACACTTATTCACACACTTCACTTAGTTGCTCGAATTATGGATGGATGGATATCAAATTCATTGCAACTTGATTTGATTTTCTACCATCTTCAACCATAGAAACATTCTCCAATGTTGGCTATACAATTTTATTTGCAAATTCAAACTAGGTCAGATAATCAACATTCTCATGGTGGATAAGAATGAGAGAGGACCAATTACATACTTAATTTAGGACCCAAACAAAATCTTGAATCAATCAAACACTTCCTCAAATTGATGCAACAACTTAATGTAATGTGTAAACACTAGGTCAGCCAAACCTAATGAAAACACCAATGATCTTTGAAGTACATGCATCTCCAACAAGATGATCACACATGGATCACATAGCACACTTCACCTAAAATTTTCCATCTCTAAGAACACCTTAGGTACATATGTAGAAATTACAACATACTTCATTCATTGAAAACTCTTCAGTAGTCCAATCAGATCAACCAACAACATACAGAAGCTCCAGAGCAGGTCTTCCAGAGTGCCAAATCATAAGAAAATTTTCCAAAACACAAAAACCATAAAAAAGAATCATATCCCAAAACCACAAGATTTGAAACCAAATATTAGAAGACTACGAAGCCAAAAAAATTCTCCCAGCCCACACTCAAATAGTTTTACCAAACCAGTTCACACACCAGTGAACATATCTTTTACTCTCCATCAAACTAGAAGCTAAAAATTGGGATATATTATCCATTGAAGCTCATGAACACACTTAGAGATCCACATAGGCATAGGATAAAAATAGAATAAATCCAGAGCATAATACTGGAGAAAACCTAGAACTCACACTTCAACACTGCATTCATTATTTCTAAAATTTTCTCAAAATCACTTGACAAAAACACAACTACAACTTCATAAATATAGCTCCATGTACTCTAAGCACTTCTATAGTATCTTAGCTATACAAGTACCATCTACAACCAGCCTAAACTATGTTGAGATCAATGACAACATTAATGACAACACCATCATGCACATCCATACTTGCAACAATATTCCCCTTTTTCATTGATGGAAACACATGATGTAGAAAACCATCAAAGACAATATACATGATTTTCAAAAGTGAAAACCTACACAAGCATAAAATTTTCACATGATTCTCTCTCCCCTTTAACATCAATGGAAAAGGAAATTATTTCCATATAAAGCTCTATTCACTCCCCCTTAGGAGTACACCCACATCACATACTACAACAATTCACTTTTCTACTCCCCTTGAGCAGTACACCTCAATCATCATCCCATATCAAAAGAGTCTATGAATCCACTGGATTGATGCACCTCCATATGCACTTAGTTCAAAGAAGGAGGGGCAGTAACCCATAACTTCCCTCTAAGATACTCAAAGGTATTCTTCGGAAGGGCCTTAGTGAATATGTCTACAACTTTTTCCTTGGTAGGTACATATTCAAGTCTAACTTTATCCAAAGTACCTATGTACAACAAGATGATGATGCAATATACTCTACTTATGTAATAGATAAAGAAACTAAATCTTGTTTCTTGCTCAACCATGAAACTAATCTTCCTCCAAGGAAGAATGCACTGCCACTTGTACTCTTTTGATCATCTGCACAACCAAACCAATTTGAATCAGTGTAGGCATTCAATGTGAAATCATTGTCTTTCGGATCCAATACCCCATAATTTGGAGTTCCTTTAAGATATCTGAATATTCTCTTCATGGCTATAACATGTGCTTCCTTAGGTTCTGCTTGAAATATTGCAACTAAGCATATTGCATGTATGATATCCGGTCTAGTAGTAGTAAGATACAACAGTCCATTAATCATGGATCTATGCATGCTCTAATCAACTTTAGTTGATTCATCATTCTTACTCAACTTACATCTGGTTACCATAGGGGTGCAGATCGATTTGGAGTCATTAATTCCAAACTTCTTTAAAAATTCCTTAACATATGTGGATTGTGAAATGAACATCCCTTTATTAGTTTGATTTACTTGAATTCCAAGGAATAAATTCAATTCACCAATCATAGACATTTCATTTTTTTTTTGCATCTCTTCAACAAATTTCTTACACATATCTTCATTTCCACCAAAGATGATGTCATCAAAATATACCACAATTATCAACATTTTGTTTTTCTCAACCTTGAAGAAAAGATTGATGTTTGTGGATCCTTTTTAGAATCCTTTCTTTGTCAAGTATCTATCCAATCTGGCATACCAAGCTGTGGGAGCTTGTTTAAGTCCATATAATGCCTTCTTTAACTTACAAACCATGTTTAGATTGTCTGACAACTGAAAACCTTCTAGATGCTCCATATACACTTCTTCCAATTCTCCATTCAGAAATGCATACTTGACATCCATCTAATACACTTTGAAGTCTTTATGAGCTGAAAATTCCAAGAACATTCGAATGACCTTTATTCTTGCTATCGGTGAAAAATTTTCTTCAAAATATATTCTATCAACCTGTGAACATCCTTTACATACATGTCTTGCTTTATTCCTTAACACTTCACCATCTTCATTCAGCTTATTTTTGAGCACCCATTTTGAACCAATTACATTCTTGTTTGCAGGTCTAGGGACTAGTTTCGATGTCTCATTCTTCTCTATCTACTATAGTTCCTCTTTCATTGCTCTATCCCAACTTTCATCATTACAAGATTCTTTCAAAGTCGGGTTCTATTTTAGAAAGTAAACACAAGTTTACCTCAACCACTTTGCTTCTTTTCTTCAATCCTTCACTTATGTCTCCAATTATTTGTTCCTCTGGATGATTTCTCTGTACATATCTAGGAGTCTTAGGTGCAGGTTCCAAAATTTATTCTTCTTGTACTTTCCCATAGATAGCATCATTAGGTTCAACTTTATTTATTTCCACTAGTCTATACATAGCTTCATCAACCTTTACATTATAACTTTCAATTATTTTCTTCAGTCTCTTATTAAATATCTAGATGCCTTGTTGTTATTTGAATATCCAAGAAAAATTCCTTTATCACATCTAGCATCAAACTTTCCAAGATTTTCATCATCTCTTCTAATGTAACATCTACTTCCAAATACTTTAAAGTATTTAAAAATAGGAGTCTTACTAGTCCACAAATCATAAGGGGTCTTAGTGTTGCTACATATGATATGAAATCTATTAATAATGTAAACAGTAGTGTGGATTGCTTCTCCCCAATACACATCAGGAACATTTTCTTCTTTCATCATAGTTCTGGAAACCTCTTTAATAGCCTAGTTCTTTCTTTCCACAACTCCATTCTGCTAAGGGCTTCTAGGAGTAGAATAATTTCTCTTTATTCCATGCTCTTCACATAATGCATTGAACTCACTAGATGTAAATTCTCCACCTCTATCAAACCTTAAGCATTTTATTTTCTGGTTTTCCTCATTTTCTACTCTTTCCTTAAACACCTTGAATCTATCAAGCACCTAAGCCTTTTCTCTAATAAATTTAACCCATGTCATCCTAGAGTAATCATCAATTAAGAGAATAAAGTACCTATCACCATTTAGGATTCTTGTTCTTATAGGACCACAGTGGTCTGTATGGATTAATTCTAGCATTCTGGTAGATGATTGTTCCTTTCTTTAAAAGCTATTTCTTTTTTTTTCCCCAATTGGAAACTTCTACAGATTGAATTTGAAGGCTTTGTGATTCTAGGAAGATCTTTGACAACTTCGCTAGCACTGATCCTAATCAGATTATCAAAATTCACATGTCACATCCTTCGATGCCAGAGTCAACTCTCATTAATTTGAGAAACAAAACACTAACCATCACCACCTTTAAGTTGATAGATTTTTCCATGAGTTCTTCTTCCAACTACTACCACAATTCTGGATCCTTTTCTAATCTCACAAGTGTTATCCTAAAACACAAGCTTAAAACCTTTGTTGCACATTTTTCCAATGCTTAAGAGATTATGCCTTAAACCATTTACATAATAAACATCGTCGGTATTAAGTTTTACATCAAAACTAATTTTTCCTTTACCAACAATATTAGCACCAAAGTCATCTCCAAACATAACTTTTCCTCCATCATACTTCTCAAGTTTAGTGAACTTACTCTTATCTCCAGTCATATGATTTTAACATCTGTTGTTAATTACCCAGAAGTATTCATTGTCTCTAGCATGAAAAGTAGTTACCAGAATACCTTTTGTTTCGTCCTTCTTGCTCTCCAGACCAGATTCATTTTCATATCTTCCATGGTTAGCAGATACAACTTTATTTTCCAGGGCTAGAAACAAACATTCATCTTTATCCCCCTCAACGTTAGATTCAACATCCAAAATTCCTCCATCTTCTTTGACATAATACAATTTATTGAACTTATTATCCTTTTTATCTTTGTGATTATTTTTATTGTCCTTGTTTTTCTTGTGTGTAGCTCTATTAGAACATCTTGATGCATAATGACCAATATTTCCACAACTGAAATACTTAAAATGCAACTTACCTTTGTATTTACCAGTACCCTTCTTCAATCTCCTTGTGAAATTTTCTTCTGAATCTTCTGAATCATCGTCATCTGAGTCATCTCCTATCTTCATTGCTTGAAAAGTTGTTTTAGTCTTTCCTTCTCTCTTGGAAATTTTCTCATCTCAAATGCAGTCAAGACACCGAATAGATGCTCCTTAGTAAATGTCTTTGGATCATATGATTCTTTAAGAGAAAATACTTTGTCATTGTAATTTTCTGGTAGGGTCATCAAGATCTTCTCAATTATATCTTCATCTAGCATGGTACCACCTTGATTCTTTATTTCAATTGCTATAAGTTCAACTCTTTGATAATAGCCTGCAATGTCTTCTCCGTCTTCCATTCTCAAGTTCTCAAATTTTAGCTTAGCAATTAGTTTCCTTAAAAACTTTACTCTATCATTCCCTTCATAAATGTCTTTCAATTTTACCCACACTTCATGAGTAGTAGGTAGAGAAATAAATTTTGTTCTTTCAGTTTTAGATAGAGAACTAAAGATAGCATACCTTTCCCTTTCATTCTCCTCACAAGCTGCAATCTCATCAGCATATGAAGGACCACTGGTTGGTATAACATAATTTTTCTCCACAAGCTTCTAGGTATTGAAACCAAGTGAAATCAAATAACCTCTCATCTATTCTTTCTAGTCACTACAATCAACTCCATCAAAAATAGGAATCTGCAACTTGTGCATCATCTAATCTACCTCAGAGGTTAATATTTTCGCCAAGGAGCTAGTTCTTTGACACCAATTGTTGAAATGCACAAGATAACTGAGAGGGGGGGTGAATTAGTTGTATCAAATCACTTTACTTCATTAACTTCAATCTATTATTAACTGTAAAAATGAAATGAAAATAATAGAAAGCAAACACCAAAGACACCTGATTTATATGGAAAACCCAATAAGGGAAAAACCACGGTGAGGATTAACTCACAATGTAGTAGTAATGCAATATCAGATACAAAGGATCACTACCAGAGGGCTCACTACCTAGATACAAATGCTCACTGCCAAGAAAGGAATCACTATTCAGAAGGAGGCTCACTACCTACATAGAAAGAAAAGATAATTGAAGATCCACCACTAGGGTTCCATACATTTGCAACTTGATCAAAAGATTGTAGACATCATTAGCTCACTACTTTCATGAATCTAACACCTTAAATTACTTTTGCCTTAATTCTCTCTTCCACACTCTACTTTTCACACTTGTTCGCACACTTCAATTACTTGCTCAAATCATGGATGGATGGATATCAAATTTGCTACAAATTGATTTTCTTTTATACCATCTTCAACCCTAGAAATATTCTCCAAGGTCAGCTATATAATTTTATTTACAATTTCAAACTAGGTCGGCTACTCAACATTCCCGCGGTGGATAAGAATGAGAGAGGACCAATTACATATTTAATTTAGCACCCAAACAACATATCAGATCAATCACACACTTCCTCAAATTGATGCAACAAATTAATGTAATGTTTAGACACTAGGTCGACCAAACCTAATGAAAACACCAATGATCTTTGAAGTACACGCATCTCTAGCAAGATGATCACACATGGATCACATAGTATGCTTCAACAAACATTTTCCATTTGTGAGAATACCTCAGGTACATCCGCAACAATTACAAGAAATCTCATTCATAGAGAACTGTTCAATAGTCCAACCGGACCAACCAACAACACATAGGAGCTCTAGAGCAGGTCTTTCAGAGCGCCAAATCACAAGAAAATTTGTCAAAACATAGAAACCATCAAAAATAATCATCTCCCAGATAGACAAGATATAAAACCAAATATCATAAGACTACAAAGCCAAAACATTTGTCCTAGTCCACACACAAATAGTTATGCCAAACCAATTCACACACTAGTGAACATAGCTTTTATTCTCCATCGAACCAAAAGCTAAAAATTAGGATATATTATCCATTGAAGCTCATGAACACACTTACAGATCTACATAGGCATAAGATCAATACAGAAGAAATGTAGAGTACAATATTGGAGCACACTTAGAACTCACACTTCAACATGTGAATGGTGAATCTATACTTGGACAAATACAAGAGAACAAACATATAATTAGATCATTATGAAATTTAGATCAACATTCCCCATGAAATTAGTTTGAAACATGAAAACAAGAAATGAAATGAAGAAAACAAGAACAAAGCTATCAAATCCTATTTTAATGAGAAAAATATCAATCCCATGGGGGAATTGGTGCCATTTTGATGTGGAAAATAGCCCTTTCCCAATTCCTTGATGCAAAGTGATGATCTTTGGTGATGATTGTTGCTTCCTTGATGAAATTTTCCAATAGCCTAGCTAAATTGATTGAAAAATATGAAAATGTTGTGAATTCAAATGCTAAATACCTATAGTGATGGTGCTCTTAATTGATGGATCCAATATTCAAATGAGAGTCTCCTATAAATAGGAGATATTGATGGAGGACGAGGAAAAATGGATGAATGCGGGACAAAAGACCAACCAATGAGAGAAGGCCACTTGTCCACATGTGATTGGAGGAGGAATGAGCACATAAATATGGTTAGGTGGAATTTGAAATTTATGAAATGACAAGTTGGAGGGAGAGAAGAATGGATTAAATGCCACTTGGCTCAAGGAAAAGGACATGTAAGAGGCCTTTAATTCCTTGTTTGATGTACTCATCCCTTTTGGATGGATTTTCAAATTGGAGGAATATTCCCTTATTGATGTCAAGTTAAGAGAAAATAGAGGAATTAATAAATCAATTAAATTGATTTATTGTGCAAGTTACAAAATCTAGAGGATTTGATGGATTGGGATTAGCATTAATCAGGATTTGATTAATTTAGGTGAAGATTAGCTGATTTGACAATTTTGACTTAGATTTTTGGATTTAAATAAATCAAAGTTGAGAGGAATAATGGATTTAGAATTATTTAAATAAAGTTTGATTTATTTAATTAAATAAGGTGGTGTTATATTAAATCAAATAAAGATTAATTTATTTAATTTAAAAGAGATGACTTTAGAGAGTAATTAAATAAAGTGAATTGTTTAATTAAAAGAGGGATTATTAGATTAATTAAATAAAATGATTTATTTAATTAAGAGAGGAATACGATGAATTTAATAAAATAAAGATTATTCAATTAAGCTGATTAGTAAAGGAGATGATTTAGGAAGAAATGATTTTAGTTAGATTAGGATCAGGTGTGTATAGGATCAAACCATATATTTTTCATGTCTACACAACATTGTTGGTGTAATTAATTATTTAATTACACTTTAGCATAAGTTTACTTAGGCATATTTTATTTCCTAGGTTAATTATAATCTTTATCTTATTGAGCTATCTTGTTGCTTAAGATAAGATTAGGGTTTTGCATGATTGCCTTTTGAAGGCCTTTAGTTGTATTTGTAAAACATATCATTCCATAATATTATTATGGTTTTATGCTTGCACATTCTTGCACTGAGGGTTTACAGAACATCCTCTTGTTTGTTCTGGATATTTGTTGCATGTGATAGGTGATTGCTTGTAGGTGATTCTTGGGGACTGTGAGGTTGAGGTTTATCAACTTCTACATGGTATCAGAGCTCCAGATCTATAGTTGCCTATTCGTGTTTTGAAGATATTCTCTCATAGCATTTTTTTCTGTCCAAGGGTTTCAAGCCAGGCTGATCTTTTGTGCATCTGGGGGTAGGCATTTTTTTTGTGCATTTCTAGGCCAAACGGACATCGCCATCACGTTTAGAACACCCAAAAACCCTAGTAGTGCCTTTCGTTTTGTCGATTTCGGAGCCAGGAGCAGAAAAGGCAAAAAAAAATTGTTTTAGAGGCCGTACGGCCCCCAAAACCCTGTTCGTACTGCACGAAAATCGAGAAACTTTTTTAAAAAATAAAAAAATTGCAGGAATTCCTATGCAGCCAAGCAAAATGGTCCCACCACCGCTACACCACCCATTCACCGCTGGTGGAGTGGCGCTCCGGGCGGCGCCCCCAACACCCGTCGCTGGTCGGCTTTTCCTGCCCCCGCCGGCTTAAAACCTAAGTAGAGGGTCACGTGGGTGACCAGGCCCCACATGCCAGCCCCTGCTAGGGTCACCTTAATGACTAGGAGCTCCGGATTCCACCCCCAAGCGCTAGCGCCTAGTCACATGTAGAACCGAGGGCCAAACAAAAGGAGCTAATGTTTTGCACCTGTTTAGCATTAAGTGTGCCTTTGACAGGCCTTTTTTTCGTTTTCTCATAACTTTTGCAAATAGAGGTCTTTTTTCGAAAACAAAATATCGTCGGAAATCTGGTTCGATGAACTTCACAGTGGTAGAGGTTAGAATTTTTTATTTTCCAGTTTTGGTGTCTTTTTCGCTTGTCAAAGCCAAAAGTTGTTGTTTTCACTCCGGGAGGCATATCTTTTGTGTCCGGACTCTGTTTTGCGAAAACAAATAGGCGTCGGAAAGCTGATTCAGTGCTCTACACATAAATCAAACCTGTTTTTCCAAATTTTTTACCAGGTATCTGATATTACTGTTTGATCTCAGCCTTTAGTTTTTCAATTATTTTCTTGGAAAGTGTGCAATCAGGCTACTTTTTTTGAGATCAATGAGCATTGTTATTTTATTTGAGAGTATATATTTCTATTTTCTATCATGGATACACATAATATTTCACCCCTTACTCCATTCAACTATTTTGGTTGGGAAAAACAAATGGAGATTCATTTAAAACACAAAGGGTTGTATAGGGTAACCATGGGTATAGAAATTGAACCTACAGGTGCTGCTGAAAAGAGAAAGTGGTTTAATAGATGTGATGAAGCTTATGGTACAATATTTCTTTCTCTTTCTTCTAACCTTCTTTTTCATATTGAGTCTTGCACTACAACCCATGCGGTTTGGACTACTTTGAAGTCTTTATTTGGGCAGCAGGATACTATGAGAGGGTTTCAATTAGAGAATGAGCTTATTGGCTTAAATCCTAGGGATTTTGACAGCATCTAAGAGTTTTTCACCAAACTCAAGTCTCTTAGATTGTAGTTGTCACAATGTGGTGTTCAGAAGGAAGACTCTCAGTTGATATTGTCCATTCTTTCTAAGCTTGGACCAGATTATTCAATTTTTGTTTCTACCTTTTATGCTACTAGGGATGCACTTGGTACTAGATTTACTATGCCTTCTTTTGATGATTTTACATCTTCTCTCACTCAAGAGAAGGCCAAGTTGGCCAATATGGGCCAGTTGAAGCCCGCTTCATCACAGGCACTTATTGCATCATAGGAGCCCAGAGATCAAAAGGCTTCTACAGGAAAAGGAAAGAAACAAAAACAAAAGGATTCCAAATCTTATGAGCAGCAGAAGGAGTCCTCATATTCATCATCCTCTTCTAAGGGGAAATCATTTAGGAAGGAGAAGGGCCCATGTGCATATTGCAAGAGAGAAGGACATGTAGAACATAATTGCTACAAGAAGGACATTGATGAGTTGAAGAATCTTCTTTAGAAACATCAGATTGATTTTCCTTCTAGGATGTATGCATCTTCTTCTTCTTCTTCTTCCTCTTCTTCTTCTTCAAGCACAACTGGATTACACACTTCATCAGATATGAGGGGGTATGCTCTTTGTGCTTCTTCGAGTCTTGGATCAGGGAGATGGCTTCTAGATTCAGGAGCATCTCATCATATGGATTCTACACAGACTATGTTCACTTCCTTTGAGTCTCACACTATGTCTCCTATTTTGATGGGAAACAATACATACATGAGTGTTACAGGGAAGGGGTCTATTAGTTTTGGGGACAACACTTTTCAGGATGTCTTGTGTGTTCCTCATTTGATGAGCAACCTTCTTTCTATATATCAGATCACACATGGAGGCAATGGGAGGTATATGGAGCTCACACCTGATTCAGTTATCATCAGAGACTTGGAGAGTAGAGCAGTTATTGCTACTGGGGTGGTGGATCACTCATCTTGGTTGTATTCCTTTGCAGATTTTGCTACTGATGGTGCTTCTGTTCCTACAACTGTTCATCACACTTCTAGTGTGAATCATCATTTAGAGGAGACATTTGGCTACTTGAACATTGGAGTTCTCACTTCAGATCCTGCTCTTGAGCCATCCATTCCATCTCCTTCACCTACTGTTGCATTTGTTGATACTTCTATGACTCCAGATGTGGGTTCTTCCATTTCAATGCAGCAGGATCCAGTTGATCATCCATCTTTGGAGGTTCCTATTCAGTCTTCACCCACTTTGACTTCTTCATTTGTTGAGGTCACACCTGCTTCTGTGGAGACATCATGGGCTACACCTATTTCACCTTCATAGATTGCTTTCATTCGACCTCTTCCCTCTCACTTCTTTTAGGAGATGTAGTTTCTTTAGTTCTTTTGGGGCTACTTCATTTTGGGGGGGATCTGTGGTCTCTTTCTTCCTCTCTTCTGGCAGGGCTCTTTGATGTATCTTTGTGATGGATGGTGTCCTTGGGGGGTCTTATGGATTCCTCCATCTTTCATCAGTTAGTTGCTCTTTGCATTCTATTTTGGGGAGGAGTTTTGTTCCCACTGGGTTTTCTCCTTTACCCCATTTGATTTAGTTTGCATTGCATTTGTAAATGGGTACCTGATCAGGCCTTGTTGCCAGGACTCATCTTTGCATAATAATTTGCTTCTCCCTAAGTTGCACTTATGGGGGGGTGTTGGTGTAATTAATTATTTAATTACACTTTAGCATAAGTTTACTTAGGCATATTTTATTTCCTAGGTTAATTATAATCTTTATCTTATTGAGCTATCTTGTTGCTCAAGATAAGATTAGGGTTTTGCATGATTGCCTTTTGCAGGCCTTTAGTTGTATTTGTAAAACATATCATTCCATAATATTATTATGGTTTTATGCTTGCAAATTCTTGCTCTGAGGGTTTATAGAACATCCTCTTGTTTGTTCTGGATATTTGTTGCATGTGATAGGTGATTGCTTGCAGGTGATTCTTGGGGACTGTGAGGTTGAGGTTTATCAACTTCTACAAACACTACCTTCATTATTTCTCAAATTTTATCAAAAGAACTTGGGAAAAGCACAAATACAACTTCATAAATATAGCTCCATGTAATCTAAGCACTTCTACAAAATCTAAACTATACAAGTACCATCTACAACCAGCCTAAACTATGTTGACATCAATGAAAAAATTAATAACAACACCATCACACACATCCATACTTACAACACATGAGAACAAAGAAAATGATTATTTACTATTGGATGATACTCTAGATGATAATGTTCCAATGGTTCCTCATGGTCCGCAACAACAAAAACAATAAATACCACACACTCCAGTGAGTGTTAGATGGTCATCTATGATAAATAGACCTCCCAAAAGATATTCTCCTTGTTTGTATTCTATTTTATTAATTGATGTTGGTGAGCTAGAATGTTCTAATGAGGCTATGTAGGTAGATTCCAAGGTTTAGTGGGAGAATGAAATGGAAGAAGAAATGGAATCTTTATTGAAAAATCAAACTTGGGAATTATGCAAGTTTCCTATAGGTAAAAAATGTTTTACCAAAAAAATGGGTTTATAGGCTAAAAGAGGAAGATGGAGGTAAGAAAATATTTAAATTCAAGTTAGTTGTTAAGGGATTTTCATAGAAAAAAGGAATTGATTTTGATGAAATATTTTCTCTAATTGTTAAGATGACTTCTATTCGTACTATTTTGAGTATTGTGGTTGCTGAATATTTTCATTTAGAATAGCTAGATGCAAAAACCACCTTTCTCCATGGTGATTTGGAGGAGGAAATATATATAGAACAACCACAATGTTTTGAGGTCATAGATAAGGATAATTTAGTGTGGAGATTGAATAAAATTTAATATGGCTTGAAATAGGCACCTCAACAATGTTATATCATATTTGATACTTTTAAGGTTGAGAAAGGCTATAGTTAGTGTAATTTTGACCATTGTGTTTATTTTAAGAGGTTGGATAATGATAGATACATTATTTTATGTTTATATGTTGATGATATTCTTGTAGAAGGGTCTAATATGGATCACATAAGGGAGTTGAAAGAACATCTAGCAAAATATTTTGTTATGAAGGATTTGGGGGTAGAAAAGAAAATCCTTGGTGTGAGAATTACTAGAGATAGGAAAAAAAAATTGTTTCTATCTCAATATGATTATATTGAAAAGGTGTTTCAAAGATTTTGTACAAAGAATATAAAAGCTATCAACAAAAAATTTCCTAGTCATTTTAAATTGACTAAGGAGATGTGTCCAAAGACACAAGAGGAGGAAAAATGTCCAAGATACCATATGCTTCAGTTATTGGAAATTTAATGTATTCCATGGTATGCGCAAGATCAGACATTTATCATGTTGTAGGAGTTGTTAGCAGGTATATGCGTAATCTTAGAGTTGAGCATTGGAATGTGGTTAAATGGATTAAAAGTATTTGAGAGTAATTTCCAATAATATTTTATGTTTTTGGGTCTCTAATATTGATTTAAAAGGCTATGTTGACTCAAATTTGGTAGGAGATATTGATACCAGGTAGAGTACAATAGGTTATGTATTTACAATTTATGGGACAAAAATGAGTTGGATCTCAAGGATACAAAAGGTGGTTTCTTTATCCACCATAGAGGAAAAGTATGTTGTTGTAATAGAGACAACAAAGGAGATGATATGGTTACAATTTTTTATGGAAGAATTGGGAAAAAAATAGGCTGAAAGTTATTTGTTTATGGAAAGTAAAAGTTTCATACATCTTGCAAATAATTTTTCCTTGTATTTAAAAACAAAACACATACAGTTGAGGTATCAATTCATTTGATTAGTGTTGGAGGATGGATAGGTAAAGCTAGAAAATATTCATATAGATGATAATCTAGTGGATATGTTTACAAAGACAATAACATAGGAGAAGCTGAGATCCTATTCAATTTTGATTGTTCTTCAAAGTTAAAATAAAACTAGAACAATGTTTGGGGTTCTTATTTCTAGTGAGAGTTATAGGGGAAATAGTGTTATGATTCATCTCCAAGTGGAGATGGTATGATGTGGAGTCTGATCTATCTCCAAGTGAAATATTTTTGTATTATGGAGCTCAATCAAACTTGACGGTTTAATTTTCCTCAAATTATTCACCATTATTTCAATAAATAACTTTTTGCACTTTTTTAATTAAAAAATATAATTACAAATAGTTAATAAAATTTTGGAAATGAACAATTATAAATGGTTGAAAAATAGTTAAAAGAATGGTTGGATAATTGTCAAAAATGGAGATTTATTAGTTGCACAAAGGAAAAGCAATAGTCACGTTTGAATTTGAAGCAACTATTCATGCATGGGAAGGTGAATAACCATGTTGTTTTGAGTTTTCATTGTTGTTGGGAGTGAAAAAATGAGTAGAAGGTCATAGGTTAGTGGCTAGAAAAATATAGGTTAAGATGTGTGTACACACAAAAAAGCACTGGAAAAAATCAACAGTGGCAAAATATGATAAAATCTTGCTGCAAATTACAACAATTTTGTAAGACTTTATAAATTTTATTTGTTCGAATATTAATATATATTGGACTCTTTGTTGGTGGATGTAACCAAAATTTAGGTGAACCACATTAAATTTTGTGTTGTCTTATCACTTCAATTTATTTTTGTGTTTAATTTTTGATGTACATTATTCATTAATATATATTTAGTTGGTATAATTATGCCTGAAATTTCTAACAAGCATATCTTATATTGGTAAAATGCTGAAAATTTATTGAATAAACCATTTTCATTTCATCAAATTTAGATGAAAAAGAGTCATCAACACGAAGGGTGAAGTTCCAAAAAATATAATATATTATAAAAAAAATATTTAATGGATTACTACAAGGGAGTTTTAAACAACATATTTATTATAATAAAACTACAAGGAGCTAAGAGCAATATATACATCTCTCTATTTCCCTCCCTCTCTCTCACCTTCCCTCTCTACTTTTGTCTATCTCCACTCACCCTCTCCCTCTTTACCTATATTTCCCTCAATCCCTCCCACCCTCCCTCTCTAAGTACCTCTCCTTCCCTCCCACCTTCTCCCCTCTCTCTACCTCTCTTTTGGACCCTTCCCCCTCTACTTCTCTCTATATCCCATCCCTACATTAATCCCTCTTTATTTATCTATATCCCCTCTCCCTCCATCTCTCCAACCATACCTATCTCTCCACCTACCCCTACCTTTATCCCTAGCTCCCTCCTTCACTCTATCTATCCCTCCCTTTATTCCTCCCACCCTACCTTGTCCTCTCTCTACCTACCCCTCTCTCTCTACCTCTCCCTCATCCTCTCTCTCTCTCACACATACTACCCCTTTATATACCTCTCCAACCCTACCTCTCTCCCTACCCCTTTCCCTACCTACCTCTCTCTACCCACCCCTACCTCCCTCCCTCATTACCTCTCTTTCTCCATCCTTCCCTTTCTCTATATCCACTCACCCTCTCCCTCTCTACCTATATCCTTTCCTTCAATAACTCCCACCCTACCTCTTTATACCTACCTCTCCCTCCTTCCCAAATCCCCTTATCTACCTCTCTCCCCTTCCCTCTCTACTTATCTATAGATATCCTCCCACTCTCTCTACCTAAATTTATCTTTGTTCCTTGTACCTTATCTCACTCTACCTACCTCTCCCTATCTCCCTCCTTCCCTCTTTCTCTCCCACCCTTTATCCATCCCACCCTAAATCTCCCTATAGCCCTCCTTCCCTCCTCTCTCTCTCCCTCTAGCTCTCCCAACCTACCTCTCTCTCACTCTCTCTATACCTACCTCTCCCACCCTCTCCCTCTTTCCCCATCCCTCTACCTCTCCCACCCAATCTTTCTCTCACTCTCTCTAACTCCTCTCCCTCTATTCATTCCACCTTACCTCTCTCTATCTACCTCTCCCTCCCTCCATCCATCCATCTATCAAACCCTACCTCTCTCTCCACCTATCCCTCCCTCCATCCTACTTGTTGAACAAGAAAATTGAGAGGGGGTGAACCAGTTGTAGCAATTTTAATCTTTAAAAATTTCACCAAAAATATCAATAATCATTCACAAATCCTTTACTCTACTAATGTGATTAATCATTAAGTGCATAAGTAGAAACTAAAAGAAGTAAAACCATACAAACAATAACATTAGATTTACATGGAAAACCTAAAGAGGCAAAAACCATAGTGAGGATTAGCTCAAAATATAGAGAATTCCAAAACTTAATACAAAGGCTCACTACCAGAAAGGCTCACTACCAAGATAGGACTTAGTTCTCCAAAATAGGACTTACTATCCAATGAGGGCTTACTTCTCGGAGATCTCACTACCAAAAAATTACAATTAAAATAGAAGAGGAATTTCATAGAGAGAAAAAAATCTCAATGCAATAAATATTTCCACCACATTTCACTCACACACATGCATACATGCTTGAATGATAGAGTACACCTTCAACTAATTACCTATAGAGACTCACCACTTGAATTTTGCATTGATCTACTGAAACTCACATCACACACTATTTTGCATATATCTTCCATCAATGTTGCATCTATATTTTATATCTTGTCTTTGATCAACATCTCAACTTGTATGTATACCGTATTCATCCTTGAAACTCATCCAAGGTCAGCCACACATCATTTTCATTTACATATTCAAATTAGTTTAGTGCTAAAAAATTTTAATGTGGAATTAGAATGAGGGTTACCCAAACACATACTTAATGAGGATAAGTCCTAATATGCTTCAACACGCTTCCATGAACTTTGTAAGTAGTTTTTATCACAAGGTCGACCAACACTAGTGTAAAAATAACAAAAAAATTAAGCACACACATCGTTAACCTGATCCAATGTTTTTGGTCAACAAATTTCACTTGAACTTGACCTTATCATCTTACTCTTACAATTTCAAGTGATGAAACAAATATATAGATAAATACGAAGCAACTACATTTCTCTCGAACCTTAGTTGGACATACTGCAATGCATAGATCATAATTGGTGAAGTTATCTAGCACTGCAAAATGATCCAAAAGCCCAAAATATAGATACAACAACTACCAAAAATCATGAAAAATACCTCAGATCATCACTAGCATAGAAACACATCTTGAAGCATATCCTAGAGCATACACATAATACCTACAACCCTTCTTTATTACAATTTTCTCAATATCCTCAACATATAGAGCCCATAACCAAATTTCATAACATCAATGACAACACCTTCATAGTTGCAACACATAGTTGACACAATCTCTCCCTTTGTCATTGATGAAAATACATTATGTGAAAAAACATCAAAGACAACACAATAAATCTAAACCATCAATATCCTAATACCTTTCTCCCCCTTTGACATCAATGGCAAAGGCAAAATAAATTTTACATTTTTTCCACCTTTATCACCAAGAGCTTTACCAATACTAAATACTCCCCCTTAGGAGTATACCCAATCAATCCCACAATGAAAACACATGACACTACTTGCTCCCCCTGAGAGGTAGTCACCAAACATTAGTCTAGAAAGAAGATAGATCTATAGATCCACCATATTGATCCATCTCCATATGCATATAATTCAAGAAAGGAGGGGAAATAACCCCTAACTTCTCTTAGAGATACTCAAAAGTATCTTTAAGAAGATCCTTAGTAAATATGTTAACAATTTGATCCTTTGTAGGTACATACTCAAGCTTTACTTTATTCTCCATAACCTTCTCTCTCAAAAAGTGATACCCCTATTGATATATGCTTTGTCCTTGAGTGCATCAATGAATTCTTTGAAATGTTAATTGTACTTGTATTAAAAAAAATAGAGATGGGATCATCATGCATTAATCTAATATCCTTCAATGTCTATCTCATCCACAAAATGTGTGTACAATAAGATACTACAATAATATACTCAGCCTTTGCAGTGGATAAGAAAACTAAGTTTTTCTTTTTACTTAACCTTGACATCGATCTACAACCAAGAAAGAATGCATCACCACTTGTAATTTTTCTATCATCAATACAATCTGACCAATCCGCTTCTATATAAGAATTTATTGCAAAATTAGTATCCCTAGGATACCATAATCTGGAGTTCCATTTAGATATCTAAATGTCCTCTTAACAAAAAAAACATGTGCTTCTTTAGGGTCCTCTTGAAATCTAGCCACAAGACAAACTACATGCATGATATTTAGTTTGGTAGCAGTTAAATACAACAGTCCTCCGATCATTGATCTATATTTTCTTTGATCATATTTAGGTGAATTTCCATCTTTACTCAATTTTCAGCTAGTCACATTGGGAGTGTATACTGGTTTGGAACCATCCATCCCAAACTTCTTCAACATTTCTTTTACATACTTTGATTGTGAAATAAAAATCCTCTTTTTTGTTTATTGATTTGTAGCCCAAGAAAGAAACTCATCTCACCAAATATATACATCTCAAATTATTTTTGCATTTCTTTAGAAAAAAATTGCACATTATTTCATTTCCTCCAAAGATAATATCATCAACATATACAACTACTATCAATATTTTTTCATTTTTTATTTTGAAATACAAATTGTTATCTATTGTACCTTTACTGAAACCTTATTGAATCAAATATCTATCCAACCTTTCATAGAAAGCTCTAGGAGATTGCTTTAATCCATATAATTCATTTAATCTACAGACCATGTCTAATTGTTCAGATCTAATTGAAATCCTTCTAGTTGTTCCATGTAGACTTCTTCTTCTAGCTCACCATTTAGAAATACAAACTTTACATCCATCTAATAAACTTTAAAATCCTTATGAGCAGAAAATGCCAAAAACATCCTGATAGCTTCCATTCTAGCCACTGGATCAAAAGTCTCCTATAAATATATACCTTCTACTTGTGATTAACCCTTATACATAAGCCTTTCTTTATTTCTGACCACTTATCCATTCTCATTGAACTTATTTCTCAATACCCATTTTAATCCAATAATGTTTTTATCTTCCGGTCTAGGAACTAATTCCCGGGTTTGATTTTTCTCAATCTACTTAAGTTCTTCCATTTATCTCATCTAATTCTCATCTTTACATGCTTCACTTACTATATTAGGTTCTACTATTGAAATTAAATAGATTTATTTTAGCAGCAACAGTAGTAGCTCTACTTCTTGTCAATACTCCTTTTCTCTTGTCTCCAATGATTTGATCTTCTGAATGATTCTTTTGTACATATTTAGGTGTGTTTGGGGACACCACCGAAGCTTCTTCTTCTTATTCATCCTAATTTTTTTTTTTCAACTTCTACTTCTCTATAGTGAGGTTCATCTAATACATATCCATAAACTTCAATTGAATTCTTCAATGCTTCATCAACCTTGACATTTGTTTTTTCTACAATATTTCTTAGCCTTTTATCGTAGCATCTGTAATATTTTCTTCTAAGGGAATATCCAAGGAAGATACACTCATCACATCTAGCATCTAAATTTTCATCATCTCTTCTACTATAACACCTACTTCCAAATACTTTGAAATACTTTACAACAAGAATCTTTCTTTACCACAACTCATAGGGAGTCTTCGTGATGTTATCTTTTGCTTGAATTTAGTTAAACACATAAAAAATAGCGTGGATTGATTCTCTCTAGTAAACTTGTGGTATAATTACCTCAGTGATCATTGTTCTAGTAGCTTCTTGAATTGTTTTGTTCTCTCTTTCAACAACCCCATTCTGCTGAGGAGTTCTAGGAGTAGACAACTGTCTTCTTATTCCATGTTCCTCACAAAACATGTTAAAATCATTAGATGTGAATTCACCACCTCCATTATATCTTAAGCATTTTATTTTCATATCCATTTCATTTTCAATTATAGCTTTGAATTCTTTGAATTTGTCTAATGCATCATATTTTTCTCTAAGAAAAGTAACCCATGTCATTATAGAGTAATCATCAATCAAAAGCATAAAGTACATGTCACCTTGTAGACTTCTCACCCTTGTAGGGCCATAGAGATATATGTGAATCAAATCCAGTAGTTTGGAAGTAGATTGTTCCTTTGACCTAAATTTGTTTCTAGCTTTCTTTCCAAACTAACAATCCTTGCAAATAATATTAACAAGATTCATGATTCTTGGTAAATCTCTTACAGCTTGAACTACACTGATTCTCACCATATTATCAAAATTCAGATGACACATCCTTTGGTGCCATAACTGAATATCATTAATTTGAGACATAAAGCAATGTCCATCAAGACCTGTAAGTTGATAAATATTTACTTTAGAATTATTTCTAGTAACAATCACTATTCTGGATCCTTTCCTTATTTCACATTTCTCATCCTTGAACACAAGATTATATCCTTTACTAAACATCTTTTGAACACTCAAAATATTATTCCTTAAACCCTTAACATAATAGAAATTATTAGTATTATGCTTTCCATAAAAAATAATTGAACCTATCCCCCAAATCTTAGCACCAATATCATATCCAAACTTAACTAATCCTCCATCATATTTTTCAAGCTTAACAAACTTACTTTTTTCATCGGTCATGTGATGTCAACAACCAATGTCAACAACCTAATAGTTATTTTCTTGTTTAGCATGAAGAGAATAAATCACATTACCTTAAAAATTTATTTGGAGCACTTTCTGTCACAGATCTTTCCATATTAGTAGTAGATTCATCTTTTATAGCCAAGAACAAGCATTCATTATCATCAAAATCTCCATAATTAGACTCTTCATCAGAAATACATACATCTTCATTTACATAATATGCTCTCTTAGTCAATTTCCCTTTATTTTATTTTCCTTCTCTATTTTTATTCCTCTCAACTCATTTAGGACATCTCAAATAATAATGACCAATTCCTCCACAACTAAAAGATTTGAAAGGTAACTATATGCACCGAAAAATGGTCTAGAGAAAATTAATTAAATACTAGTTATTTAATTAATAAATCTTAATTCCTCTACTTATAAATAAATTGCAAAATTTATTTATATAGTTCATTTCTTAATTCTTCTTATCTAGAATCATTTTCTTTTTCTATTTAATTAAATAAACAAATCTAACTAATTTGTTTTATTTGATTAATTCCCACTCATTAAATTTGAATTTTAAAATTCAATTTTTCCACATTTCTACATAATTATCTAACCTCCTTCCACCTCATCTGCCACCTTAGCATGTGTCTCATGAATTTAAATATTTCTAATTTTTAAAATGGAAATTTCCATCAACTAAATCCTAACAAGATGGTAGACACATGGCTTCTCCTTCCTTTGATGCTCTTCAACACTTGGAAATTTGTTCTCTTAAAGGGGACAATCTCCATGATTCCCTCCAACTTCCTCACTTTCCATCATTGATCCCTCTGGATCATAATCTCAACCAGGTAATCTTGCCACATCACTTGTTGCCTTGGAAAAATCTATAAACAGAGGCTCATTTATAGCTTTTGGAGAGGAGATTGAGCATAAACATACTCTGTAAAAAATTCTACAGCATTTGAGAGCATTAGCATAGTTAGTTTTTCATTTAGCATATGATTTGAAGTAATGTTATAATGGAAAATTTCCTTTATAGAATCTTAGTGGTTTCATTAGTTTTATAGTATTTCTCATAGCATTTCATTTAGATTTACATCTTATCATAGCAATCATCTTAACATCACTTTGAACACAACAACATATTATCTATCATTTAACATTGTATATCAAAATCCACAATCATGTTAATGTAGGAAAATAGTCTTGCATTTCATTTATCATCTCATTTCTTAGGTTTCCATTAGATAATTCATGCACAACATGTACAAATCTGAGAGCATTCATGAATTAGAAGATCCCTAAGATTAGAGATCAATGGAATAGTTTTAAAAGAATAGCTTTAGCAGCTTGTTTTGTTAATTTGATTTCCTTAATATAATATGTTTCATTGGTGTGTGGTTATGAATTAATGTTTCTTTACCCATAATTTACATAGCACATAAACTGGCACCCCCTATGGGGCTCAACCCCATATTTTAACAATTTTTTGGTGAGTTATGTTTGTAGGTTTAATCAATGATTCTAATGTAGCACATTCGAATAATCTTTTGGCACATAGGTTTCCTATTTTGGTACAATTTAATTTTTCTTTTAGCGCATTAGGACATTGTTCTAGCACATCCAGTGGATCTTATAGCACATCTGGTTTATTAGTGCATTCAATCACTAATTTAGCAAATTTGGGGATTCTTTTGGCGCATATGGTTTTCTAGTGCATTTAGTCAATATTTTAGCACATATGAGCTCTATTTTAACGCATTTAGTTTTATTCACAAAAATTCAAAATGAAAAAAACTAATTTGTGTCTCTCTATTTTGTAGGTATTCTAAATGCTATTAGACTTTGTTGAAATTATTAAACGTTGTCAAAGACAAACAAAATGGAAATTACTAAGGATTGTTTTGTAGGGCTGGAGATTTTTTATTATTTCTTTTGATTAAATTAGGAACCTAGTTTAATTAGGAGGAAAATGAACAAAATGTCTATTGTGTTTGTAGATTTGTAGGCATATGCTCTCCCCTTAACTAGGTGATCAAAAATCCAAACCCATTCTTTTTATTTTATTGCAATTTTATCCTTAGAGGGCCTGCCTAGTGGGAAAAAGTAATCACCTTGGAGAATGACCCAACCGAGAACACGCTAAAGCCAAGCGACTTCCACTCAGTGTATAAGTGTGGGTACTTGAGTAAATTTCAAGTATCATGAGGATTATTCCAATAAGAAGGGAAAAAATGGTCTCTTTTCATATGGATGATCCCCCAAGAACAAAATGCCTATACTAGAACCTTCTTGTTATAGTAAGCCAAAATCCCATTTTATTTGCTAGTGCAAGAGGTCTAACCTTTGAAGCCATCCCATATTATTGAGGCTTTTAGTAGAGCTGAAAATTCTTTCATGGGAGATTCATGAGAACTAAAGATTGGCTGACCTAAGAAGTGAGAGCCGAGAAAGGGGGAGCCAATGTGGTCAAGTTTCTAATCATCTGCTAAAAGTAAACACAGCTGGAGTAAAATCCTATTAGGAATCCAATGAATATTGTCCTACATATCCTTAGGAATTGTACTTGTTTGATGTGTCTTACATGTGTGTTTTAAAATAACATTCAAAAAAAACATCACTCACATAAACATACAACCACTAATTCAAAAAATATATCCATTCCAACAATCAATTCCTTGCTAGCAAAACAAGAAAAATCAATCAAATTGTCAAAAAATAGTGGCATTCCCCAATTTAGCGCATCCATTGATTGTTATGGTGCATAACTTCCATATTTTAGTGCATCTATGCCATTCTGCAACACATACCTTCCATATTTTAGCACATTTGTACCATTCTATAGCACTTACCTTCTATATTTTAGCACATCTATGCCATTCTACAGTGCATAAATACCATATTTAGCACATAAATTGATTGTTCGGATGCATACTAGCCATCTTTTAGTGCATCTAGGCCATTCCTCAGTGCATCTATCTTTTAGTGCATCTATGCACTGTTCTAGCACATCCAAAAAAAATTTAACTAAAGAGCTAAATTTGAGCTTGTACCTAACAATTGAAACCAAATTCAGAGATTTCTTCTTGACCAACATTTATTCCTTATCCCAACATTATTGTTAACTTGTTGAAATTATCATTTTCAAGTGAAAATCCTTTACCTAAACTTTGATCAAACATCTAAAGGTGCCTCATCATCACACCTATCTCTGATTAGCAGCTATGTTTTACCATTAGGATACATCATCCTTTATCAGGATTCATCATCCTTCATCCCAAAACAAACTTTGTATAATCAATTTTAACTTGGTCCTTTTGGCACTCCTAAACAACGATCAAAGCTTAGTAAATATTCATCTT
Source organism: Sequoiadendron giganteum (assembly GCA_007115665.2). NCBI lineage: Eukaryota > Viridiplantae > Streptophyta > Pinopsida > Cupressales > Cupressaceae > Sequoiadendron > Sequoiadendron giganteum. The sequence goes on along the minus strand of CM021106.1, from coordinate 254,053,737 downwards.
ATATGCCCATTTCAATGAGATCCCAAAAAGAAAAAACTTAAATGAAAGGAAATTGAAACTCAAGACACCATGGTTGAACAAGAAGAAAACCCCTTTTTCAAACTCCATCAAACTTAAATAGATGAAATAACAAAGGAAAATGTAGAACAAGCACAATAAGATCTCCGATTCCATAAATTCCTAGAAAGGATTTTTGAAAAAGATGAAGAAAAATACTTGCTGATGTTAGTAAACAAAGGAACCAAATTACCACCTAATTTTGATGTCAATAAATTAAAAGGAGCACTTAAGACAACAAAAACTAAAACACAAAATGAATCAAGAACCAATTATCCTATGGATGCTTTGACACAATAGATGCAAGCCCTCCAACACTAAATACAATACATGCAAAGAGGAACCAAAAAAAGATACCTAATATAGGATATCTTCCCATATCCTTTTGATCCAGCTATGAACATGATACCCTTTCCTAAGCATTGTGAATTCCCAAAGTATGATAAATACAATGGTAAAACAGATCCTATAGATCATGTGAGGGAATTTCTAACCATGAGCCTTGAATTTTCATACAAAGAGACTTATTTGATGAGATTGTTCCCACGAAGCTTAGGCAGAGAATGTACACAATGGTTTTCACAAATTCCACCCGAAATAAGATCCTTTGAAGAGTTGGTTAAAAAATTCATCACCCAATACTCTTATAATATCCAACACAAAATTACCATGAAATACCTTTGCAATACAAAACATAAAACGAGTGAATGATTCCTCATATTTTTGCAAAGATGCACAAGATTTTTTGCAAGATATCCTCATGCCATACTTGCAAAATAAAATATGGAGATCTTCATTGACAATTTAAATGATGATATGAGCCATAGACTTGAATTGAAATGTCCACCTACCTTTGATAAATTGATTGAAAATGGAATCAAAATCAAAGAATCTTTGATCAAGAGAGGAGTCTTGAAAATTTATAATGAAAATAACTCAACAAATTCCTCTAATAATTATAATAAAAATGATAAACCAAAGTTTTGGCAGAGAAAAAAAATGGTTGGCCATAATGATGCTTCAACTGAAACACAAAATGCAAAACCTGTGTTTAAATTGACAACACCTACCACCAAGACTATTCAAAACAATAATCCAACAACAATCAAAACAATAACCAAAACATCAATCAAAACAACAATCCAAACAATGCTCCATCTCAACAACCACCATATCAAATGCCATCACATCATAGGAAATTCAAACCTTTGGTTCAATCACTTGAATCCACATTGAAAAAACTTCTTGCAAAAATCTTATCAGCTTACCTGACACTTGAGGTTTTGAGCCAAAAGTAAAATGATCATGGTGGAATGATGCCTATTACTATAAATTTCATCAGTGCAAAGGCCATTAAACAAATAACTGTATGAAATTAAAGCACAAGGTGTAAGACTTAATAGATCATAATATCATACAAATAGAAGGACCCCAAACAAATGCTAATCATGGTGCATTCAAGAATCCCTTAACAAGTTATGAAAAATGGGAATCCTCTACAACAAACAACAAAGGGAAAAATGTAAACTATGTTCATGATAGTCTCGTCCTTCATATTTCAACAGTTGAAGATCAGATAAATGACATTAATATCAATGACACACAAGACATTGTTGTAGCCAACAATCAAATTAATGACATTCTAATTCAACATGGAAAAGACACCACTATAGCTAAAAATAAAATCAATGACACCAACATCACATCAAATTAAGACATGGCTGCAATGGAAAACCAAATCAATGTCATTAAAATCAAAGGGAAACAAGACAACATGCCTACAAATGCAGCCATGAGAGCATAGTCCAAATATGTATTAAAAGGAAGCACATCCAAAACACCCACTGCCTCATCACATCAATACAACATTGTTGATCAACTGCAAAAGATCCCAACGTAAATATCTATATTGGAACTCCTCAAGATTTCACCTACCCACAAGGAAATTTTGGAAAAGGCCCTAGTGGAAACAACCATACCAAAGGATTTGGAAGTTTATACATTCAAAGCCATGGTGGGTGATTTGTTTGTACGTCATTGCCTATCATTCTCAAAAAATGATGATGCATCCATCACTCATCCCCATAATGCAACACTCCACATTAAGGTCTTAATACATAAAAGTCAAGTCAAGTGTGTTCTAATAGATGGAGGATCTGATCTCAATATATGTAATTTAAATCTCATCCGTACACTGGGACTCTCAAAGAATGCAATACATTCAAGGAAAAAGATAGCCATCAAAGCCTATGCTGATGAGGAAAGATCTTCATAGGGACTAATTGTGTTACCAATTCCAGTGGGGCCAATTCAAAAGGATGTAATTTTCCAAGTTCTAGACAAAGACTTGACATACAATATACTCTTGGGTTGCCCTTGGATCCATGAGATGCAGGCAATCCCCTCAACTTACCGTCAATGTTTGAAATTACCTTGCAATGCACAAGAGATCACCATTTCAGCTGAATCCAATAGTCCTCAATATTGCAACACCCTCAAGTTGGTCCAGGATGTCTTTGTACCCCATAAAAGAGAAGATCTCACATCCACATCTGCCACCCCAAGTAATTCAAGCCAATCAAATTCCTTGTCAAAATTTCTTGTCACATCCTCAAATAAAGAAAGCCAACCAAGTTCCTCACCTAAAAATCTTGAGAAAAGCGAAGAAGCTACCCCTTCTACCTCCATCAATCATGAAGAGCAACTCAATGCTTTATCCAAACATTTTGAGAAAAAGGCCCAAGTTAAAGATAAAGGAATGGGTGAATATTCTTTTGAGCAATCCCTATGTCTCTCACAATTATCTTCTCCAAATTCCTATGGTCAACCATCAACCTCAACACAACAATCCTCACAATATGTCACTCTTTTTTATGGTCGATTCATGAAAGAAGGAACTATAGCTGATGAAACAGAAGAAAAAGATGTTCTAAACTAGATTTACAAGGATGAAGTTGAATCTCAAGCAGCAACACAATATGGCAAAGGGTTTTCAATCTTGGAGAAAATGAGATATGAAGGAAAAGATCCCATGGGAAAGAGAAAATAAGGCATCATGGAACCAATCCAAAAGACAAGACAGGGCTGGGATATAAAGAGGAAACAAAAGAAGAAACCACCCAAAAGGTTGTTGACTGAATCCTACAACTACAAGCTAGTAATAGCTATGAAATTGACTCAAATGAATATGAGTGGGATTCATTATCTAAAGAGTCTTGTAATGAAAAGGGACTTGATGTGATACAAAAGTATGCACCCATACATGAGGAGGGACAAAATTTGGAGTCAAGACCACTTGAATTTGGATCATAACCTATCAATGGCTTTGGAAAGGATGCTCAAACTCTGAGTGAGATAGATCATTTAGAGGAGAGTTACACCATAGCCCTTGACATTGCTATCAGATTTCTTGATGAAATCACCATCAAGACCCTCACTTCCTTTGATTTAAACAAATCTGATGATTCCCTACCTCTAGTAAACCTTGAACTTATTGACTAGGACCAAACCAAGCCTCTCAACATCCCTATATTTTCAAATGATGATGCCATTGTCAAATTCCTCTATGTTGACAACCCTGAAACATGTTCCACCACTGAATCTTAGTATGAAGCTTCTAGTCAGGGGAGTGCCAAATCTCTCAGTTGCAAAATGAATAATATAAAAAATTGATCTAATGGTGAAAACAATTCTATGGCAGTATTAGATTAGGAAAAAGTAAAAATAAAGAGTGCATCCAATGGTGAAAACGTCTTTGAGGTGCCCAAGGATGAGAGATTTGGCACTCTTCCCAAACACTTTCAAGAGATATCAAAAGTATTGATTGAGCCCACCCAATCCATCAACATTGGCAAAGTAAAAACAGTGAAGACTCTACATTTAGCAGCGTCCATGATAGAACAAGAAAAAAAAAGCTTCACCAAATTCTTTGAAAAGAAAAAAATCAACTTTTCTTGGTCCAATGCAGACATGCCAGGGATAGATCCAGATTTAATCATGCATCATTTATCCTTACCACCAAGAGTAAAATTAGTAAAGCAGAAGTTAAGGAAAATGCATCCGCATATTGCTGTTTTGGTGAAAGCAAAACTAAAGAAGTTATCTAATGTAGGGTTCATTAGACCAATTGATTATGCCAATTGGATCTCCAATATTGTACCAGTTTCAAAACCTGACAACAATATCCATATTTGCATAGATTTCAGGGATCTCAATAAATCTTGTTCGAAGGATGATTTTCGTCTACCCAACATAGACATCATCGTGGATCTAACAACAAGATATGCCATTTTGTCACTTATGGATGGATTTTTAGGATATAACCAAATCAAAATTGCACCTGAGGATCAAGATAAAACAACCTTCACATGTCCATGGGGAACATTCTATTGGAACATCATGCCCTTTGGAATGAAGAATGCGAGAGCTACTTATCAGTGAGCTATGACAACAATTTTCCATGATATGATGCACACATTCATGGAAGAATATGTAGATGATCTGTTAGAAAAATCATACACCAGAGAGGGACACTTGGAGATCCTAGATAAAATATTCATCAGATAGGAAAAAATCAATGTACGACTGAACCCAAAAAAATGTGTATTTGGGGTGACATCTGCAAAACTCTTGGCATATATAGTTTCAAAAAAAGGCATTGAGGTGGATCCCACGAAAGTTAAGGTAGTCATGGAGATGTTTCCTCCCAAAAAAATCAATCAGCTAAGATCACTCCAAGGAAGATTTCAGTCTATCTGAAGATTCATCTCACAACTGGTAGATAAGACCCACCCTTTCTATCACTTGCTACAAAAAATGTTTCCTTTAGATGGGATGAGAAATGTGAAGTTGATTTCAACCAATTTAAATAATATCTAATGATTCCACCTATCTTAGTACCACCAGTAGAAGGAAAACCACTCTTATTATGCATAGCAACAACTGAGGCATCATTGGGAGCTTTGTTAGCGCAAGAGGATTCAAAAGGAAAAGAAAGGGCGATCTATTATGTCAACAAAACATTAAATGGCTATGAAATCAATTACACATCCATTGAAAAGGCTTGTCTAGAAATAGTGTTCACCACTCAACAATTGCAACATTATATGCTAACTCATACCATCAAATTGATAGCCAAAATTGATCCATTGAAATATCTACTCAACAAGGCAAATCTAACAGGAAGACTGGAAAAATGGGTAATGATACTTAGTGAGTTTGACATCCATTATGTCGATAGGAAATCCATCAAGGGTCAAGCCATTTCCAACCAACTAGTTGAAGCACCATTGCATGATGATCATCCTCTATACATTGAGTTTCGAGATGTTGATGTCCTTACCATAACAACAGAATAGTGGATATTATACTTTGATGAATCATAGACTCAACATGGATCAGGGGCAGGAATTTAATTTGTCACTCCCCAAGGGCATACCATTCCAAAATAATATAGACTAATTTTCCCCTACAGCAACAACATGGTGAAGTATGAATCACTCATCATTGGCATCAAGGTAGTTGTAGGGTGGAAAATCACAGAGTTGCAAGTCTATGGAGATTCTCAACTGGTCATAAATGAAGTCAATGATGACTACTAGACAAAGGATGACAAACTAATGCCCTACAAAAGAATGATTGATGACTTTAAGAAATAATTTGTTACTATCAAATTTGAATAAATCCCAAGAATAGACAACAAAGCTACTAACGCTCTGGCAACTATTACTTCTTTGTTATAAATCCCAAATAAAAGGAGCCAGTATGAGTTCATGGTGGAGAAAATATTTACCCATTCCTATGACAATCCTAAGTCCCAAGTTTTTTTTCATTTACTTGATGTTGATACCTCAATATATGGGAAGTTATACACCTACCTAAGAGATAATACCCTTCCACCTGACCTATCATGAAACCAAAAATAAAACTTCATTTGTCAAGCTGCCCAACACACCCTTATCGAAGATGTACTTAACCAATGAGGTCTTGATAAAACTCTCCTTCAATGTTTGGAACATGACGAGTTTGAAATGGCCTTATAGGATGTTCATGAAGGTATTTGTGGAACATATTCAAGTGTCTTACCCTAGAAAAGAAACTCCTACATTTGGGGTATTACTAGATGAATATGGAGAAAGAGTCTTTCTAGTTTGTCAATAAATGCAAGAAGTGTTAGATTCATGGTAACCTCATACATGCACCGACACAAGAACTCCATCCATTTACATCAACCTATCCTTTTTGTCAATGGGGACTTGACCTTTTGGGGAAAATCCATCCATCTTCTTTCAATGGACAATAAATCATAATCATGGCCATTGAGTACTTCATGAAGTGAGTTGAAGTTGTTCCTTTAACTACCATCATTGGAAAATAGATTGCATCCTTCATCCTAAATTGCATTATCTGTCAGTATGGCATTCCTTAGTCCATTATCACTAAAAATGGTAGACCTTTCAAAAATCAAGATGTCTAAGAGCTTTGTGAAAGGTTTCATATCCAGCATCGGTTTTCTACACCATACTACCCTCAAGGGAATGACCAAGAAGACCTCAAATAAAACCATCTTGAAGATCCTAAAGAAAATAGTCAATGAGGCTAGACATGATTGGCATGTCCAATTGAACCCTGCTTTGTAGGCATACCATACTAGTATCTGCACCGTGATAGGAGCCACACCATATGCTCTTGTTTAAGGATCAGAGGCTATTTTTCCCATTGATGTTGAATTACCTTCACTTCAAGTACCATTGAAATACATCATCTCAGATGAAGACTACCAAGTATCTAGATTACAAGAGTTGGAATTGTTGGATGCATGTTGTTAGCTTGCAGTTGATCACCTAAAAGCATATCAACAAATAATATCAAGAAGTTATAATGACAAGGTCAAAACAAGAACATTTTAGGTTGGTGATTTGGTACTGAAGGAAAATTTGTGCAATCAACAAGATAGAGAAAAAAAGGGAAAGTTTGAATTGAATTGGCTAGGACCCTTTGTCATTGTATCAGTCTATGGATTAGGAGCATATCAGCTATCCATTCTTGAAGGGGATCTATTTGAGGAACCTATGAAAAACCTCCATCTCAAAAAGGTTTTATACCTAAATCATCCAGTGCATGTTAAAAAGTCCTGAAGAAATACAAAAAAATCAAAAAAAGTCTTGAAGAAATACAAAAAAATAGAAAAAAGTCTTTTAGAAATACAAAAAAAAAAAAACTCTTGAAGAAATATGAAAAAATTAGAAAAAGTCCTGAGGAAATACAAAATTATTAGAAAAAGTCTTGAAGAAATGCAAAAAAATCAGAAAAAGTCTTGAAGAAATTTTTTAAAAAATCAGAAAAAGTCATGAGGAAATACAAAAAAATTAGAAAAAGTCCTGAAGAAATCTAAAAAAATCATAAAAAGATAAAAAAATACAAAAAAATACAAAAAAAGTGAAAACTCAGAAGAAAGATCATTACCTTGATGAAAACTTGGCAAACAAGCATCTTGGTAACAAGAAAAAAAATCATAAATTAAAAAAAAAAAGTACAATAAAAACAAGTAGTGAAAACCTGGAAAACATGCGCTATTTGTGATGAGTTGGCTTCTCCATCTATTGGAACATGTGTTGGGCATCAACTTTTGCTATCATTACACATACATCCTTATCAAAAAATGAGCCTCATATACATATCCAGATATTGCAGTCGTGTCCCACTTTTGCTTGGTTATCATTGTACACATCCATAATAATTGGTTTGTTTCTCACTAGGGGAAAAATCCTAAACTCACTAGGGGCAACCTGCTACAAGCTTAAAACAATAGGCAAGCAACAACAAGACAACCAAGCAAAAACAACAATCACCTTGAATTTCAACACTGAACATCAATCATAATCCATCAGACAATCAACCATCCAAATCAACATCAAGACTAACAAATCAAATCTCACTGGATGATTATCTTTGGAATCATGGTTTAATCACTTTAGCACAAATGTTCAATTGTTGTATCTTGATTGTTGTTATCATTTCTCTAGAGAAACTCAAGGATGTCATGGACTAGAGAAGCTATGATGGAGAATTATATTTTTCTTTGTCTACTGTCTATGAGTTGATCTTTATTACTATGTAAATTTGTCAGGAGACATGATCCACAAAGTATCACTGATGACATTCTAGATTTGCATAGGAAAATTATCAACTCTCGTCTGTTTTATGCAAGCAATATTTAGGTCATCTCAGTTCAAGTATGCCTAGACGCTTGTACCAACTTGCAACATCAAAAAAAATTCATGGAAGTTGTACTCAGGTCATCATGGTCTAATTATACCATCGATGCTTGTAATAACTTTCAACATAGAAAAAAGCTCAATGATGATACCAAACACAACAAATCGGCTAACAACCTAGCAACTTTGCATAGTTAGATTTTACATGACTAGGGTAGATGGCATTCATACTAGTTTTGCAATTGCATTTTAGACTTTTTTCCAAGATTAGAAAATTTCAAAATGATGTTATCTTTCTCATTAAAAGATTGAGTACATTTGACTTTAATAAACACATAAGCATTCACATATAGTTTCATAATCAATTACATGTAGTTACATAAGCATTTTAAAGTTACACAATGCACTAGAAAGGAATTACCATCCATCCATTCATTCATACATCCATATATCTATATTTAAAAAATCCAAAATCATAAACCATCCATCCATTCATTCATACATCTATACATCTGCATTTACAAAATCCTAAATCATAAACCATCCATCCATTCATTCATACAACCATACATCTGCATTTATAAAATCCAAAATCATAAACCATCAATCCATTCATTCATACATCCACACATCTGCATTTAAAAAATCCAAAATTATAAACCATCTGTAGACACATAAAAATGTCCTACACATGCTATTACCATTTTCTAATGTCACAAGTCTTCTATTAATTAATTGACTGCCATCTTTTATTTCCTCTTTGATTAATTAAATAAATTTTATTTATTTAATATGTCACTAATATCCTTGTCTTCTATAATTAAATAAATTATATTTATTTAAATATTTATCATCTTGACACTATAATTAAATAGTTATTTTAATTATTTAATTATTCATGTTTCCTCTTCTTCCACAATTAAATAAATTTAATTTATTTAATTGCTTATTAATTTGCCATCTTCTTCCTATTTTGAATTAAATAAAAAATCAACTTTCTTTCTAATTTTAAATAAAATCATTTATTTAAAATTACCCACTATCTAATTTTCCTCCATAATTAAATAATTTTAATTATTTAATTGTCTTGTTGATTTTCCTTCTAAATTTAAATAAAAACATTTTTATTTAAATTGGCAATTTCCCTCTTTCCAAGTAAATAATTTTAAATTATTATTATTTATTGTCATGTGGCCCCACTTTTTGAATTAAATTGTTTTTTAATTTAAAAAGACAACTCATCTCTTGAGAGAATTAAATTTAAATTTCTATTTCAATTTTCCTCTTTCTTCTTTTTCTATCACTTGCATTCTTGTCTATAGATTTGTTTTTCCTAAAAATCAAATCTTAACCTTTCATTTCAAATTTCACTCTAGTGTTGCCCTAACCCTAATTGTGGGTTGTCACATGATTTCATGGCCATTGATCTTAGGGATTTTTTCAACTTTCAATCTTGTCCCTCCATCTAAAATTGGCATTTCTATAAAATGGCAATTTTACTTTCATTTTGGGATCTATTTCTTCTTCATCTTACATCTCTTATTTTCTTATCTTCATACTTGTCATCTTGCTAGCTAGTTTGCATGTGGAACTTTGTTTTACTTGCATAGCCATTTAAATCCTTCAACATTTTCTTAGGACTTGTCATTATCATTAGATTGCTCATCACAAATCTAAGGGTAACATCACATTTTCAGCAAGTGGAGAAGGTATAATGGAGGTCAGCCATGAAGAATGAAGACATTTTGGGTGAGATTATTTCATTTATTTTCATTTATTCCTTTGCACTTCATTATCACTTTGGGTTTTTTATGTTTTGTATATGATTTTCTAACCCTAGGAAAATTCCCTCAATTACATTGGTGAACCTGACATTCATTTTTGCAGTTTCCATACGTATCTTTTCAACTTTTTTGTAGGTACAGGTACGAAATTCCATAATCGCAACTTCTTGAAATGCAAACACTCTATCATGATGCATTATTTGTTGGAAACAACACATTTTCTCTTATGTGCCGCATTTTCCAGCTCTAACGATGCATTAGGATTTTCGAGCCGCATTTGCCAGTTCAAACGACACATCTTCTTTCTCTGAGCCACATTTGCTCTGTTGCGATTTAAATGTCTAGTAAAAATTTGCTTTCAAATTTTTTCCAAGATTTCTAGATTTGCTACTTTTTCTATTTAGTAGATTTTTGGGGTTACTGATTTTTTGTCTACAACCTATGGCAAGCTGGAGTCTAACTCTTGTTGCTTGTGTTCCTTTTTTTTAACAATCTTAAGCAAACAAACAAACAACTCTACAATCTTACATTACAATTCATGAGTTAAAATGAACGTGCATGCACATTCATTGGGTTAAAAAGAACACAATCATCCATTATAACTCATTGGATTAAAATAAACTTGCACTTTTTCATAGGTTAAAATGAACACTTTCTTGTCTCACACTGCAAACGGTTAAAATGAACAAGTGCTTGATGTGTTTTGTGGTTTAGTGACAATCTCCTAACTATGTATGCAATTCTCTTGCGCTTTGTGCGATCTGGAGAAACAAAAACAATAATTTTTTTTTACTTTATCACCCTTCATATTTCATTTTGGGCTTAAAATGAACAAATATTGCTAGTGTGAGCTAAGTACATTGTGTGCACTCTCTCTTTGTTTATGCAAATAAAGATTGATCAAACTACAGATGTACTTACTTTCTATTGTTTATCCTTAGAGGGCCTTTCTAGTGGGAAAAATTAATCACCCCAAGGAATGACCCAACCAATAACACGCTAAAGCCAAGCGACTTCTAGATGATATATAAGTGTGGGTACTCGAGGAAAGTTTGAGTATCATGAGGATTGTTCTAACAAGAAGGGAAGCAATGGTCTCTTGCTACATGGATGGTCCCCCACAAACGGAATGCCCAAATTAAAACCCTTGTTATAGTGTGACCAAAAACCTTTATCTATTCTTTGATGCAACAATGGCCGTTGCCAAGGCGTCCACATTCTCGTAGTTCTTAGTAGAGATGATCAACCTACCATGGGATTTTCATGGGGGTTGGAAGCTTGGTTGACCTGAGAAGTGAGTGCATTGTAAGGGGGAGCCCATGTCACTAAGCTATTGAATTCATCCACTAATAATAAGTGTGGTTGGAGTAAAATCCACATGGAATCCAAAAGAAATAGTCTTTCAAACCATAGGATTGTACATGTCTTTTATGTGTTTGTTTTCACAAATCTTTAATACAATGTGTTTGCCAAGTGTGTTTTAGAAAAAATGAACAATTAAACATCCTTTTTAGACCTAAAACAACACTTTAAAATTGAAACAATCTTCAAAATATGCCAAAAACCAGACTTTGCAACACATTTTCCAAACTTGCAATGCATTTGATGTTTTGAACTGCATTTGCTGACTCTTTTGTGCTGCATTTTCCATTCCAAATGTCACATCTTCTTATTTTTCAATGCATTTGATCTACCAAACACTGCAATTGCTCTGTTGCACCACATTAGCATTCTGAAATGTCACATTTTCCAATTTTGAGATGCATTTTATTTTCTGTAACACATTTGAAACCTGAAATGATGCAATTGACTATGTCCTAAAAAAAAAATTTCACTATCAAAAACCTAAGGCTTAAAATTTCTAAATAGATTCCAGACATTTCTTTCTACAGTCTCTATCCACAACCAAACCAAGAACTGCTCAAATCCCCCCATCCTTGCATTTTTAGGTTACATTTTTAGTTTTCCATAGGTCTATAATTGCACTTCCTCAATTGCATCCTTAGGTTTTATCATCATTTTAGGTTCTCATTTTGCATATTTTAGGATAGGAATCCTTGCCATTCTTTGTCAGATCTTTTCCTCCAAGAATAGGTTGTCATTGGGCTGAGTCAAATAATTTCCCTTAGTCATTGTCCTATTGTGAGCTATTTCAAACTCAATAGTCTAGAGAGGAAACCTCACTTTGTCCTCTTTGTCATTTTATTCCTTTTAACAAGTCCTTTGACGATCCAAATTGACACATTGGCCAAAATTTGAATGATTAAGTGAACCTTTCCTAAAAATAATTTGGCATAATAAATTACCTTTTTTTCCTCATTACTACATTGCATTGTCACTCCAAAACATAGTCTTAGGCTCATGCCATCCACCATCATGACTTCAAGTCATTATGACATGCTTTCCAACTGAATTGAATGCCAATTTATCCATAATGGTCAAAACCAACTAGCCATGGACTTCAAAGGACTATACATCCAATCCAAACACAAATTTACCACAACCCATAATTAACCACCCACATATCCATCTTACCAATAATTCATAAGTCCTATTCCTCTATCCATCTACTATCAAGAGTCCCCTAACACCATCCATGACACTAAGTCAAAACAAACTTGCATTAGTCATACCACCTTAACCTTGAAAAGGGAAATAAACCATCCATCAATATAGTCCAAGCCGCCACGTCCTATCCTAGTCCTTCATCCACATCCTATCGTAGTCCTATATTCATGTCCTATCCTAGTCCTTCATACACTAATCCTTTCCAAGTATTCACATCCAATCCTATTCCTTCATACACTATTCCTTTCCAAGTATCCAAATCCTATCCTATTCTATCATACACCAATCCATTCCAAGACACTCCATATCAACATACATTTAGTCAGGAAAGCACATCTAGTCATGGTCTCTAAAGTCCCATCCTATTTTATAAACTTGAGGATACATGTCAAAAGGAAAATCCAAAGAAAGACACCATAACTCTCCCTTCATGTCCAAATCAAATTTGTCCATCCCATGATCCTATCTTCAAATCCATCCAAGAAATCCTCTTAAAAATCATGGCATACAAAAGACACCTATCCTTGGTAAAGAGTCCATTCACAAACATGTCATGCAAGATGAACCTATCCTTGATCGAAACCCTATTTCCAATCAGGTCATCCAAGACAACCCCATCTTTGACCAAGACACTACCATTGATCTAGAAGTCCAAAATGATCCAATCCTTGACCTCAATTCCATTCATGATCAAATGATTGAAGAAAACCATATCGACAATTCCCTAAATGAGATACTTGCCTCCATGGGACACATAAATGATATTCCTATACAATAAGAGGCTACTATTCTTCACACATTTTCAAATGATCAAGCTATAACTAAATTCAATGGGCTCTATGACAATGACCATGAAGACTATTTTGACATCAACTTCGAAGCACCAATAGAATCATCGGAATATGATATGTTTGAAAATTAGACCAAAGATGTTAATCAGAAATCTATCTCATATGACAACAAAGCTATGACATTTTATCAACTAGGGTCATTTACCTTTGTCAGAGTAGGCTTTCTTATAGATGAAACAATTCCAAGAAAAACATTTTGACTAAATAATGATGGGTTAGCATCTTGCTTCCGAAATAAGAAGTACCCCATCACAAATAGAATCTTTCAAAACATGCATTATCAAGGAAAAGGACTAGGCCTACACGAGCAAGGAATTCTTGAACCAGTACAAGTTTAGGAAAATTGGAGAAATCAAGGTCTTGGCTACTCCTCATTTAGAAAATCAAATGATGTTAATAGTCCCTCCTTGATATTGGGGGAAACTTTATTTGATACAAACATCAAAATGGGGGTCATGAGTAGTCTTTTTCATAAGATTGTTTCCAAAACCCCTTACATCGACATCATAAAAATTCATTCCAACATGAATAAACCTTCCATTTGGAACCAACAAAAGGAAAATTATTACAAATCCAAAGTTCAAAATCCAATGTCAAAGGCCATTCAATCAATCAAAAAATCAAGTGGATAAATAAAGCTACAATGGAACCCAAAGAAAAATGGATCAAGTCAAGAAAATATTCTAAATACAAAAGTCAATCAAAATTTTGAGCCACAACACAAGAGGACTCCCACATACAATGAATGTCCACCTCCTTGAAAATGAACATCATGCAAGACATATAAAAGTGTTGGTTCCAAACATTATCCTAATCTAAATTCCAAACTCCATCATTCACCACCCCAAGTTTGGAAAGTAAAAATTACTACATCCAAACATCCAAACAATCCTTCCACACCTACCACCATCCATCATAATCCTACATCTCGCCTAAAGTCCAAAATTCCCATGTCACAAATTTTTCGCATCTTGGTAGCAATTCTTTACCATAAGGACTCTCATGACACTCTATCACGATGTGCATATTTTAATAAGGCCAACTCTAGTATCAAAAAGGATCACAATGACATCAATTAGTTGTCTGCAAACACTATGATCCTGACAAGGAAACTACTTTAGAAAGGACATTATTGGCATATCATGGCACCCTTCTCTACATCGGTACTGGAAAAAACTTTAGAATAATTAGTGAGCATCCAAGACACCCTACCCATATAAAAAATCCAAAATACAAAACAATTGAAAATATAAAAAAAAAATGTCACCTTGATGAAAACCTAGCAAACAAGCATTTTGGTGACACCAAAAAAAAATAGTAAAGAGAAAATTTTCATCCAATAGTGAAAATCATTCTTATGGTGCTTTGGACAAGTACCATGATGAAAACCTAGAAAATAGGCATCATGTGTAGACTAAATCATCTATGTGTACCATTACACTTGGAGGCAAGTCATCTCATCTCCCATACCTTTTGCATGAAATTTTATTTGACATTTTCGTCTATCCATCCAAGCCCTATCATTTTCGTCCATTTTCCGACCTACTTTTGATAAGGACTACATTACAAACACAAATCATGCTCTAAGAAATATTTTTACATGTCTATCCTTTGGTCACACACTATCGTGTCATTACCTTCATAGCTTGTTTTTCACTATGTGATATCGTCCTTGGAGACCATATGATAATTCTCCTATTCAAAGCCATCCATTGTCCTTTTATATCTATTTCCTATCTTGGTTTCCCTTGTCAATGGTCCAAATATCCTCCATCATCCCCTTTGGCTTTAACGAAGTCATTCCAAATGCAACAATCCTGCAACCTAACACATCATCCCAAACATTCCTTGGCTTTTTTCCTAGCCTTGTTGTAGACCTCAATCCTCTTGTCACATCATTATCTTCTTCACGTTGTTTCAGGATGTGTCCTTCCCACGTCAAACAACATTGTCATCGTCATTGTCACCTATCAATTGGTTTCCAGCTTGACTAGAGGCAAGATCATGGTTGTCCTTAGATTCATGGGAATAGGCATCATTCACATGCATTTATCTTGATCCTCATAAAAAGTCTTGAAAAAAGTCATAAAAATTAGAAAAAGTCTTGAAAAAAAAAGTCACAAAAATTAGAAAAAAGTCCTTAAAAAAGTCATAAAAATCAGAAAATGTCTTGAAGAAAACATAAAAACACTAAGAAAATGTCAAAAATCTCAAAATAAATTCAAGTCAGTGAAGTCATTTAAGTCAATCATGTCAGTCAGTATTTTTCATATTCCAAACTACGTTGTCTTTGCACATTTGCTACATAGGAAAGATTCATCTTTGAATCCCTAAGACATTAGGTCTATCTTTTTAGGTTTGTCAAAAATAAAATCATGACACAATATTGTTTCCTTCAGAAAAATTCATTGGTCGTGTCTAACTATGAGGTCTCTGAGTGCACGACATAGGAAATTTCATCAACTGATGAGCCCCTGAGGTCGCACTAGGTCAGTCCATTAGGGTTCATAACATTGCACTTTCACACACATCGAATATCTTCAAGTTAATCAAATCATTCATCAAACCTACACAAGAAATCTGGCAGTAAACTTTGAACAATCTTTTTCATCTACATCAAGCTTGGCATTCCAACACTAGCATGTGATCAAATGTGTCATATATTCAAATTCTATCAAGGCAAATCAACCTGTCAAAATTTGGGTCCTTCTTCAGATATATCTTTCCGAGGAACAACTCTTGTCATCTATTCATGCTTTTGGATGTGTCCTTCCTAAGCTTCGTCATCATCATTTGGAACTTTGATGGATTCTCCTGACTTCGAGAATCAATCCTCTTAAAATCATCATTCAGATCATGTCTTTCTTGAATTTGGCATCACCCGACATTTTGGCAACCTTGAAACCATCAACCTTGGTATTTCGACATCAAAACACTTGAAATTTTGAACACTTGGCAAATACTATCTATCTTTTTGATGGTCATCATGATACTAGTTCTTTGCATCAGAGGAGCCACAACGTATCATGATGTTTGTCCTCATCCTTTTGATCATACTGTTTCTAGTTTCTCGAGGATGTCCTAACTTTCGGATTTAGAGGAGCAACGACGTAGTATGATGATTTTCTTATCTTTGATTCAGCTGTCATGTGGCTAGTTTCTTAAGGATGTCCTCACTTTAGGATTTAGAGAAATAATGACGTTTAATGACTAGTCTTGTCTGTTTGTGGTTGGTTATGGAAAAATGACTAGGGGCAATTGCGTTCCTCACATGAGTCATGATCATCCTTGTATGCGAATTCTTGTCCTATGTGATGGTTTGACCTTGTACACTATTGATCTATGTCATACCATAGTGTTTGTTGGCCATTACAATAATCCTCCCAATGATGATTTGAACAACACCTATTAGTACTTTGGAAAATATTGAAGGTTTCTTTCTCATACTAGCCTCCATGTATTCTATCCTAACATTCATTGTTTTCTCTCTAACATTTCTTCTAGTTTGCATCATTATTATCCTTATCTATCTTTTCTATATACTTTTTTCTTTCATCTTCTAGTCCTTTCATCCATTTTGAGAGCCCACTCATATTCTCGAAACCTAGTTGTCCTCTCAAGGGGGCATACCACCACGTCCTTGTCATCCTTCCTCTCTTCACTTTCTCGCTAGGGAATATCCTTGACATGTTTTCTTTGTCACAATGTGATAAAATGCATTATGACAAAAAGGGGAAAAATGTAGACACATAAAAATTTCCTAGACATGCTATTACCATTTTCTAATGTCATAAGTCTTCTATTAGTTAAATAATTTTAATTATTTAATTAATTCACTACCATCTTTTATTTCCTCTTTGATTAATTAAATAAATTTTATTTTATTTAATACATCACTAATATTCTTGTCTTCTATAATTAAATAAATTATATTTATTTAATTATTTATCATCTTGCCACTATAATTAAATATTTATTTTAATTATTTAATTATTCATTTATCCTCTTCTTCCACAATTAAATAAATTTTATTTATTTAATAGCTTATTAATTTGTCATCTTCTTCGTATTTTGAATTAAATAAAAAATCAACTTTCTTTCATATTTTAAATAAAATGATTTATTTAAAATTACCCACTTTCTAATTTTCCTCTATAATTAAATAATTTTAATTATTTAATTATCTTATTATTTTTCCTTCTAAATTTAAATAAAAGCATTCTTATTTAAATTGGAAATTTCTCTCTTTCCAAGTAAATAATTTTAAATTATTATTATTTACTATCACATGGCCCCACTTTTTGAATTAGATTGATTTTTAATTTAAAAAGAAAACTTATCTCTTGAGGGAATTAAATTTAAATTTCTATTTCAATTCTCTTCTTTCCTCTTTTTCTGTCACTTGCATTCTTGTCTATAGATTTGATTTTTCTAAAACTCAAATCTTAGCCTTTCATTTCAAATTTCACTCTAGTGTTTCCCTAACCCTAATTGTGGGTTTTCACATGATTTTATGGCCATTGATCTTAGGGCTTTTGTCAACTTTCAATCTTGTCCCTCCATCTAAAATTGACATTTCTATAAAATGGAAATTTTACTCTCATTTTGGGATCTACTTCTTCTTCATCTTGCATCTCTTATTTTCTTATCTTCATACTTTTCATCTTGCTAGCTAGTTTGTATGTAGAACTTGATTTTACTTGCATAGCCATTTAAATCCTTCAACATTTGCTTATGAATTTTCATTATCATTAGATTGATCATCACAAATCTGAGGGCAACATCACATTTTTAGCAAGTGGAGAAGGTATAATGGAGGTTAGCCATGGAGAATGAAGACATTTTGGGTAAGATTGTTTCATTTTTTTTCATTTATTCTTTTGCACTTCATTATCACTTTGGGTTTTTATGTTTTGTATATGATTTTCTAACCCTAGGAAAATTCCCTCAGTTACACCATCCATTCATTCATTCATACATTAGAAATCATAAACCATCAATCTATGCATCCATCATACATTTGCACTTGAAAATCCTAAAAAATACATCATACATACATTAATCATACATTCACATTCAAAATAATCCAAAGACAAAGAATTATCATGATCCATACATTTTCATTCATCATCATATTTAAATTAGAAAAATCCAAAATGAAATCATTTCTCATTTCTCATAATCCATTCATTCATGCATTAGAAATAATAAATCATTCATCCATGTACTAGATCATATATATGCATTTCACAAAATAAAACATAGCATCGGTCATTCATTCATACATTAGATCATATATGCATTCAAAAAATACAAAAAATACAATACATAGTATATCATTTGCATAATTGTATCCATCTCTTACATCATAATAAAAGCATCATCCATACACACATAGAACCATATATCATCATATCATTAATGCATCCATACATAAAATCCATCCATCATGGACATCCATCATAAAACAACATATAGATAACATCATAGATCACTAATCGTCGCTGCATCTCATATAAACTCAAAATAATAATCTCAAGTGTACAATGATATCATGAAATGGAGAATGATACATAATCAAAATTGGTAGGATAATCATTAGGTATCTGAATAAATCAATGTATACATCAATATTCAAGTGTATCAATCATAAAATACATCAAGCACTATGTGGTGCTACCTCCAGGCACTGCTGATCTCGCGACCCTTGCTCCTCCGACCTCTGATCCTGCCACACTAAATGGACCCGAACTTTGGGCTCTGCCTGGTGGACCCCTAGGAAGTGGTTGTGTCACACCCCTATTGGTGGTCCTAGACTGAGTCCGACCTAATTGAGACTATGGATAACTGACCCGTTGCTCTATAGGCACTATCTCATAGTATCTCCCTCTATAATACTCTACCTCCTAGGCAGTATGGAAAATCTCCCAGAGATAGTCTAATGTGGTCATGCCCTCACCCACTCTCTACAATCTATCAACAATGGCCTCTACCTACTCATAGCATTGTCTGAATGAATCTCTCTCAGCTGTCAAAGTAATGACCTATGCCTATGCCTGTGACTATTCCAAAGCCTATGTTTGTCCCTGTACATGTCCCTAGGCCTAAGTCAACTGCTCCTGTAGTGTCTATAATGTGCCTATAGGTTCTACACCTGTGTCTTTAATGCATCAATCTTTGTCTACTGCTAGTGCGAGGGAAATTGAATCTTGATCTTCTACTGCCCGACATGTACTAGAGACCTCCTCCTCCTCCTCGGTACTACAAAGTATAGTACCAACCCACCTCCACCATCTCCACTCCCATTTCCACCCCCACCTCCATCATAACCATCATAACCCTCATCATATCCCTCCTCACCCTCTCCCTCCTCCTCATCCCCATCTCCACCCTCCCTCCTCTGTCAAAGTGCACATCGTGGCCCTCTATCATCACCCTCCAAAATTGATGCTGGCTCATGAAGACTCAAAATATGTGGAAAGGGATGTGTGTGGAAGTACTAAGCATACTTATCTCTCATATGAGCATCTAGAATCTCTGGATGATACTGCCATAGCAATGGATGTAGTCTCGTGTACTCATTACATGCGACCTCATAAGACAAAACTGGGCCCCACTCTGTAATATCCTACCTCCTATGAGCATAATGGGGCACTCCTTGGGGCATACCCTATACCCTACCAAACTTTCAGAGCACCCTCATAGGTAGGAATCTCTCTATAATATAAGGTGTCTACTCAATCAAATATCTAGAAAGGCACACATATGGCATCTTCATGTCATCCTTTTCCCATGCATCATAATCCTCATATGGCCTCCAATACTCTAACTTTCCTAGCTTATGCTAGAAAAGTGGACCTATGTACCCAAAAATATAAGGCCTCCCAATTGGATGAGCCCTATTTGCTACTGGTCATGTAACCACTATATGCTCCCAAGCCTAGAGCTACAAAAGTGTCACTCCTACTAAGAGACTGACACTGCCAAGGTAAACAACCTGATGTAAGTTATTATATAAATGGGCCAGCATACAATATCCCCATGCATATCAAACACCCTGCATGATCATCCTCTCTAACACTCGACCCCATCCAATAGAAAGTCCCTTCAACCTCCAGTCGAGACATAAGAATCCTCAGATAAGACCAACAAGTACACATGGTAGAGGCTAATACATGGAAACCATCTCTTGCCATGGAATCTCATATCCTCCAACTTGTACATCTTGGAAAACCCTCCTCAGAGAATTTATGCCTCTTTGATCCTCATGATCATATACGACTATCTCCCCAACAACGAGAATCCTTAGAATCTGGTAAACATCATTGGGTGTCACCGTCATCTCACCAGTGAACAAGTGAGGTATTATGGTCACCGTGCCACCTCTCTGCAAGTGCATTCAGAGGCCCCCTATTGATTCGATACTAGGGCATGTTGATAAGATAAGTCAATCCACACTGAGATAGAATATCTAGGTCTGCCTAGACCAACTGAGGTATCATGTCCTAGGTCTTTGAGAATTTCTCTTGAATCTGCAATACTCCTAGGCCATCCTCCTATAAGCATAAAATATCACAAATCAATCAGCCTATGAACCTATCAATCAACCAATACTGTCATCGATTCTCACTTATCATGAGATTGATCATCACAATCCTATCATCGATTCTCACCTATCATAAGATCAATCATCACCTATCCTATCATTAATCCTCACCTATCATGGGGTCAATCATCATCTAATCTATCAACAACATCAAATCATTGGCTAATGCAATCATCAACCATCAAAAACAAGGAGAAAACATCAAATTTATCAATTTTGGCTTCTATGCACTAAAACCATCTTTCTATGCACTGAAATCATGGATGCGCCAAAACAGGGCTTTTATGCACCAATTCTCTAATTGTGCTAAAATAATTTCCCTATGCACTAAACCATTGGCCAAATGCGCTAAATGATCACTCCTATGTGCTAATTTCCCTATGTGCTATAACAGACACACATTGTGCTAAAGTGGCGACCCAATGTGCTAAACCTAACCTATGAGTTCAATGCTACCCTATGCACTAATTCATCAACTTAATGCACTAAGGCGGGTTACATATGCACTAAAAAATTAAATCTATGTGCTAAAACATGTTCAAATCCAAATTTTGAAACATGCTAAAAAAAGTAAGAAATTCAATGCAAAAATCGACAAACAAGGAGGTTCTCGAGGTACGTACCAAAGGTCCATACATGGTCAAATGCTGATGGTGGTGAAATCGCTTGAATCAATGAGTGTGGTGTAGAATCTTTTCCATGATGGCTCTCTCAATCTCTCAAATTTTCAAAATGCAAATGTCACAAATGAATTACTTTTCACCTTTTTACCTAATGAAAGGGTAATTAAGTGGGTATTTTGGTGGCATTTATTTTATTTTATTTCAAAGGGGCTATTTAATCATCTAATTAAATGTGGTAGGTTCAACATCAAAATTTTTGAAGATAAATTGTTATATCATCATAAAATAAAGAAATCCTCATAAAATAATCAAAATTATCAAAATTTTAGAAAATTTCAAAAAATCATCGAAAATTCAACAATTCCTCGATTTATCTCCCAAGGGGGCATACATTCGTCATCATTCAAAAATTAGCATCTAGGGCATGTCAAAATTTTAATCATCACAGTCTGGATTTTTTTTTTCTTTGAAGCAATGTGTAAACACATCACTTCAAAGAGGGGAAAAATGTATGCACCTAAAAATGGTCTAGAGAAAATTAATTAAATACTAGTTATTTAATTAATAAATCTTAATTCATCTACTTATAAATAAAATGCAAAATTTATTTATATAGTTCATTTCTTAATTCTTCTTATCTAAAATTATTTTCCTTTTTGATTTATTTAAATAAACAAATCTAACTAATTTTTTTATTTGATTAATTATCTCTCATTAAATTTGATTTTTTAAATTTAAATTTGTCACATTTCTACATAATTCTCTAACCTCCTTCCACCTTATCTGCCACCTCAGCACATGTCTCATGAATTTAAATATTTCTAATTTTTAAAATGGAAATTTCCATCAACAAAATCCTAGCAAGATGGTAGACACATGACTTCTCCTTCCATTTGATGCTCTTCAACACTTGGCATTTTTCTCTCTTAAAGGGGACAACCTCCATGATTCCCTCCAACTTCCTCACTTTCTACCGTTGATCTCTCTGGATCATAATCTCGACCGTCGAATCTCGCCACATCACTTGTTTCCTTGGAAAAATCTATAAATAGAGGCTCATTTACAACTTTTGGAGAGGAAATTGAGCATAAAATTACTCTGCAAAATTTTCTACAACATTTGAGAGCATTAGCATAGCATCTTAGTTTTTTATTTAGCATTTGATTTGAAGTAATGTTATAATGGAAAATTTCATTTATAGAATCCTAGTGATTTCATTAGTTTTATAGTATTTCTCATAGCATTTCATTTAGATTTACATCTTATCATAGAAATCATCTTAACATCACTTTGAATGCAACATCATATCATCTATCATTCAACATTGTATATAAAAATCCACAATCATGTTAATGTAGGCACATAGTATTGCATTTCATTTATTATCTCATTTCTTAGGTTGCCATTCGATAATTCATGGGCAACATGTAAAAATTTGAGAGAATCCATGAATTAGAAGATCCCTGAGATTAGAGAGCAATGGAATGGTTTTAAAAGAATAGTTTTAGCAGCTTGTTTTGTTATTTTGATTTCCTTAATGTAATACATTTCATTGGTGTGTGGTTTTGAATTAATGGTTTTTTACCCATAATTTACATCACACAGTAACTTACCTTGATACTTATTAGAGCCATTTTTCATTCTTCTTACAAAGTTAGCTTCCAATTCATCGAAGTTCTCTTCATTTAAATCTTCAACTTTTATAAACTTGAAAGTAGTTTCTATATTTGATCCATTTCTCAAGCTAGGCTTTCTCATTTTAAATGAGGTTAGAGTGCACAACAACTGATCTTTAGAATAGGTCTTATAATCTACAAATTCCTCAATAGTTGATACCTTTTCACTATATGTGTTAGGAAGAGTTCTGAGAATCTTCTTTACTATCCCAAATTCATCCACCGTTGCACCAATTCCTCACATTCCACCTACCAGATCATCCACTCTTTGTACATAGGATTTAATATTCTCATCTTCAGTCATTTGTAGGATCTTGAATTGTGCCTCCAAATTTGGTAACTTTGCTTCTTTAACCTTTTCATCTCCTTCATGGATATTTTTCAATGCATCCCAAACCTCTTTAGCAGTCTTCAAATTTACAAATTTAATTAATTTGGAATGCGAAAGACTATTCTTTAGAATAAATTGCATCTTATTGTTTTCTTCATGCACCTTTATTTCATTAGCAGTGCTTGTACCATTAGCTGGAGCCATGTATGGAGTCTTGTAAGATTTCTCAACATCATATCCATAGTATTCTAGATATCCTTCCATAAAGTGTAGTGTCATAAAACTTAGGACACTCAATAAATATCTTGTTCACTATACCAAACCTTCCTTAAGTGGTTAAGCTCTTATCCAAGGAACCAAGCTCTGATACCAATTGTTGAACAAGATAAATAAGAGGGGGCTGAATTAGTTGTATAAATTTTAACCTTTAGAAATTTCACCAAAAGTTAGATCAATAATCATCCACAAATACTTTACTTTGTTTATGTGATTAATCATTAAGTGCAAAAGAAGAAACTAAAAGAAGTAAAACCATACACACAATAACACCATATTTATGTGGAAAACCCAATAAGGGAAAATCACGATGAGTATTAGTTCACAATATAGATAATTCCAAAATCAAATACAAAGGCTCACTACCAGAAA
Source organism: Sequoiadendron giganteum (assembly GCA_007115665.2). Taxonomy (NCBI): domain Eukaryota; kingdom Viridiplantae; phylum Streptophyta; class Pinopsida; order Cupressales; family Cupressaceae; genus Sequoiadendron; species Sequoiadendron giganteum. Next base: position 254,029,377 of record CM021106.1, on the reverse strand, counting down.
GGCTCATTGCCAAGACAAGACTTGTCCAAAACATGACTTGTTGTCTAATAGCAACTTACTACCTAGAGGGTTCATTGAGAGGAATGTCGCAAAGATAAAACTATCTCAATGCAACAGAGATTTCCACCACAATTTTCTCACACACTTGTAGACATGCTTGAATGATAGAGTACACCTTCAACTCACTACCTCCAAAAACTCAACACTTGAATTTCACAGCGATATGCTCAACTCACATCACACACTATTTCACATCTATCTCACATTAATCTTGCATCTATATTTTCTATCTTGTCTTTCAACAACATCTCACCTTGTATTTATATCATCTTCGACCTTGAAACTCATCCAAGGTCAACCACACATCATTTAGATTTATAAATTCAAATTAGGTTGGTACGAAAACATTCTAAAGTGGAATTAGAATGAGGGAAACCCAAAAACATACTTAATGAGGACCTAAATAATCCCCAATATGCTTCAACACTCTTCCATGAACTTCATAAGTAGTGTTTAACACAAGTTCAACCAGCACCAATGTAAAAAACATAAAACAATTAAGCACCTACATCCTTAACCTGATCTAATCTTTTCGGTGAAAAAAAATCACTTGAACTTGACCTTATCAACTTACTCTTAGAATCACAAGTCATGAACCTTGTTAGCTTTCTCTTAGAATCACAATTCATGAAACCAAAATATAGAGAAAATCTAAAGAAACTACATTTCTCTTGGACCTCACCTAGACATACTAAAATTCACAGATCACAACTAGTGAAGTTATCTCACATTGGACAATGATTCAGAAGCCCAAATTTTGGATACAAAAACTACCAACAACCATGAACAATACCTCATATCTTCACTAGAATAGCAACACATTCTAGAGAATATCTCAAAGAATACAAAGAATACTTGAAATCCTTCTTTATTACAATTTTCTCAATATCCTTGACATATATAGCCCATAACCAACTTTCATGAGACCAATCACAATAGAAACTAGTTGGCAACCAGTTAAACAATTGAAATCAATGACAAAACCTTCATAATTTCAACACATACTTGCAACACTACCCTCTCTCTCTACCTCTCCCTCTCCTCTCTCTCTCACAACATCTCTCTACCTCTCCCACCCTACCTGTCTCCCTCTGTAACTCTCTCTATTCCTTGTGTGATCATAGTCATAGTATGAATTATGCACACTAAATCCAAATGAATATAAACTATATTTAATACACTAAGCTGTGATCCCAATAAGATGTTCGAAATCTTCATAGACTAAGAACCCATTAAACTAAACATGAAATAAACACGAAAACATAATTGAAACCTATTCTAAGACTTCAAACTTTATCCAATCGGGCGAGTGGTGTCACCTTGATGTGTAATGGAGAAACTTTCCCAATCCCTTGGATAATCTAAGCCATTCCAATCTATTTTACTAATGAAAACTGATGAAACTAATGAAAAAATATTGAAACATGGATGCAAAACTAGTTTAACATGATGAAAATGAGTGCTAAATGCTAAAATGCTTGATGGAGATGGATGCAAGATATGTTAAATGGAAATGAAGTTCAAATATGCAAGAAATGGATTCAAAATTATCCTAAAATGGTGTTGGGAAAATTTTGCAAAATTTTAACTGCCCATGATGAAAAATTTGCTTTGCACACTCAGAAATGCACCTAAAAAATATGCCCTGCTAACCTACTTGGGAGGGTCATAATTTGGAGCCCATTTTATTTCATGTAAAATCCCTTGGTGAGTGTATTTATTTTACATATGTGAACATGTATGTCTAATTTCAACTTCATGTGATGAGTTTTGACAGGGTTTTGAAATGCAAAGTTGAAGGGTTTTGGGACTGTTTTGTTATTTGCATACTCTCGGGCCTACGAAGCGGCCTCCTGTTCGAGTGGATATTTAATAGATGGATAATCATAATGGAAAATTCATTGGTTCTCTTCATTCCCCTAATGTTCATATGCTCCCTGGTCTGGTTTCAAAGTCTCAAGATCAAGTTTGATATTTTTACTAGGTCAAAAGCAAATGCATTTCTGTTTTTATATCTGCATTTCTAGAATATTTCAAGGAAGTCAAATTTGACCTTTAATATCTTGTGAATAATGTGTATTGAAGGAAATAACTCTTGAGCACATGCTTAATGGTCCTAAATGATTTAGTGTTTCTAGTGGCAATTTCCTAGGAGAAGATTTATTATTTTTTTGAGATGGTGACTTGGTGAGCCCTAATTGGCTTTAGATAGGTGAAGTTACAAAAAATTTTGAGTGAGCCACTTTGGCATTGAATATCTTGTACCTTGAGATATTATTTTTCAAGGTGTTTGTTGAATTGAGTTCTTGGGTCAAATTTCTACATAATTGCACATTTTCATGACTTTGGGAGGTTGTTTGACTAGTTTTCCATGGCAATTCTAGAGACCACTTGACATTTTTTGAATACTATGCAAGATTCCAAAAAATTGATTCTGATGGTTGTACACTTCAAATTTTTCATGCCATACGCATATGGAAGCAACCTCATACCAAATCAGGATAAAAAATTGTTTCAAAACAAAAAAAATTAGCTGGGCCCATAAGGGGACCCGACATGTGTCACACTTGTTGTGGTAGGTAAGGCTTGTCTATGTCTTCTCATATATACCAAAATTTTAGGAGCCCTAAAAAATAAGATCAAATGTGGGATTACCATACCCAAAAGAGACAAATCAAACCAGATAAATTCTTTGAGATAAAAAAAAATTACCATAGTTGATGCCCTACATTTTTCCATTGTACAACAATGTGCATATTTGGGAGATTCTTCTACTCAATACTGTGATGTTTCAAATACTAAAATGACTAGATTGTTCATTAGTATAATGTTTGGTCCTATTGTATACATAATTGAGAAATTAAAATGAGAAGATTCCTTTTATCCTTCAGTTCATGATGGCCACAATGGTCAACATTTTAGGGCATGATGGAGTTGTATGCTCAAATGGGTCTTTGAGGATGAATCCAATGAAAGAAGTGTAAAGGAGAGATCTCCATGAAGAGATTGTTGAATTCTGGGAGTGTGATCTAGTAGAACTAGTGGGCTTGCAAAGACTCTAGACTAGGAAATTATGATATGGCTATAGGGGTTGGATAGGAAATACTAAAACTCTAAGTGAGGCCCTAGAAAAATAAAAACCAAGAAGAAATAAAGTAGCAAGAAATAAATTTCAAAATAAGAGACAAAGAGTATTTATCCTGCCACACTTGTGAGTGATAAAGTATTGAAAGTTGAAGTTTATTAATGCAAGAAGGAAGTTATTTGAGTTATCATGGGATCAAGTCACAACACTATTTGATCTTGCTTGGCTGCTTGAACAATTTCATGATACTAAAAAATCAAATCTTATACAAACTCATTTTTTGAGTTTCCTGATTATATGGATGCTTATTCATATCTTGCAGCCATGGCTTGGGTTTGAAATGAGATCCAACTAAGTTAGATAGACTTGAGATTTTCCCAAAGTGGATAAGAATGCATTAGGTATTCTATTCTTACTTGGAAACATGGAATTAAAATGATGATTGGCTCAAAGCAATGAGAAACATTTTGAAGCCGCACAAGGTGAATCAAATGTGGAGAATTCTTCTGTTGGCATTGAGCTTGGAAAGTGGAAATATTTTGCAAATTTTCACAATAAAATGAGGGGAGGAATCAAAAAATGAGTCAATGCATCTTAAGAAGGCCCATAAAATGTATTGTAAGGTGTAACACAAAGAAAGGGAAATGTCTTTTCTATAGAGGGAAACCACCACGTTAGCTAGGAGGCTAATTTGAGATTGCCAAGCAGATTTCTTACACAACACAGAACTGTGGCATGATTATGAATGACACATTGTTGAGAGAAGTAATTTGGCACCCAAGGTTTGTCATAGCTCGAACACATTATGTAGAAAAACAGAGGAACAATGTGAAGATCCATACATGTGGCACCCTCAAATTACATGTCAAGATTCAATGTTGTGTTGCAATGCAAAGCTTTTCAACTTCAAATGCTTCTAAAAAAAGAATGTATTGTTTGAGAGATTTGTTGAGCAGTGGTAATTTTCATGGGTGCACCCTGTGTATTCAGCCAACTATCGGCTATGGCATGGCTTCATACAACAACATCGATGAGAAGATGGAGACACATATTGACTACTATATACACTTGCTCAATTACTGCCATGATCAAAGAGAAGTTGTAAAATGTGAGTTAGGGAAAAGCCTAAATCAACAACCAGCATAAAAGATGAGGAGCACAAAAATCTCCATCGTCACCTGCTAGCCCCACAGGGATGGTGATGACGTGAGAGAAAAGGATGGGGGGTGCATGGGGAAGGCTCATGGTGGGCATGAGGAGAAAAATTAAAGGCACTTTTAAGGATTCACGAGTAAATAAAAAAGAGTCCATAGCTTGATAACAAAATTAAAGGCCCCCACACTCAAAAAAATAAAAATTTGTTTCGGTTAATAACTAAAATGGGAGATATGTAGGTAAATGAGTTTTTCATGGAATGATACATCAAAATTAAAATCTTCACCATATGAAGCACAAATATTCTTTGTTGGGAAATAATTAAAGGTAAATTGTGTAGGAAAAACAAAAGGTAAAGGGTTTTCACTGATAAATGATTTTTTCAGTTGCATGAGAGGCTTTCACAAAAATGGAGAAAGAGGTAAATGGGATAAAGGTTTTTACTAGAATGAAACAAAATGGGCAGGTGGGTTTTACCCAACAAATTTATTTTTACCCAAATGTTATAATATTTTAATTCTTTTCTCTTAAAATTAAATAATGCAACAATAAATTTATTTTCACAAGGATGAAAACTATTTTTGAAAAGGGGAAAATGGTGGAAACAAGCATGTTTTATTATTTCAAGTGAAGAAAGATATATGCAGATCAAAGGGGAGAAATGTTTCCAGATGTCAACTATAGATAGATTTTAGGCCTCTTCTTCCTTCTATATCTTTTTATTATTTCTAATTTGTGAGGGTTCTAATTTCTATTTTTTTTCAAGGAAAAAAAAGGCTTTGTATAATATGTAAAGTGTTTAGTTAGGGTGACATATATAACTATTAGCCATTAGTCTGAGATGTTTCTGTGTTTGAAATTATGCTTCATGAATATTTTATTTTGTTATTATCTCCATAGCTGAGATGTGATACTCTTTAAATTCAATAATCAAGGGTTATCTGAGTTTTTCATGCATATTTGCTACATTTGAATTAAATTATTTATTCCCTTCTATTCAAGGAGTAGTCTAATTTATTTAATAAATGCAATGGGAGTATTGTGTTTCCAGGTGGATTTCTAAGAATGGTCATTTGATAAGCTTCAGTGGTCTTGTTATCATAAGGTGATAACATTTTAAAGATCTTCAGAACATGCTTAACAAGGCAAGATAAAATGCTTGTTATATGACTCCATGGGCCTTTTCTTGGCACTGGTCAACCTTATGCATCTTTTGTTTTTACTTTGGTCGAAAATATTAAAATATAAAAACCCTTTTACTTTGATGTCCGTTTTCTTTGTTGTTTAAGTTATCTCAGTTCCCTATATCTTCATGGTATTTGAAAGAGTATAGAGGCAAAATTTGATAGAATTTAATTTATTAACCCTCTATCTGTTTGAGATGAATATATTTAAGTTATGTGTTCTCAATTATGCTCAATGCATATGGGATTATGCTTGAATCTAGTGGATTATAAAATACCAATCACTCATAATCTAAGAACTATCCACTTTAATAGGTATGTAGTTTGTTTCTTGGCATAAGTTTATCATACATTGGACCTACAACTAGGAACACCCTCTTGAGTCCTATGGAGCTCAAAGTGTTGAGGTATTTCTTAGCCTTGTTCATTGGCTTTTCATGTCTTCAATCCATTGATAGTATAGATTCCATGTCCTAAATATATAATCTCTTAGTTTAGGCATTTTGTTTCTCCTTAGGGTTAAAGGTTACAAGAAAAACAACCAAAAAATTGGAAACATGATGAAAATGAGTGCTAAATGCTAAAATTCTTGATGGAGATGGATGCAAGCTATGCTAAATGGAACTGAAGTTCAAAGATGCAAGCCATGGATGCAAAATTATGCTAAAATGGATGCAAACTAAGCTAAAATAGAAGCCATTAATGGATGCTTGAGCTAATATAGATGAAGATTAATCTAAAATTTAACAAATGCTAAATTTGGATGCAAGTGAGTATGGATTTCAATAGAATAAATTTTCTCTGAAAAGGTGGATCCATTTCTCTCCAAATGGTGAAGTATTTATAGGATAGAAAATGAAAAATAAAGGGCTCAGATCGATTTGATCAATCAATGGTCAATATGAAAAGAAGGGTGAAACATGGATCACGGATTTTCATTAATGGATGAGAATCAAAGATCACATGGATCATGGAAAGCATCAATGGATGAGAATGATTCAAGAAAACACACTTTGTAATAAATCTGAACATTTACAAACTTTGTTTGGAAAGAATATTCCATTTTTGGAGCCAAATAAGAGAATATTCCCCTATGCAAGTGGATGGGTGAGGAAAATTAAAAATTATTAATTAAAACTAAGTTTTAATTGTGCAACTTTGAAGAATATGAGGGTATCCATTAAATAATTGATTTATTTAATGAGAGGAGGGTGCAAATGATATTTAATTAAATAATTTTAGGATTATTTAATTAAATGAGAAGACCTAGGGGGTTTAGATTAAATAATTTGTATTATTCAATTAAACAAGATGAGAGATGAATATGAAAGGGGGAAAATTAACCTAATTAAATCAATTAGATTAATACATGAAAATGATGCAAAATTAAATAACTAGGCTTATTTAATAAAACAAGTGAAAAGAGGATGAATTTCAGGATGAAACAATGTTAGTATATAAAGTTCAAGTGTGTAATACCATTTAGGAAATTTTAAGTATCTACATTTTGCCCCTCTTTGAAGTGAGGTGCCTATTACATTGGTTAAAAGACTGACACTATTTGGATTAATACTACTACTCAGATCAAATGTTTAATTATTTTGATTTTTTGGGTTCCCCACTATTCCCCCAGTAGAGGGAATTAAGTTAGTACCCTACTACCTCAAGAGATCAAGCAAACAATTTGAATTTTGGGTTGACCTCTCGACAAAGATGAAAACATTGATTCAAGTACAAAAAACATGCATTGGGACATGAAAACAAGCTCAAAAATGTAAAAAATGTCTCAAAATGTGCCCCATGGTACAAAAAAAGGATAAATAGGAAAAAAACCCTAGCTTTTCCCTTGAATTATAACAAAAAACCCTAATTTTTAGGCATAAATATGTGATAAAGGGTCATTTTCAATTCATTTATGCATTCACACTTTGAGATTTCCTATGCTTTTTGCTCTGACCCTTTGATGAAATGGCTTGTTGTGTGCTTCCATGACACATCACTAATTGAGTTCGAGAGTACCAGCGGTCTCTAGGCACAAGACCACCAGTACACAAATCGAGACTTTTCTTGTACTTTGCTTGTTTCATGCATTAATTAGGCATCAAAGCTAGGTTAAATCTAGCAATGCCCTATTGAGATGCTTTTAGGATTTTTGACAACACTTTTTTGAATTTTTGCAATGCCATTGCAGATAATGATGCTTCCTAGGATTTAAAATTAGGTTTTCAATTTTATTTTATTGACACAAGTGCATTTAGTGACGCTAGCTGGGATTTGGGTAGGGTGATGCCAATAATTATAGTGACAAATGTGTCTAGAGTGACGCTTCTTAGGATTTGAAAAGGGATGACACCATTTAGAAAAATAATTATAGATACACATATGTAAACAACAAAACTATTGTCAATTGGGAGTGCAAAAGCTCCAAAGTTTGTCAATTTTAGCCAGATTTTGATGTTGTTTGCATCGTGGATGGAGGAGATTGTCCAACCATTGATGTCATACAAGCATCAACTTGGATTTCTGGCAACATTAGATGATTTGGATGAGATTTTATAGGAGAACCTTGGGGAGATCAAGCTCTAGTTCATGACTTACATGCCAAAGGTGAGGACACATCTAGTGATGATGATAGCATTATATGAGCAATGGCACAATAAGACCTCATATTTTCACCTACCCACCAATGAGGCCATGATGATGCTAGAGGATGTCTGGAGGATGTTGTGACTTCATATTCATGGAGAGCAAGTGATATATGACTCAAATGTTGGGTATGACAACATGGAATGAGGTTATATGTCAGGAGGATGTCATACTCATGAGATCATAGATTGATTTAGAGATGTACTGAGGGTGCTCACCTATTTTCTAATTGATAGTCAAAGCACTGATTATATGGAATTATTTCCCCAAACCGGTGAGGAAGAGGATTTAGTCCTAGTTGGTGGATTATATGGCACAAGATGATTTATAGTAGGACATTGTATGTGTGGAACCTAGTCATGTTGTCCTCACTCTATCATGATATGCACTAGTTCATATACTACCAAGGGAGAGGCCTTGGAGCTAGTGTTACTTTGCTACATATATAGGCATGGGAGTATATAACTTTTCTTAGACTAGTGGTCCATATGGTAGATGTGGATCCAAGAAAGCTAGTGGTGTTCCAATATAGGGGACAAATTACACAGCAGGACAAAGGCCCATTGGAGATTCCCTACTAGAAGTTGTTCATCAATGATATGATAGTGTTATAATGGCAACTATGGTTATAAATGCTTGCCTAGTATGAAGACCACCAGTAGTTGGTATTTTCTTGACAGACCTGGTAGCTATAAGGTTAGGAGAAAACTATGATAGAGTGATACCTATTAGATCAAGTGATGAAATAGTTTGGTGAGGTACATAATAGACTGACAGATGAGTAGATAGCTTGTGTCTAGGCCTTGGGTATATGAATAGGGACATGTAGATGCTAGGATGATGCTATCCTATGATGCATGGTTTATTCCTCCTTTGAGATTGATAGATTTGGTAGGGTACCCCCACGAGAGAGGCCTAGAGGTCAAGGGGAAGGAAGGGGAGCAGGTAGAGGTGGACAACAACCAGATCAAGGTTAGAAAGACTAGCCTTTTAAATAGGGATGGGGATAGGGTGGACATAACTAGGTAGTGGGAAAAATCCCAAAATAGCCTCCACAACAACCATAATAGCCATCACAACAGCCACCACTAGGGCCATACCCTTAAGATTCCTAGATTCATGCCCTCATGAATGAGAGGGACAAATTAAGGTAGCAGGTGCAGACATTGACAAGGGAGAGGGACCATGAGCGTGAGCTTTGAAAAGATGTGGATATTCAGCTAGCCAAGGAGATTGGTAGGAGGCGACAATTGGAGGTTTTCATTGTGGCTTCCTAGGGTCAGACTATTGCAACATAGATGTACTGAGATGTAGTTGTAGAGGAATCCTACTATAATATTGTATTATTAGGATGTTTCCCTAGTGCATAGGAAACCAAAATTTTCACATAGGAGTCAAGTTAAACTTAGCGGGTGAGGTGGGAAACCCTTAATCAAATAGCTAGGAGAGCCTAACTAGAGACAAGATCAACCACATCATGGTGATTGAGGTAGTAGGGGATAGTCTCCTTGCATAGATATTTTTTGGATGTATAGCTTGATTCATACATGTATACACATTCATCAACTCATTTTTCATGGCCTCCTGTATATGCACTTTTGATGATAGTTACACACATTTATTCTGATATTTGTATCATGATATTCATTTTTGAGATATTTATGAGATGGCCTAATTTGATTTATGATGTGATTATTTATGGTATGTGATATGATTATGTATGGATGCAATGGATGCAAATGTTTATGTGATGGATTTATTTTTGTATTTATGCCATGTTATATGAGATGATCTATGATGCATTAATTATATGATATGTGATAGATGAAATATTACAGATGCAATGTAATGGATGTTTCCTTCTCTTTTTCAGTATCTTTCTATGACATGCTATGATATGGATATACTTTAATTTTTCATATTTCCCATATTATAATGTCAATTTTTATGATATGTAGATGATATGATATGATTATGTAGGATGTATGTATGCTAATGGTTTGTGGATGTAGGGAAAATGCATTATGATTTTGGTTGACTGTCATGATACCATGTTAGCATGGAAAGAAGATCTAGAAGAATAAGATGAATGGATTGACCATTTATTTCAAGATTGATTCAGAATCCCAACAAGTCCATGAGTCATCAAGACTTTATTAGATTATGGTGATGATATTGATGACTTTCTCATTCTTAGGATTGGGACTCTCCTTCATTCCTTATTTTTGATATAACAAATAGACATGATGCATCATGGTATTGATAACTAGGATGGTGTTGTATTTATTACGATGGACTTTGACTCTACAAATGGATAGGATAATCCTTGTTCACACCTTGAGATACATGTTGATGATGATCATACTCACACCAACAATGTAGATAAAATCTTCATAGACAAATCACGAAGAACCTATCTTCTTGAAAGACTGAACCAAGGAAACCTAAGGCATTTGTATAATAGGAAGAGGTTGACTTAGCTTAATCCCAAGTCTATGCTAGTTAGGTCTTGACCATACTAGGCTCACTTATGGGTATGATGTGACATTGTTGTTAATCTCAAGGGGTCTATGGTTATCTTTGATTTTATTAAGAATCATAAGCATCAGATACAAGATTTTCAATTCAATCATAAAATAATCTCATGAAATAAATAGATTTGTAATAATATTTCATGATCATCAAAGAATTTTGCTATCACTTAAGTAGATATAGCTTTAAGCATTCAACAATTTCATACAAATGAAATATTTTCAATAAATCTCCATGCATTCATCTATTTTTTTGAATTTTTTTAAAATTTAATCATCTAATCTAAAATAAGCATCAAAATATTGAAAAATAAAATTTCTCCTATTTATTCTCCACACATGCCCCAAGATTTAAACAAATCAAGGCAAACTGATTTATACGTCACCAGATTGCTTCATAGCTAGGCATAAAATGGTGCGAGCTTTTAAAGAGGGGGGTTTAGTTTGGACACTGAGTAGGTTCTACATGAACCCTTAAATTATGCAACACATAATCTTGTCTTGTTGAACTAACAAAATAGTTACAAAAGATGCATGAGATATGTAGCTATCAAATTGGCTTCGATATTGATTAAGCTCTATGTGCATATAAGTTTTTAGATTAGAATGATTCAAAAAATGAGAAAAAAGAACAAAACTTAGAGAAGTTTTGGCTCTTTCAACATCCACAAATTATGAACTTAACTTAAGAAGAAGTATCCTCTAGCCTTTTATAGAAATAAGACATAGGTAGGATAAGAAAAATACATGAGAGGAAATCCAAGGGATGAATCACATCAAGGTATGTGGAATATAGTTATCAGAAAGAGAATTGCAAATGAAGTCAATGAAGGTCAACCTTCATCTGCACATTGATGTCTTTCAAGTGTTTCATCTTTTCATTATCGCCAGGATAATAACTTGAATCAAGATAGCATGTAGGAACTTTCCCATATATTCAAAAAAATTACTTCATCATCATGTTCCTACACTTTGGTTTTTCCTCAAGCTTGCTACTCTCAGGAATAGGCTCCCCTAAAGGGTGGCGATTTCTATCTCCATATGTGAAATACCAGAATCCTGATATTTCGATGACTCAAACTCCTCCTTCACATAATTTCCTGAAAAGTATAGCCCAATCTGGATATGATTTTATCTGTGATCCAAATTTTCTTGACTATTCATACCTAAACTTTGCATCACAATCTATTTCTCTTGTAATCACAAATTCCACCTATTAAATCCCTTTCAAAAAATTTATTAAACATCTCATGTAAATAAAACCATCATTAATTCATTATCATTATAAATCCATCATAAATAACATGCTTTCAAGAAAATTATATTTTCTTGTTTATTTATCTTTTTGACCGAGTTAATGGACCATTAGAATTTTTAGATAACCTGAAAAATTAAAACTTTTCTTTGCATTGTTACCTGGTACCCAACATCCCATACCCAATACTCTGCTTTTCCCATAACTTCCCAGACTTTGGCTTTTACTAGAACTTCCATATTTACTAGACCTTAACTCCTGGACCAGAACACTTCGCTCAACACCTTGCTTTACCTTTTATAATTTTGGACTTCCTGGTTATCGATACCCTATACCCTAGAACACTTGAAATATGAAGTAATCTTTTTGAAAATTTTTCTCTTTCCCTTTTCACTTCTGGTGATCTTTCCAACTAGCTAGCACCTACCATAAGTGTTAGTTTTCACCTGGGGTCCCCAAGCATTACAGTCTTGAGTCATGTTGTGAGACCACACAATAACTTGCAGCCAATAAAACCAAATTTAAACCAAAACTTGGGATTAAATCACCAATCATGAATTACAATTTATACATATTGTAAAAATAATATCTCTTTACCTTTACCAAGATTATGACATAAAAATAATAAAATTACACTGAAAATATTTGTGTGCTTTGATTAATTTCAGTTTTTGGAACTTAATGAAAAAAATTTAATTCATTGAAATTGAACTACATATATTGGTAATCCTCCAAAGCCAACCAGGGATAGAGCCTTATTGCTAGTCAAGTGTCCATAGCCCTGACAAGGTTATCTTTGTAAATCCCCCAAACATAGCTCTAATGCTAGCTAGATGTATATAGCCCCGATGGAGATATTTGGATAGCCTAAAGAGTTGAGTTTTTTTTTTTGTATATCTCTTTTGATATTTCATTGATAGCTCTTTTTTTTTTTGATATTTCATTGATAGCTCTTTTTCATTTTTATATTTCATTGATAGCTCATTTCAACTTGCAAGCAATGAAGCCTACTATTAGGTTGGGAATTACAATGGTAGAAAAGGTTACCTTTTTATTTTTCATTCAATGCAAATCCCTTCATCTTTTCACTACTTCCCAAAAAATTGATTTAATAATTCCCTATTGGTGTGTATTTTTGGCTAAATTTTACCACTTTTATGCCAAATCCTAGCTAACTACAACTCACTATATGTTAGAAGATATGCATAAATTATAATTTAGCAGAAAACAACTTAATCACCAAATTTAAATCTAAATTTAGAACCATTAGTTACCACCCTTCCAATCAAATTTTATGGCAACTACTAAATAGTCAGCTAGTGATTTCAATTTGATGGTGCTGCACCACATTAATGGATCAAAATGTCATGCTGAAACTTAAACATGATCACACAACTCTGTATTAAATTCACACACCTTAATGCGCTCGTATCATTTCTCTAAATATTTTTCAAGTGATGACGTGTTCTACCTTACCAGTGTCATTTTCCTTTCTGCTTTGTACACATGGGAAACTTCATGATTAATACAACTTAATAAAAACATAATGAAATGACAACCATTAGTTTTGAAATCTTTAACTTTATTGATTCATAATCTTCATATTGACCAAATTTGAAGCAAATTGTCATCAATTGTGTATAAAATTTAATTTCATTTAACATTCTTCTCTAGAGAACTCATCTATTTTCCACCTCATTTATGATTTCCAAGACTTTGATCTAGGAAACTATTTGTCACAACTTCCTCACGGTTTTCTATAAATTCCACATTTCTCTCAAATTCTTCACACCTTTACTTTCTTTCAATTACCATTTTGCATTTTTGCTTTGTTTGTGCTTGCTTGCTTCAAGGTCATGGATACTCCAATTTTCTTGACCTACTCTCACCACTAGAATGTTTTCATGGGTCACATCACAACTCAAAGGCTTGAAAAGGTTTTCTTCATTAGGACTACCAGCTTCACTATGCCAAACTTGTGCTTAGTCATTGGGGAACAATATGTAGAATCTAGAGCTTGCTACTGGTTTAATTCTTACTTGGCTTCTCACTTTGTAGCATTGCTCCTAGGCATTGGGATTTCTATTGAAGATGTTCATTTAGCTGCAAATATGATAATGTGGCCTGAATATTTGGAGAATTGGGATAGTGTCCTATCTATTACACATTAGACCATCAAAATCCCTTCCTTGGATGGTATTCCTTAGTTCCTGGAACATGGGTAAGTAGTTCCACTCCAAACATTCCTCACTAACCTCCATACTCTTAACTTTGAAGTCCATTGAGAAATTGCCTGAAGGAACTTTAAATTTATGCTCTATAAGTTCCATTTTATCTTGCCTATGTTCCTGGTCCTGCTTAATATTTGAGAAGTCTATGGTTAGGGTTTTACATTTGTTCTCATGTATTTATGTAAAAACTTAGTGTCTTATCTTATACCATGGCTGAGTTATATTCGGTCGTTACTTTTTGGAGGAGGGATTTTAAAAACAACTTAAGCCCCCTTGTTTCATCTAGGTTGGGCCCCTTTTGATTTGTCATTTTATTTCCTTCGCTAGACTTTATTATTTCCTAAGTCTAAGGTCACCCCACATTTCCTCTATTAAAACAACTTATGTAATTGTTTGTAGTCAGCCTAGTGATGTCCCCTCGTGCTTTTAACAAATGTTTTATATTTTGCAAAGGGACAAATTTTCATGGTTGTAGATCAATCACCATTCAACCTTAGTCATTCCTTGCTATCCCATGATGACCATGGCACACAACTTTGGTCGATCGTGATATCACAGGAGAGCGCCACATGTCTCATCTGGTGAAGTTGAAGGACTGATAGGAATACTTTAATACATTAATCCAATTTTAATACATTATGTAATGGGTTACTAAAGCAGTTATGAGATGCACATGATTCAAATCAACGGAGATGTTATAATATTGGTAGGAAAGGTGCTCAATGATTAATGATGGAGCTGGCGACTATGTTGAACAAACAGGATTGTCAATGGTTGAGATCCATGGTTGCCTGCCATTGTGTGATTGGAGTTGAAAGGTCTTTACTGATTACGATATCATGGGTAAGCACCACGTGGATTTCCTTGGTGACATAGAGTATACCAGCCATTGTTGCGATGGTGGAGGTCATTCTAGAATGTTTTGAAGGAAGTCGTTTGATGATCCAACCAAAATGAAAGATCGACGGGTAGTATTTTAATTTACATCAAATGCGATTGGAGCCATTGGTGCAGTGCGTGAGTGAGCTTTAAGGGTGAACGAGACATTCTATGGCATGATTTGATTGAAATAAAGAGACCATTTTCCTATTCTATTATATCACAAAGCATTCAAACATTTTCGTGGAGTAGTCTCAAGGCCAAGGATGAACTTATGAGTTGTTACAACAAAGATTAGGGTTTCTGCAAACACAGAGCTGTAAGTTGAATTCTATATTTCCTAGTTAATTTATAATCTAAATTTGGGGAAATTTGTTGTGTGTGCTTGTCACAAGGCTTGTTGATAATTTTTTTAGGGCTATAGGTGAACTATATTGTGGGAAATTGTAATATTTTTTCTCTATAATTTTGTAGTTTAGGAAAGCCCTAGTTTTCTTGAAGTCTAAAAATAAAGGAAGCCCTAGTTTGCTCAAGATGGCACCATCAAAAATTCATTCTGCCCAGATTGACTATCTAAATAGAAACCTATATGGCAATTTCCTAGTTCAATTTCCCTTGTCAACGAATTATAGGAAGAAGGGGTTGGTCTTAATGCGAGGAAAAACCATAGGGTAGGGGTTAGTGTATAATTTTTTCAATATAACTGATGCTAGGGTTCCCCTTACAAGTTTGGAGATGTTCAGACTATGGTTTGGACAAAGGAATTTTCCCCATCCTTTTTCAAATGGTTGGGTGTATGATACGGGGAAGTTGATAGTTCTAAATGTGTTCCGTGATGTGGACTTACTCAAGGTAGTGGCTGCAAGATATGATCCTATCACACAGGTGGTTAGAGAAAATGATGGAAAGGTTCTAGATTAAGCATTAACAGAGAAGATCTCCAAAATTTTTTTGATCTGATTGAGCCCAGTGTGTTCTTGGTTCCTATTGATCTTGAGGGAATGAAGCAGGAGTATGGGAAGATGAAATCACTTTTCAAATTTAAGATGCTCCCACCTCATTTGGCTAGGGCAGGAGGTTCCAAATTTTATATTAGCCCTACTGACCAGGAGCTTTTCAAGTTGGACTATTTTCTAAAACACTTCTTGGCCAATTTCTACTCATTATGTCATATTTTGGGTTATAGTCCCAACATAGTGATGCCTATTGCCTATATGTTCATGGGGGTGCAAATACAACACCCCAATTTCTCTATGATATATCATTTTGCTTCCTATTTGTCTGAAAAGATACATGAAGGGTTGATGAAATTATAGAAAATTGATGCAGGCACCCCCTTTTACTCATATTCTATGTTGATATACATTTTTTTGTTTAAGAATGTTGAGTTCTTTTCTGAGAAGATGAGATTAAAGCAGTTTGTTAATAGAGAAAGGCTGCCAATGCAAGTGTGGACTACTGACCTTTCATATAATAGGGAGAATGATAGTTAATAGAGAAAGGCTGCCAATGCAAGTGTGGACTACTGACCTTTCATATAATAGGGAGAATGATAGTTATGTGAAGTTTGACAACTACTTTGCATCTAGATTGAGAGCCAAACTGTTAGTAAATTTACCTAGAGTTCCTAAGGAGTTGCATGATTTGCTTAGGCCAAAGGGGAGGAGGCTAGATTTAAAAATTTTCCACAATTGGGGTGACATTACCCCATACCCAGTCAGTACTATTTTGAGGGTGTATGGCTTTCAGGGGACCTCACATATATTTCCATATAATGTGCCACCAAGGGTTGGATTTTTTGAGGTTATGTGGTAGATTGGATGTATCCATGAGGATAACCTTACAAGAAAGGGCAAGGGGAACTTCTACCCAGACTATACAGTGGTGTCTGATTTTGTGTTTTCAAAGGGAGGTTGGGTCCATTTTGCAATTTTTTTTTAAGTGTACAATTTGAGTTGTGGTCCTAAGTGGCAACATGATCCCGAGGGTTTCTTCGCCCTATTCAGAAAGAGAATAAAAGGAGGAAAATTTATGCATAAGTTCAATTTTCTTGAGGAGTTGAACAAGGAGAAATGGATAGTTTATGACAAGATATTGACCATTGTGCACAAGATGGATCCAAAATATGATCCATTGATGGAATTTAGTCCATATCACAAAAAGATTGACTTTTTGATGGACAACTTCAAATAAATCATGAGAATTCTGATGACTAAGAGGATAAATTTGGAGTTGGACTTGGGCATATAGGAACAGGCTGTGAGGTCACTTGAAGAAAGGCCATCCTACCAACCTTCAGATGATTGGCCTATTTATAGAAGGAAAAGGAATGCCAATAGTGATGAAGAAGAAGAAGATAGAAAGGGAAAATAGATAATGAAATTTCCTGAACAACCAGGTCCAAAGCTCAAAACACCTGGGGCAATTAAGATAATTGATTTAGAATCATCACTTGAGAAAATTCCCTCACCACCACTATCAACACCAAGCCCCAAGAGGTGAAGGATTAAGTAGTCCCAAGAGGACTTGTTGGATGAGATTGTTGTCACTGATCAAGATATGCAGATGGGTATGCCTTCTCCTCCCAGACCAGTTGAATTGGTTCTATTAGATTTGGATATGAAGCGTAAATGTGTGCAAGATGCAAGGATGGAGGCTTGTAAAGAGTTTCTAGATGATGATGCCTTTGTAAAAAAATCAGTCTTCTTGCAACTGGTATGGAGAATGAAATTGGAAGAATATCAAGAGAAGCATGCAAGAAGAGAAGAGAATTGAGACCTGATAGGTCAGACCAGGAGAACGATGATGAAGTGAAAGTTGAGTTAGTGATTGAATTCAAGACAATCACTCTTGAGGAGAGGGGAAATTTGGTCAATCAAGCTAGTGTCTTGATTCTTCCTGAGTGGGATGATGGGAGTTTTAAATTTCAAAGGGGGGAGGCTAGGGTTTTAAGGTTTTGAGTTACCCATGGTGATATAAACTATCAAATTTTGAAACCCTCATGTTATATTTTAATGATGAATTTCTACCGAGGGTAATTGGTCACTTAAGTGATCCAATTGAGCCTTTCCTCCATGCTCTTATCGACCCCTTTCACCCAGCCTATCGGTCTATTTTTTCCACCTAAGCTTAAATATTTATACCATTGAAGGATGTACTGGCCGGTCCCACCTGAATATGCTACATGTCCTATATGAAGTTTGGCTAACCGTCTGATCACAGGTTTTCATCTCGATTGTTCCTCACAAACCTCTTAGGTATGTCTGTTGATGTCACTAAAGTGGTGTGAGGTCTATGAGATGCCACCATCTATCATATACAGAAGCATGGGGTCATTTCCCGAGGTGCCAGTAGTGACAGATGGATGTCATTTCACTAGTGGAATTTTAATGATGGGGATTAATAATGACCATCCCTCATAGGTCTCCCACAAGCAAAGTAAATGTTCCTAAAGTACTGTGAGGTCTGCGAGAAAGTGACACCTGGCTTGGCTCTTAAAACAATAGGGCTAGGTGGGGCCTATTGTTCGATCGTGACCTCCTATTTTCATGGGTTATGATTGGTTGTGTTCTTTCCTAGGCGATGATCTAGATTTTAAAAGTTCGTTGACTCAATCTGAGTCGTCTGACTTGCTAGGTTTGTTCTACATCAATGGTGCTATTTCAAAGAAGTTACTGATCATTAGTGTGATGAGCTTTTACACTCTAAAACTTATTTTATTAATGGCGCAAAATTTTTTAGAGGATTTTCTCCTGATCTCCTTGCATGCAACTAGTAACCTCTTGATATAAACAATGATCCACTATACACCTAGAATAAATTTGTGGTGGCAATATCAGCCACTAGGCATTCACATACCCATGTGAAGATCTAGGAAATTAATGCTCCCTACACCTAATTATTCTATAAGTAATGGTTGAGTTGCTCTATAGTATCTGTGATCCCTAAAATTTTATATCCTAATATGAGATGCTAAACAAACTAATGATGCAATAAGAGGAAAGTAACACAAAGTGGACACCTCAATGATTAGCCTAAGGAAATGATAAACATGAAAGCAAGATGAAAAAAATTAAGATTGATTATACCTTCATGCTACTTCTTCCTTGGTTGGCCCTTTGATCTTTGAATATTTGTGTGCTCTTTGGATTACAAGCTAAATTAAATATGCAAAGTGATATGCAAGATGGGTGAAGACATGGTAATGGTGAGATGCTGAATTCTATGGTGGATGAGAGTTCAAATGGTAGTTTTGAAAGAGTTTTGATAGCAAAAGATTCATTTCTAAAATGAGAGAAATGAGGGGGTATTTATAGAACAATTTTAATTCTCTAGAGAATTTAATGGTTGAGATTGAGCCAACAAGATCAAGATGAAGGGCTATGGTGAGTTGAAGACTCACAAGCCCTCACATTTTGACATATGGAATGTGAGATGGCCTAGGGTGGGATGATGTGGAAATGAGGTGAAAGAGAGGTACATGATGTGGATGAAGGACAAGTACCTTGTAGGTACCTTGGGGGATGAGAATATTTCCTCAAAAAGGAACTTCTTGTCCTCAAATGAGAATGAAAAAGACATTTGAGCAATTTTAGAATTCCTCAAAAATCTCCATGGGAAATGGGAAAGTGGTTGGAGAGATAAATGTGAATTAAAAATTCACATGCTTACGAGAGTCTATTGGATAAGAGAGGGTTTCCAAAAAGTTGGGGATTTTTCACATGTGAGTGATGGGACAAGTCAAAGGTTCTATAAGTCCTTGGCACATGTAAAGTGACAAGTTAATTCTTCTAGAACCTGCATGGGGATGGGGTAAACCTTGGAATGATAAAATGTGAATTAAAAATTCACATGGGGAAGAGAGGAGCCTTGGGTGAATAAATGTGAATTAAAAATTCACATGGGAAAGAGAGTCAAGGCCAAGAAAGGCAAGTGGAAAGGTTGACCAAAAAAGGTATGCCAAATGTGGCTAATGACTTTGATTAAGGTTATGAAAACACAATATTATGATAATTAATGAGAGATTAGAGGCAAGTGGGAGATTATGGAGGATGTGTCACTAATCTTGATTAAGTGGTGCACATCCTAATCGTGGATTAATTAATTTAATCCAGATTAAGAGAGGATTATGGAGAATGTGACAAGGAGAGAGAAAAAGAGGGTTTAAAAATTAGTTTTAATTCAAATAGGTCAAATGAATAAATTAAATAAATTATCCTATTTATTTAATTTAGAGAAGAGAAGGTGTTAGGTAAAGTATTTAATTATTCAATTACATACTTTAGGAACCTTAGGCAGAAAATGAAATAATGATTAAATAAATTATTTAATCACTATTAATAAAATAGATGAATAGAGTAGATGATTTTGATCATGTGGAAATGATCAAATTTAGATTTCTACATTTTTCCCCTCTTCGAAGTACCGTTAGAATAACCATGCTTCAAAGAAAGAAAATGTAGATGACTCTATAGAGGAAGTAACCAAAAGATAATGCCCCAGCATGGGGAAGAGGACCTGAGCTATCCAATTAGTGGAGGAATGGATGAAGATGCTCCAATCCTGGAAGGGATTGACTATGGTGGGGAAAAATAGATAAATGTGAAGGGTTGTCTTGCTCAAGAGGATGACGTGGGAAAAAGAGGGGTCCCGGGTGACTTCTCGATAGGAAGAAATAGATGGTATGGTTGGAAAGAGTACAAAAATTAGGCAAGTTTTTTCTTTGAACGAAGTCAATCAAACAAATGGGGTGCAAATGGAAGCTCTAGGAAGGGAAGGGATTAGTCAAAGGAAAAAAGGGGAAAATAAGAGGTAAAAAATACCTCTTAAAAAAAGGGGGGAAAATGAATATAACATAATTTTAGAAATTACATCACCTCATTTGCACTGTAGCAGTTGAGAGAAGAGGAGAAGAGAGCAAGTAGAACACTCTATGCACTATTTTCATAATTTTAACACATTTTAAATGTTCTATTGAAAATGTAAGAAATGGGTTTTGTGGGCGGGTTGGGGTAGAAAAATGGGTAGTCGAGAAGATTAAAATAAAAAATAAAAAAAAATTGGGTTGGAAAAATGGGGGAGGGGGAAAAGGTGATTCACTCACAGAGGGGAAAATACGCCCTCCGAAGGGTGGGTTTGCGTCAGCGTGGGGTAGGTCCGCCCTAAGGCTGGGCAGATAGCTGCTGCCGCGACCAACGGTAGCCCTATCGAGTGCCACCCCACGACTAGCGATAGCGACGTTGCCTGTCAGCAAGCGGAATCGCCCCAGCTCGGGGCGGCTCCGCCTTGGCTCAGGGTGGGTCCGCCCCATGGCCAGGGGTGAGTCTTCCCAGCTCGAGGCAGGTCCGCCCCGTGGCTAGGGGCAGGTCAGCCCCGACGTAGGGCATGTCCACCCCGGCTGGGGGTGAGTCCACCCTACGGCCAAGGGCAGGTCTGCCTTGATGCAGGGCGGGTTCGCACCATGGCTATGGGAAAATTTTCCCTAGCCCAAGAGGGGGGAGGGAGAGGGTAGGGGTGAGGAAAGAAAGAGAAGAGAGAGAGAGGAAGAAAATGTAAGAGAGGGAAAGTCCCAGGGCCAGAAAAGAGATTGAAAAGGATTGACAAGGTGGATGTTATGATTGCAATTTTTTGGTCGATTGCGGACACATGAGCGGAGGCCAGAGGCACTGGTGGTGACTATAGAGGCCATGAGTGGGGTGAACCATGCAACATTGGAGCAGATGAGGTTATTGCACTTAGTGCAGTTTTTGGAGATGAGAGCGCATCGAGCAATGCTAATAGCCTTGATAGAGAGATGGAGCTCATCGACATCGACCTTCCATCTTTCGATAGGGGAGATGATGGTGACACTAGAGGATGTGTGGCAGATTCTGAGGTTGCCAATAGCAAGTCGGTTAGTGAGCGAGGTGGTGTTAAAAGGAGCACAGTTGGATGAGACCATCCTAGTATTATTTAGGCGAGATGATTTTTTGATACAAAGGGGTCAAATAGATGTATACAAATGCTTAGCCTTGGGGTTACCAGCATTACCACTATATTTGTGTTGCCTGATTAGTGGGATACTACTGCCAGATCAGAGTAGATGATTCTCTAGCTTATGGTATATGGAGGTGATTTGACATATTGTCGAGTGGCGGGAGGGATAGTTTTCCTAGGGGTCATGTGTTTTGGCCCAATTATATCGAGACATGCATGTGATCTGTTATTGGGGGATGCAGAGCATGACACATAGGATATTATTACAGGTGTGGGGTTGGGAGCATATCATGATGACAAGACCCATAGTGGTGAGGAGAGGAGTGTTTGATGATAGAGAGCCAGTGGCTTGGGAGTACAGGGCAAATAGGGGCTATGTCCTATGGTATGAGATGCAGGGAGAGATGGATCAGTGGAGGAGAGCATTTGATGAGGTATGGGAGGAGGAAATAGTATGGCGGCCATATATGTATTGGTGGTTTAGGGGATGGAGGGCCAAGGATGAGAGACATTAGGGTTTCTTCAGATGTAGATGTGTCCTAGTTGGGAGTCAGCCACACATAGTGGAGGTGCCTCATCCGGATAGGGTGGAGAGGTAGTTTGGACTTATGCTAGAGAGGTGCCATGGGGTGAGAGGTTGTCAGCAAGGGAAATGAGGGAGGCGTGGGTGATGGTAGGTGGGGTTCCCTATCTAGGGAGGGGCATGGGTCCAGAAGATGCTAGAGTGATAGATCGGTATGGTTGGTGGTTTCGCAACCACCAATGGGAGAGGATTACATCGGAGGAGCTTACTATGGGAGCTATGGACTGGGGGCTAGAGGATGGGTAGGAGTAGGGGGGGCAACAGGAGGGGGGATAGGAGTAGAGGCAATACGAGGAGGGGGGATAGGAGGAGGGGGTACAGGATGATGCGGGACATCAGAGTGGCGGGGTGGATGAGGGTGGGGCTAGAGATCAGCCAGAGAGGAGGAGGAGGATTGGGAGGAGGCAACCTCGAAGGAGGGCTAGGAGAGATGTGGGGGAGGAGATGGAGGCAGGAGGGCTAGGTGATGGGGGAGGGCTACTAGATAGATAGGGATTGGTGGTTGAGTTCAGTGGAGGCAAGTGCAGGTGATAGTTGAGCAAGAGGAGAGGAGGGCTATAGATCTATAGGAGGGAGAAAAGGAGGGGAAAATTTTTGAGGACGTCCCGGGAGGATGACCGAGAGTAGTCGATAGAGGAGGGTCCAGCCAGAGATTTGAGTGGAGCAGGAGTCCCATACAATAGGGATGGGTGAAGATAGTGAGGATTCAGGGGGAGAGAGGCATACTGATGGGTAGCTGAGGAGATTGATGAGGGTGGGGAGGAGAGGATAGCCAAGGAGGATTCAGTTAATGAGTTGGGTGGAGCAGGTTTAGGAGGGGATAGAAGGGGAGGCTATGGACATGGATGTGCAGGTGGTGGAGCCTTTAGTAGTAGTACCAGTGGCTGTAGTTGAGGACCCAGTGATTTTATTGAGAGTCCCAGGTGAGGCTATGGGTGTTGGAGGAGGGTAGAGGTAGAGGTGTACAGGGTGCAAGAGGCAGAGCAGGTAGAGTTTTATGTGGTGGTGACTCGGCTGATGACCGATGTATGAGAGGCTGAGAGAGGGAGGGAGGAGATGCGAGTAGAGATGGAGAGAGTATAGGGTGAGATGGCTCAGGTGATTTAGGATCGAGACAGGTTAGAGGCAGTGATGACAGTAGCACAGATGCGGGGTCAACCAGAGCCAGTAGGGGGAGGAGATCATGTCTCAGTGGAGTTTTTTTCAGTGAGCCGAGAGGGATATGGAGACATTGAGAGTTTAGATGGTGGGACTTTTGGGGGAGAGGATAGCTTTGCAGGAGAGGGTATCTACTATAGAGGTATCTTTAGAGGAGATGAGAGTGAGGGTTGAGGCTACAGAGGCTAGATTAGAGATAATGCAGAGAGAGAGAGAGAGAGAGTGCACAAGAATAGGTGCAGGTGCTACAAGGGGAGAGGGATAGTTTTCCAAGACAGGTCCAGATCCTACAATTTTAGAGAGATGTCGCAGTGGTGCAGGAAGAGAGTACCGAGAGGGATATACCTATGAGGTAGTCATAGAGATTGCATGGTGATGGGATAGAGTTAGTTGTATAGGGCTTGCAGGAAGAGCTACAGACTATACAGGTAGAGAGAGAGAGGACCATAAAGAAAGTACGATTGCTGATAGTGACACATGAGGCATGGGAGCAGGAGCAATGAGCCATCAGTAGAGAGCGGGATAGATACAGGTATGAGCCGAATGCCACCAGGTTCTAGGCTGGGTAGAGAGATGAGTACATACATGAGGTGGGCTATTGGAGATTTACGTATGAGCAGGCAGTGATTGATCTGATGCAACATACTATGCGGTATGTTAGGCAGGTACCATAGATGTCGATACCATCCCAGTCATTAGGGACACGGACCAAAGGGTACAGTGATTTTTAGCTGACTGCTTCGTGATTTGGGACTCCAACTCATGAGTCACAGGGAACTCCAACATACAGGGGGCCAGTGCCTGAGTCTCCTTAGAGGTTAGGTGTGGGTAACTCAGGGCAGTTAAATGACAGGTGACAGAATACAAGTGTTTTGATAGGTACTGGATGGAGGTGTAGCACATATTCTTAGACTATGCTTCTTATTTGAGGATGATATGTAGGTGGTTATGATGTGACTATATTATGGATATGATCATTATATTATTTTGATGATGATATGTGATGGTCCCCATTGACATTATGTCAAACATTTTTGTGATGGATGATTTATGTTATGCATATGGTGTTATATTGATGTTTGTATGATAGATGATGTATGTTATGCACATGTATATGATGAGTTGTGTTAATATAGATGTTGTGCCAATGTATGATGTTAATGATTTATGAATGGTAATGCAATTGTATATATGATGTAATTAATATGGTCCTGATAATGATGCATAGGTGGGTATGAAAATATATGGAAATGTATGGATGAATGAACCTAATGAATTAATACAATATGGATAAATGAAACTAATGAATTGATGCAAATGGATAAATGAACCTAAATGAATTGATGCAAATGGATAAATAAACCTAAATGAATTGTTGCAAATGGATAAATGAACCTAAATAAGTTGATGCAAATGGATAAATGATGAACCTAAATGAATTGATATAAATGGATAAATGAACCTAAACGAATTGATGCAATATGGATAAATGAACCTAAATGAATTGATGCAAATGGGTAAATGATGAATTGACACACTAAATGTAATGTAGACATAAGTATCAATCGGTAGGTGATAGGCATAGGGTGTGTGGGGCATAGTACCTACCAAGAACCGTAAGGATTCTGAGAAGGAAAGTCAGTAAGAAGGAGTGAGAGTTTGCACAACCAAAATCAGGAGTCATAGATGTAGGAGCAAGATTGGATGAAGGGGGAATATGCAATGAGATGAAATGCAACATGAATGCAAGTTTCCATCCTTTAGAGCACTATTTTTTTCTATAGGATAAGACATCGGGCGTCAGGGTACATAAACCAAGATAGATTAGTGTCCAATGCATAAAAAAAATGCAACAAACAAGAAGGCTATCCCAATACCCCAAAGTCGTGATGACTTTGGTCGGGCCAGGTATTGGAATAACCACGAGCACAAAGCGATGCCCCCACATAACGCAAGATCTTGGAGGAATCTTGGTGGGTACTACGTGGAGCATCCCAATAGATAGAAATAATAAAACACTCAAGAGATGCCCCTATGTTGACTAGGAAAAACACACCATAATATGATGGATCATGGCGATCTTGACTATTTAAAAGAGGGATCTCAAATAATAAACAAAATCCAAAAGTACCAAAAGATCACAATCAATTGCAAGCATCCTTTGCCATAAGATCCCAAGGATGGATGGGGTTGATGTGGTATGTTAGGAAGGATGCATCGTGTTAAAACCAATGATGGATACTAAGCTAAAGTGACCTAGATGACACAAGATAATTGCCATTGGGAAGATTTTTTGATATGAGAAGATCTTGTTTGTGAAGAATCAGCAATGATAGGGATATACTTGACAACAAGACAACGAGAGGACAAGACACCACCTAAAGACCTAGGGGCTTGGGGGTTGATCAAAGATCAGCCTTGCCTACATAAAAGCACATAGCCCTCATAGTTCAGGAAAAGACCATCGTAGAAGAGCGGAAGGTGGACTGATGGAAATTGATGGATGACCAAGACAAACATAATCCCCAAGGGTAGATCAAAATATCAACCTTACCTATGTGAAAGTGCAAGGGCAATGTAGTTCGGATAGGACAAAATAACGAGGATGGACAAGATTGAAAAAATGGACTATGAGGACAGATGATGAAGGACAAAAATTCCTCGAGGGCTGGTCAAAGATTAGCCTTGCCTACGTGCAGGCGTAGAGGTGTCGTAGTTTAAGAGAAGACATGATGAGACCTAGATGGAGACGAACATGAGGATTGAACCTAAATGGAGACAACCATAACAATGAGAGGACACAAGCTCATATTAGGATAACAAGATCAAGATGTCGGATAGCGGATGATGGTCATTCAATGCTCAACTAGAAGTATACCAAGCGATGTAGTGATGCAAGTGGATGGGAGGATATGGGGATTGAGGAACCGATGGATAAGCCATAAAGTAACCAGAATGCGAGGTAGATAATGATTAAGCCCTATATGAGAGGTGCCTATTGCCAGGTTTTCACCAATTGTACATATCCAAGGCACCATGCAGGGGTGGTTTTCACCATAGGATGAATTATTTCTCTTTAATATTATTGGATTTTATTGATTTTTTGATTTTTTTTGTATTTTTTGAGATTTACCAAGAAGGATACCCCAGCTAACCTAAGTATAGAAATTCTTCAGGTGCATGATTTTGATGAGTTCTTCCAAGGGCTCCCCTTCAGCGGTGGATAGCCTATAGGCGCCATAACCATACTTTGTGGTGATGACATAAGGGCCCAACCAATTTGCTTCAAACTTAACCTTTTTCTCTTGATCTTGCTGATTCTGTTGATTCTCCTTAAGGACCAAATGACCAAAATTGAATTGGCGAGGGCGGGATTTCTTATTGTAGCTCCTTTTGAGTTGGTGTTGATAGGATTGCAGATGGTTATAAGCCTTGACCCATTTTTCATCCAACAATTCCAATTGTGCCAGGCGTGCCACTCGGGTGTCTTTGTTAGTGATGAGATTCTTGAGTGATATTCAGAGTGAAGGGATTTCAACTTCGATTGGCAAGATGGCTTCAGCACCATAGACAAGAGAGTATGGAGTAGCACCGATGGGGGTACAGATGGATGTACAGTAGGCCCAAAGAGTAGAATGGATATGGAGGTGCCAATCTCAGCCAGTGCTATTGACCATTTTATTAATGATTTTGATCAATGTTATGTTTGTTGCTTCTGCTTGTCCATTACCCTGGGGGTAATTGGGGGTGGACCAATGATGTTGGATATGATATGTGACATAAAGGAGCTTCATACACTTATTCTTGAATGGCTTTCTATTGTTGGTGATGATGGCGGAGGGGATACCATACCTGCAGAGGATGAACTTAGAGATTTGAACACCAGTGATTTAAGTGAGTGGTATGGCTTCCACCCACTTGGTGAAGTATTTAGTGGCTATGATGATAAAAGTGTGACCATTAGAGGATGGCGGGTAGTAGATATTTCCAATCAAGTTGAAACCCCTATATAAAAATGGCCAGGGTGTCGTGATAGGTTGTAGCTCTTGTGTCAGAGCGTGAATCAAATTTGCATGTTGTTGACATGAAAGACACATTTTGACATATTCACAAGCATTATGTTCCATTGTAGGGTAGTAATACCCTACTCGTAGAATCCATTTGGCTAGGGTCATACCATTAGAATGGGCCCCACAAATGCCACTATGCACTTCTTCTAATTCCATGCAGCTTCAGTTTTGTTTAAACAATGGAGGAGAGTTCCACCATACCCACATCAATAAAGTGTATCACCGATGACGGTGTAGCAGGTAGTGCATTGGATAAATGATTTACATTGGTTTCTCATGAGATCATGCGGGAGGGTGTTGTCATGAATATAGGTGTAAATTTTGTGGTACCAAGGGGATTCAAGACCTACAATATCACACACCATGTCACTCTAAGGGATATCGTACACTAGGATTAGGAGTTGCTCGACTAGGAACTGACAATTTGTGCGGTCTTTTGGAATGTCGAGGAGAGAACCAATGGTAGCCATAGAGTCTGTTGCCTTATTCTAGAGTCTCCAGATTTGCTAAAATTGGATGGAGGTGAAATTTTTTTTGAAGTCATCCACCATACGTTTGTAAGGCAACAAATTTTTGTCTTTTGTTAGAAACTCATCATTGACCTATTTTATGACCAACTGGGAGTCACCAAAAACTTGCAGATGAGTGATGTGCCATTAGACTACAATTCTAAGGCCTGTGAGAAGGGCTTCATATTCGGCGATGTTGTTGGTGCAGGGAAAAGCCAATCTGAATTTTTTCGGTATGTAATCGCGTTGAGGGGTGATAAGAAGGACTCCTGCCCTTGATCCATTATTAGTGTGTGATCCATCAAAGTACAGTGTTGATGTGGTAGCTTCTCATACTACAAAAACTCCTTCATCTGGAAATTCAACTTCTATGGGGTAGGCATCTACTAACAGAGCATCTACCAATTGATCTTCTATTACCTATCCGTTGATTGCTTTTTTGTCCACATATTCTATATCAGATTCACTATGGAGAATGATCCATTTAGCCATTTGGCTAGTTAGGGATGTCTTAGATAACAAGTACTTGAGGGGGTCCACTTTTGATATCAACTTTATCAGATGGCTAAGCATATAATGACGTAATTTTTGTGTATTAAAGACCACAACGAGACACGCTTTCTCCATTGGTGACTAATTAAGTTCATAACCAACTAGTGTTTGGCTAATGTAATAGATTGCTCATTATTTTGAGGATTCATCATGTTGTGCCAACAATTCCCCCAATGCAACTGAAGTGGTAGAGATGTATAGAAAGAGAGGTTTTCTAGCAATAGGTGGCATCAAGATTGGTGGGTGGGCCAATTATTATTTGATCATATCAAAACCCAACTAACATTGTTGATTCCATTTGAAGGTGGTGTCTTTATTTAGAAGGTGAGTGAATGACTGACATTTATCTGCAAGTTAGGCTATAAACTGATAGATGGATTGTAGCTTTCCTTGAAGGCTCCTTAACTATTTCAGGTTTCTAGGTGGAGGCATATCCATGATATCTTTTACTTTAGTAGGGTCAACCTCGATTCCCCTCTGAGAGACTATGAAGCCCAACAATTTCCCTGATGTGACACCAAACACACACTTTTTCGGATTCATTCTTAGCTTGTACTACTCCAAGCACTCGAAGATCTTTTTCAGGATGGTAGGGTTCTCTTCTCTGGTTTCGGATTTTCCTAGCAAGTCATCAACATAATCTTTCAAGATAATTTGGATGAGGTCATGGAATATAAGTCATTGCTCATTGATATGTTGCCCTATCATTTTTGAGGCCAAAGGGCATGAAATTTTAACAAAAGGTACCCCAAGGTGTTGTAAATGTAGTTTTGTGTTGATCTTCAAGGGAAATTCGGATATGATTGTAGCTAGAGAAGCCATCCATAAGGGATATCATCTCATGTCCTATAGTAATGTCAACCAACATGTCGATGTTAGGCAATGGGAAGTCATCTTTTGGATAGGCTTTGTTAAGATCCCAAAAATCTGTGCAAATTTTTATGTCTCCATTAGGTTTAGCAACATGTACTATATTGGAAATCCAATCGGAATAATTAATGGGTCTAATGAAGCCAGCATCTAGTAATTTTTCCAATTCTTTTTTAACTAATAGTGCTACCTACGGGTGCATCTTTCAGAGCTTCTTCTTGACAGGTTTGGCATCTAGACGAACATCCAAATGGTGTACAACAATATTAGGATCCAGGCCGGGCATATCAGAAAAAGACCATGCAAAATTGATAACCCCTTCTCGAAGAATTTGGACAATGGTGAGGTATTCTTTTTCTGATAAAGATTTGGCTACATAAGTGATCCTTGGATTTTCTTCTATCCCCAAATTTACCTCTTGAGTCTCTTCAATGAGAATAGAAGACTACTCAGATATTTGTGTTCCCACAAGGGGAGGATGAACGTCCCCATCTTCCAGTTTCGTATTGAGGTTTTCAATGTCAGATACACCCTTTTTTATTACTTTATCGTAGTCAAAAAGTGTCTCAGTGAGGTTTTCACTTGGTGACCTATTTTTTTTTTGTTTCTTTTTTCTTTTGCGATTAGGGCATTCATCTTCCCCCAATCCCATGTGATGTATGTAGGTATCCTCTGAGGGAAATGTGTCAATAGGTGTTCTACCTTGTAGGTCATGATCTATATGTTCAGGATGTTTGAGGGATAAGGTCATGGTGCAAATAGACAAGCATTCAAACATGGCACGGAGGTCAACGTGATTCAAATCATCGTATGTGTGTATGATGGACTCTTCTTCTGGTATGTCTTCGAGGGAACCATCGTCAACACTAATATTGTTAGAAGTTCTAGAGGATTTTATAGGACCCTTCTTTTTAGTATCATAACCCAAGCCAAGATTTCTTGGTTGCATTGTAGTTGGTTCAATGGGTTGGCATTTTCCTTATTCTTTCATGCCAAGGCCTCCACCTTGGTAATGACACTTTTCAACAAACTTGGAGGCACATGGATAAACTTCTTGAAACTATTGTATAAGAGGATGTGGTGGCTCAGGTTCCTCTATTAAACCCATTAACTGATATATTCTTTTATTTGATCCTGAAGGGATCCCAGATCATTGAATGTTGTCAAACCCATGTTCTTGGAGGGAGTGTGAGTGTCTTTTCTTCCACTTTTGGTACTGGAAGAGTTGGTTGTCCATATGTGTGAGGTGAGGGTGGCATGGTTTCCACATTTAGTGTGGTATGCATTTTGTATTCACCACATCTCTTGTCTATGATCTGGACCTTGGTGACGGTGGAAGCGGTGTGGATGATGGTGGAGATGAGGTGTTTAGTGTATTGGTGGATGGGTCAGAATCAGATGTTGGAGATGCCCCCATTTCGACTCATGGGCAGTAATGTGAATGTGGAAAGGAAGCTTCCAAGGCACGACAATATTCAAAAGGTTGGTGATCAACTTGTATGGTAACTTCCACTCCTTGAAATGGGAACTTTAAACATTGATGATAGGTGGATGGGATGACTTACATATAATGAATCCATGGATGGCCAAGAAGAATGTTGTATGGAAGTTCAAGGTCTAGAACATGACACATAGTGTACTTTACAATGGAGCCCACTTGAATAGGGAGGAAAATAATTCCTTCAGAATCCCACTCTGCGTTATCATATGCCTTGATGGTGATAACTTGACTTCTTAAATCAGCTTGGGTGTATCCAACCTATTGTATGAATTTTAATGTGAAAAGATTTAGGGCTAAACCATTATCTATCAGTACCCTTTTTACTTTTTGACAACTTATGCCAACCTCGAGATGAAGGGGGCCATTGTGGCTTGAATCAATGGCATGTCTTTTTGGCTAAAGGCTAGCTAATAGGTTGATGAGAGATTGCCTATCAATGCTTGGAATTGGGTAGGGCCAATATCTTCGAGAACTTGTGTGCTTTGGAAATCCTTAGTCAAGATGTCCTCATGCGTGGGAGATGACTTAAGAAGATCTAAGATGGATATTTGGGCCGCAGTCTTTCCTAGGTGGTCTAGGATGTTATATTGTGGATTGACGGATGGTCATTGGGTAGATGGAGGAGCTGCAGGGACTGTGATGTGGGTTCGTCGAGTGGTAACAACACATTTTGGATATTTTTCTTTGACATGTATCATAGATACATGTGGCTCCACTTGTTCTACATATGAAACCATACCTTGATAATTGTATGGCACATTTTTATAGCTAATGTTATTGGTGTTGTTACCTTGATTATTGTTATTGCTAGATCCAGGATTAGAATTGGAAGTACTAGGACCCTGATTATGGTTAGAAAAAGTGTTTTGATATATCTGGAGTTGAGCATTGGATGAAGATGTTGTGTTAGCATCTACATGGATTTCACATCAATTGATGAGGCCTTAAATGTAGGTTTTTAGGCCTTGTCATTTATCTAAAGTATGTCCCTTAATCTTGTGAAATTCACAATATTCGTTGTCTTTAAACCAAACAGGTTTGGGTTTAGATGTATCAAGAGGTTTGGTGATAGGATACATGATGGGATAATTATCTTGAAGAAGCTTTTTAAACACAATGCTAAGGGGTTGTCCCAATTGAGTGAACTGTCAGTTGTTTCCCCCTTGGTTATTTTGGTTGGATTGTAGTCATGGTGCCCCTTGGGGGATGGATATGGCATTATGGACTAATGGTTGTTGCTGAGGAGGGTATTTTTGTGTGGTGGTGGCCACCTGAACATGCTTGGTGTCAATGACACCATCATTGACAACTTTTTTATTTCTATTCCAATAATGAGGTTTATCCCCAAAGGATTTCTCTTTATCAGAATTAAAATGTTTGACTTGCCCTTTTGCAACAAGGGCTCGTTCCAAGATGGGGCCCTTCTACACAAGTGCCGCAAAGGTGGTGATACAATGGAGTTGGAAGTTATGAGCCATATCTGGGTGGGAATTTTTGATAAATAATGTGACCATGTCTTTTTCTAATGGCGGGAATTTCATTCTACTGGACAAGGCACACCATCTTTGCAAGCAGCTTGCAAAGGTCTCTCCATCACATTGTTTTTCTTTTAGGAGATCTACTGTGCCAATATCCTTCTCTAGATTAAAAGAGAAGTGGAAGACAAACTGTTTGGATAATTGTGCAAAGGTTTTGATAGATCCTTTTTCAAGGCCCATAAACCAGTTAAGGGAAACTCCTTGTAGAATTTTAGGGAAAAGTCGGATAAGATAATTGTCATTATGCACGACCTCTTGGAAATGGGCTTAAAATTCTTGAAGGTGGGCTCTAGGGTCCCTGGTTCCTTTGTATTTATGAAATTTTGGTATCTCAAAATTTTTTGGAAAAGGAATCAAGGAGATGGAGGGATGAAAAGGATAAGGACTTATGTCCTTAAACTTGAATGTTTGTTTAGCCGCTCCAGCTTGTAGATCCTTTAGTGTTGCTTTTACTTCTTCCAAGTCCTTATTGGTGGGAGTTGTGGGAGTCAAAGTGGAGTGATTATATGGATATTATTGTGGATATGATGAGGATGGCCATACCATTGTCAGATCATAGATGGGTTGAGTTGGATACGAGTGTGTTTGCTGATTATAAGTGGATTGATAGTTGGATGATTAATTGTGATGAGTGGGAGCCACTTACTGTTGATAGTAGGAAGTGAGGGATGAGTCCTGTTGTTGTGTAGCATTTTCGTAATATGTGGAGGTAGGGCCTCTTTGTTTATGTGATTATGGTTGTTGATAATAGGAAGTGTAAGGTGCCCCCTGCTAATAAGTTGGTTGTTGTTGAAAGTAGGGAAGATAGGATTGGTATTGTTGCACAATGGTGGGTTGTTGCATGGCATATGGGGATGGATTGGATGTTTGTTGGTGGGGATGATGTTGAGGTTGCAAAGGATTGGTGTAAGGTGGTGGTTGGGTATGTGTTTTTTTTTTAGAATTCTGATGAGGATTCATATTGAGATGGGATGGAATAGTGTATGTGCTAGAGGGATGATAGAGGTACTTAGTAAGCGGGTTATGGTGTGTTTGTGTATGGATATGCACATGTTGTTGTGGGGGTCATTGTTGTGGTTGTTGTTGATGAGATGGGTGAGATGATATATGTTGTTGCTGGGGGCAACCATGAAAGGGTTATGCAGTGGTGGTTGTGGTTTGAGATAGGCTGAACTACTTGATGTTATGGTTGTGTAAGAATGGTGGTGTGTTGCAAATGTTGTGGATGCAAGGGTTGAGATGAATCTAGAGTGGTAGCAGTATGTTGTGGTGAATCTGGTAGTGTGGTGGGTTGGTGTGGATTATTTGGAGGTAAAAAATTGGTAAGCATAGGTGCGCCCCCAATATTAGTATATGGGGGAGGAAGTGGTGGAGTGGATGGGATGTATGATGGCATTCCATAGGTATGAGGATCATTAGGATCTAGTGGTGGAATAGTAGATTTTGTGGTAGAAAGATGAGGATACTCTTGGACTTGATGGATGACAGCGTTTCCAAATTTGGGGTGGTACCAGTTGTCCATGGGTGCACTCTTGGGGGCATAGGGATTTCCTCGAACATTTTGGGAAGCTTGCATATCAATAGATGTTGGGAGGACATATGGTAAGGTATCAAATTCTAATGGTGGTTTGAATCCCTTCATGAGTAGGGTGGAAAGGATATTATCCCCACGTTCATTTACGAGCTGATCTATCATTTGGACATTGGTAGGATTACTAAGATATTCGTCAATGGTGACTTCAGGTTGATTGACCATGTTTTCGTCACTGGGTGGTGTGATATTCTGGATGTTGGTGTTTGATTGGGATGAGAAGTTGTTATGGGGATCGTGGGGATTGTTTGGAATGTTATGGGTATCTTGAGGGACATTTGGTTGGGAACCTTGGGTTTGTTGGTCTTCCATTTTCTTTTTTGTTTCTGAACAGGTCTGAACGGGCATGAACGTGCAAAACAACTAAGTGATTTCAACATGCAACTTCTAAAGGATGATCTAGGTGATGATTTGGATTGATTGATTTAGATTGGTCTAGGATTGTAGGATTGGTTGGATGTTGGACAGATTGATAAGATGATGGATCAATTGATGATGTATCAATTTGATCATTTGGATAAGGATTGGATTTGATTAGATGATTTTGATTGGATGATGGGATTTTGATCGGATTTGGATAGATTGGATTGGATTGTTTGGATCAATTGGATAAGATTGGATTAATTGATGATGTATCAATTTGATGATTTTGATAAGGATTTGGTTGATGGATCAATTGATGCTGTATCAATTTGATGATTTGGATAAGGATTGGATTTTTTTTTATGATTTTGATTGGATGATATCACATTTGGATAGGTTGGATTGGATTGTTTGGATCAATTGGATAAGATTTATTTGGATTGGATTATGGATTAGGATTGGTTGATGGAGGGTATCTTAAAACCCAATTCAGAAATCACCCTAAGTGACCTATAACGTTGGTTGATTAGATTGAGCTAGCTAAATCAATGGTCACGATGCCGAATCTGCCTTGAGATAAAAGGGGGTTGATTTTGGCCAATGATGTTGACTTACAAAAAAAATATTCCTCAAGATAGAAGCGAATTGATTAGGTTGAAGACAATGATTGATATGTAGGATAACGATCAAACTTAACGCCTTGGTCAATTCAAGAGATAACTCCAAGGTTTAAGGGATTTTGTGTTGAGAGATGATGATGAATGCAAATGAAAGATGTGTTGTTGAAGTGATCTTTTTGGAGAGTGCAAATGTTTAGGTCACACTGTAAGATGATAGAATGGGTTCCCAAATTGTGAAATGATCAATGTGAATGTGGTAAATGGTCATTTAGAAAGGTTAAATGGAGGCTTCAAATGGTCAAATGGATGTTCGGATTGGTTAAATGAGTGTTTAGGATGATCAAATGGTCAAATGGAGATTCAGGGTGGTTAAACAGAGGTTTGGAATGGTCAAATGGATGAAATTGTCCATTCAGGAGGGCGTATCCACCCTTTTGCAGTCAAAATAGTGGATCAGGGGGGAAAATTTGCCCCTCTATAGGAAAATAGTGGATCAGGAAGGCATATCTACCCTTCTACAAGAAAAATCATGGATCAGGGGGGCGTATTCGCCCTTCTATAGGAAAAATAGTGGATCAGAGGGGAAAATCCACCCCTCTATAGAAAAATAGTGACTTGGTTTATGGAAAGGACTTGAAAGGACTCAATGAGGCTGACTTATCAAGATTTACTAGTTTTTTCACAGAAAGACACTTTAAACAAGCACAATCCTATGATTAGTGTTAAGGGGTATGGCCAACAAAGGTCTTAATCTAGGATGCACAAGGTTTCTAGGGAGTCCTCGATATACTCTCAGTACATGAGGCACAACTGTGAACACCAATCTATCACAAGCATGAGTCAGGAACCCCAGCAAGATATTGAAAGGCTCGAACCAACTCTTCACGTCTATCTAGGTATCACCCTAGCTTTGATGTTCCACCAGACAGGACGTGACTGAATTGGGGTACAACTTTGGCTCTCCCCCCTTTTTATACCTTGCTAGTACGTGTGGTTGGGATCATCCCTTAGGGTGATGAAATCCCCAAGCAGGTCTCACTAAGAAGAAGACACTAATCATTTCCAACTACCTCCCGGTCCGCACAAAGTGCAAGGGGAAGGTGAAAACAAACTAATTCCCCCTTAGGGTAAGACAAATAAAAAAAGACACACCACACAACAAGTATTACTTAGCCCTAATTATACTAAGTGCATAGATAAAATAGCAAGGAAGAACTTAAAAAAAAAATGAGTAAAATGATGGCCCTGCAAACAAATGTTAGCTATTTCCTCCCTTTTTCTTTTTTTTTTTCAAATAACCACCAAATGTTGCAAAGTATTAGTAAAAAATCCAACTACACCCACAAAAAAACAAAGTTAGGGGGTTAGAACTTCAAAACAACAATAAAATGAGACAAAAACATAGCTAAAATGCAAGTATTTTACCTTCTCGAACGTGTTGTTTAGGGCAAATCTGCCTCTCTGCAGAAAACTGTCAAAAATACTCAAACAAGAGGGAAAATCTGCCCCTTTGCAGAAAACTGTTAGAAACATCAGAACAGGAGGGAAAATCTACCCCTCTGTAGAAAATTGTTAGAAATGTTGGAATAGGAGGGCAAATCCGCCCCTCTGCAAAAAACTGTTAGAAACGTCAGAACAGGAGGGAAAATCTATCCCTTTGCAGAAAACTATTAGAAACGTCGAAATAAGAGGGAAAATCCGTCCCTCTGCAGAAAAAAAGTGAAAAATTGTTGAAACTAGAGAGCATACCCACCCCTCTATAGAAAACTATTAGAAATGTCGAAACAGGAGGGAAAATCTGCCCCTCTGTAGAAAATTGTTAGAAACATCGAAATAGGAGGAAAAATCCACCCCTTTGCAGTAGACTGGAGGGAAAGTCCACCCCTCTATAGTGCACAAGAGGGCAAGTCTGCCCCTTGATGGGAAAAATCCACCCCTCTATGACCTAAACCTACAAACATCTTAAACAATAGCAAACATAAAGAAAAAAGACCCGTTTGTGGGTCTCACCGGGTGTGCCAGAAATGTGATCCCTAAAATGTTATGTCCTAATATGAGATGTTAAACAAACTAATGATGCAATAAGAGGAAAGTAACACAAAGAGGACACCTCAATGATTAGCCTAAGGAAATGATAAACATGAAAGCAAGATGAAACAAATTAAGATTGATTATACCTTCATGTTTCTTCTTCCTTAGTTGGCCCTTTGATCTTTGAAGATTTGTGTGTTGTTTGGATGACAAGCTAAATTAAATATGCAAAGTGATATACAAGATAGATGAAGACATGGTAATGGTGAGATGCTAAATGCTATGATGGATGAGAGCTCAAATGGTAATTTTTCAAGAGTTTTGTTAGCAAAAGATTCATTTCTAAAATGAGAGAAATGAGGGGGTATTTAAGAACAATTTTAATTTTCTAGAGAATTCAACGGTTGAGATTGAGCCAACAAGATCAAGATGGAGGGCTATGGTGAGTTGAGGACTCACAAGCCCTCACATCTTGACATGTCGAATATGAGATGGCCTAGGGTGGGATAATGTGGAAATGAGGTGGAAGAGAGGTACATGATGTGGATGAAGGACAAGTACCTTGTAGGTACCTTGGGGGATGAGAAGATTTCATCAAAAAGGAACTTCTTGTCCCCAAATGAGAATGAAAAAGACATTTGAGCAATTTTAGAATTCCTCAAAAATCTCCATGGGAAATGGGAAAGTGGTTGGAGAGATAAATGTGAATTAAAAATTCACATGCTTAGGAAAGTCTATTGGATAAGAGAGGGTTTCCAAAAATCTAGGGATTTGTCACACGTGCATGATGTGACAAGTCAAAGGTTCTATAAGTCCTTGGCACATGTAAAGTGACAAGTCAAGTCTTCTAGAACTTGCATGGGGATAGGGTAAACCTTGGAAGGATAAAATATGAATTAAAAATTTACATGGGGAAGAGAGCAACCTTGGGTGAATAAATGTGAATTAAAAATTCACATGGGAAAGAGAGTCAAGGCCAAGAAAGGCAAGTGAAAAGGTTGACCAAAAATGTTATGCCAAATGTGGCTAATGACTTTGATTAAGGTTGTGCAAACACAACATTATGATAATTAATGAGAGATTAGAGGCAAGTGGGAGATTATGGAGGATGTGTCACTAATCTTGATTAAGTGGTGCACATCCTAATCATGGATTAATTAATTTAATCTAGATTAAGAGAAGATTATGGAGAATGTGAGAAGGAGAGAGAAAAAGAGGGATTAAAAATTGGTTTTAATCCAAACAGGTCAAATGACTAAATTAAATAAATTGTCCTATTTATTTAATTTAGAGAAAAGAAGGTGTAAGGTAAACTATTTAATTATTCAATTATATACTTTAGGAACCTTAGGCAGAAAATGAAATAATGATTAAATAAATTATTTAATCACTATTAATGAAATAGATGAATAGAGTAGACGATTTTGATCATGTGGAAGTGATTAAATTTATATTTCTACAGTATCATCACAATTTTTGAGTTGGCAAGTAGTGGATTTTTTTATAGCCTCTAAGTTACATTTCTTTAATGGATAAGTCTGAGCCATGCCAAAGTGCAAGGATAGGTGCAGGGAGTATGCAGAAATTAAAGGAACAGTGTCCTCTAGATGTTCCTAAGGCAAGTACCCAGGGCATGGGTAGGAGGTCGAGGAATTGTAATTCCCCTGTTGTTCTTTCTTTAATTTCTGATAGAGATGGACCCGAGACTGACTCAGATTACCAATGTTACCTGGCGGCCTTAACTGAGCTCATGGATGTAAACAAAGAGGTCCTTTCAGCTACACCAATAACTGTAATGGCACCATGCTAGGTTGTTGGAGTTTGTACTAATGTGGATGAAAAGAAGAAGGTGGTTTCGCCTCTAACAGAGGCGACAACCAGAAGCGGTCACCCGTATTGGAGCCGTGTGTCAACCAAATGATTGCTGGTGTTGGGTGTCTTGCTCGTGGGCGGTGATTTTCTTGGTGTTTCATCTTGTTGATGTGGATGTGCGCGTGCCTGGAATGCTTTTTTTTTTCTTTGACTGATTACTATGTAACCATTTTTTGATTCCTTGGATCATACAAAATGTTTTTTCATGATGAGGAATGTGAATTCGAATTTCATTTTGAGATGAACAATGTAGCCTAATGCTTTGTTGCTCTCCTATCCTATAAAGGAGATTTCACAGCTCATTGTTGAGCATCAGATTTTGGATCTAGGAGGTTCTAAATATATACAGTCAGTTCATTTACTGTAATTTTCTTGGAGGTTTTAGTTAATATCTTTTCTGGTCAGGTTTTCTATGAAGCAAACAAGCTGTACTAATGTAATTACCGATATTAAAGCAATAAATGATAGTAATTTGGAAGAAATTGATCTCCTAATTGTATGTCATAAGTTGTGAATGAGCCTATTAATGATATTTTCATTCACTTTCAATGGTATATTTGAATGTGTTCTTCATTTCCCTTCTTTAACTCAATGAGTTAATGAAATTGCTTGAAAATGAGTTACAGATTTATGATTATACATTCAGGATGGCTAAGGAGTGTTGTTTTAAAAATTAAAATTTGCATGATGTAAAGCATTATGGTGATATGTCCATAATATGTGGATTACGTTTTGTATGACTCCTGCCCAATGGATAAGGCACTGGCTATTTTCTTCAAGATTACTACAGGGCTGTAATTCTAAACATGGTGGTCTAAGAGCTGAACAAAATAAAATATTAAACCCTTTCTCTCTACGAGATGCAAATCTTACATTGAAGTCTTCAATCCCGTTGCTCTAAGATGCCTATTATTATTCTTTGGTCTACCAATACCGAGAGTAATTACTATCTCATTGTGTGTAGGGATTATAATCTATAAGAAGAAGTGTTCTTACCAATCATGAAGTATTCTTATGAACACATTTAGGTTTACCCACCTCGGTTTCATAGAGCCAAAAGTGTAGGAGATGTTAGTCTTTGTCTGGATCTCATTAGTTGGCCACTAGCCTTTGTGGTTCTTTATAATGCAGGTTGGCTTACTCTTAGAGAATTGCAAATCCTATCTAGATAAAAAAAACACCAACAGAATGGCGACTCTACTGGGGAAGTTCTGAATCACTAGATGTAGATGGTTGTAGAGTCATATCAAAATATTTACTATTTTGAATTTACATAATGAATGTTTTCAACACTAGAAGGAAGAGGCTGTTTAAATGAACCTGACAATCCTATCATCTATGGTATCCTATTGGAAAAGGATTCAGGGGTTCTAGAGTCATTATTTGAATGGTGGTTTTATTGGGGAGAACTTCTGAGAAATTTAAAAGAAAAAGAGAAAAGAGAAACCATAGGGGTTGAAGGAGGCTATCCATAATCATTTGTTTAAGTGAAGTTGAATATTAAATTTGGATGGTGATGTATTATGGTTTTGAGGGAGATTGGTAGCGGCATGGTGTGACTTTGTTGTGTACAAATGACCTAGAATCTAACAAGTTTTGAGAAGGAACTTCATATTTCTGTTGAAATTCAGTCCTCTGTTGAAGAGGTGGTGACTCTGTCTGAAGAACCAGCTGATATATAAAGGAAAGATTAATAACTGCTACCAAAATTACCAAGTATTTCATCAAAACTAAACAGTTCACTATTTATAATTGTGATGGGTGTTTGTAATTAAGGATGCAAATGGTTCCAAACTAGATGTCTAGCATCAAAATAGGAACAATGATTAATTTTTCCATACTTCTAATGATGCAATATGTAAAAGGACTTATGAAACAATGTTTATGTTGCATTATATCTCTAAAATCAAGGAATAATATTTTTAGTCACTAAGGGAATCATGGTTAAGATGGTAAATGATATGTTTGATAAATATGTACTGTTGATGAATTTTAAATGGGTATAAGTGATTTCCCATCTATAAAGGCAGACATAAATATGCAAAGAGAACAAGTTGCATTAAACCCTTCAGGGTGTTTTGTAACTCAAAGGTATATGCCTTTTATTTTCAGAGATGTTAGTGGTTACCCTAATCAATTCCTAAGAGATTAGGAATTGATTTTGTCCTTGCAGTTACACCAATAACTATAATGGCACCATGCTAGGTTGTTGGAGTTTGTGCTGATGTGGATGAAAAGAAGAAGGTGGTTTCACCTCTAACAGAGGCGAGAACCAGAAGCGGTCTCCTTTACCAAAGCCATGTGTCAACCAAATGATTGCTAGTGTTGGGTGTCTTGCTCATGGGCGGTGATTTTCTTGGTGTTTCATCTTGTTGATGTGGACGTGTGCATGCCTGGAACACTTTTTTTTTTTCTTCGACTGATTACTATGTAACCATTTTTTGATTCCTTGGATCATACAAAATGTTTTTTCATGATGAGGAATGTGAATTCGAATTTCATTTTAGATAAAATTCATTTTGAGATGAACAATGTAGCCTAATGCTTTGTTGCTCTCCTATCCTATAAGGGAGATTTCACGACTCATTGTTGAGAGTTAGATTTTGGATCTAGGAGGTTTTAAATATATACAGTTAGTTCATTTACTGTAATTTTCTTGGAGGTTTTAGTTATTATCTTTTCTGGTCAGGTTTTCTATGAAGCAAACAAGCTGTACTAATGTAATTACCTATATTAAAGCAATAAATAATAATAATTTTGAAGAAATTGATCTCCTAATTGTATGTCATAAGTTGTGAATGAGCCTATTAATGATATTTTCATTCACTTTCAATGGTATATTTGAATGTGTTCTTCATTTCCCTTCTTTAACTCAATGAGTTAATGAAATTGCTTGAAAATGAGTTATAGATTTATGATTATACATTCAGGATTGCTAAGGAGTGTTGTTTTAAAAATTAAAATTTGCATGATGTAAAGCATTATGGTGATATGTCCATAATATGTGGATTACATTTTGTATGAATCCTGCCCAATGGATAAGGCACTGGCTATTTTCTTCAAGATTACTATGGGGCTGTAATTCTAAACAGGGTGGTCTAAGAGCTGAACAAAATAAAATATTAAATCCTTTCTCTCTACGAGATGCAAATCTTACATTGAAGTCTTCAATCCCATTGCTCTAAGATACCTGTTATTATTCTTTGGTCTACCAATACTGAGAGTAATTACTATCTCATTGTGTGTAGGGATTATAATCTATAAGAAGAAGTGTTCTTACCAATCATGAAGTATTCTTATGAACACATTTAGGTTTACCCACCTTGGTTTCATAGAGCCAAAAGTGTAGGAGATGTTAGTCTTTGTCTGGATCTCATTAGTTGGCCACTAGCCTTTGTGGTTCTTTATAATGCAGGTTGGCTACCTCTTAGAGAATTGCAAATCCTATCTAGATAAAATAAAACACCAATAGAATGGCGACTCTACTGGGGAAGTTCTGAATCACTAGTTGTAGATGGTTATAGAGTAATATCAAAATATTTACTATTTTGAATTTACATAGTGAATTTTTTCAACCCTAGAAGGAAGAGGCTGTTTAAATGAACCTGACAATCCTATCATCTATGGTATCCTATTGGAAAAGGATTCAAGGGTTCTAGAGTCATTATTTGAATGGTGGTTTTATTGGGGAGAACTTCTGAGAAAT
This sequence comes from Sequoiadendron giganteum, assembly GCA_007115665.2. Taxonomy (NCBI): domain Eukaryota; kingdom Viridiplantae; phylum Streptophyta; class Pinopsida; order Cupressales; family Cupressaceae; genus Sequoiadendron; species Sequoiadendron giganteum. The sequence goes on along the minus strand of CM021106.1, from coordinate 253,986,412 downwards.
TTAAAAGAAAAAGAGAAAAGAGAAACCGTAGGGGTTGAAGGAGGCTATCTAGAATCATTTGTTTAAGTGAAGTTGAATGTTAAATTTTGATGGTGATGGATTATGGTTTTGAGGGAGATTGGTAGCGGCATGGTGTGACTTTTTTGTGGAAAAATGACCTAGAATCTAACAAGTTTTGAGAAGGAACCTCATATTTCTATTGAAATTCAGTCCTCTATTGAAGAGGTGGTGACTCTGTCTAAAGAACCAGCTGATATATAAAGGAAAGATTAATAACTGCTGCAAAAATTACCAGGTATTTCATCAAAACTAAACAGTTCACTATTTATAATTGTGATGGGTGTTTGTAATTAAGGATGCAAATGGTTCCAAACTAGATGTCTAGCATGAAAACAGGAACAATGATTAATTTTTCCATACTTCTAATGATGCAATATGTAAAAGGACTTATGAAACAATGTTTATGTTGCATCATATCTCTAAAATCAAGGAACAATATTTTTAGTCACTAAGGGAATCATGGTTAAGATGGTAAATGATATGTTTGATAAATATGTACTATTGATGAATTTTAAATGGGTATAAGTGATTTCCCATCTATAAAGGCAGACATAAATATGCAAAGAGAACAAGTTGCATTAAACCCTTCAGGGTGTTTTGTAACTCAAAGGTATATGCCTTTTATTTTTAGAGATGCTAGTGGTTACCCTAATCAATTCCTAAGAGATTAGGAAGTATTTGCCTAAATATATAGGGCAAAGTGCAGAATCAACCTTTAAGAATTTACAACATTTTGTAGATGTAATGGGGGATTATGAAATCAGTCATGAGGATGTTGTCATGAAGCTTTTTGTGCAATCCTTGAAGGGTGATACTAGGGATTGGTTTTCCTATTTCCCTACCTATTCTGTTAACTCATGGGATCAGTTGGTGATAGATTTTATGGAACAATTTGGTGAATGAGTCAATCCCAACATATTAAGAAAATATTTTATGGGAATTCACATAAAAGAAGAGGAGCTAATCCCATATTTTAATCTCAGATTTTCAAGAGCTTTAAGAGAAATCCCTAAAGAAATAAGACCGAGTGAGGCTGAATGCTTGGTTCTTTTGACAAAAGGATGGGTTACCTACTAAGAGATAAAGAACCTACAAACTTGCACCAAACATATCAAATGGCTATGGAAATTGAAAACAACATGAAATACTCAATGATGAAGGTGTATTTGGCTGCAAGTATTGATTACCCTAGCATAGCTAGTACTAGTAAAATGTCAGAGTTGGCTACTCAGAGCACTGATTATAATAAGGGTGTTTTAAAAAAAATTATATCTACACCATTATAGTTTGATGATAATGCGATCCAAGTTGAAAGCTAGTCTAGTTTGAATGATGATGATCAAAATTCCCTTGTACCAAAACTATATGACATGAAGAGGCAAGAGAAAGAATCACCATATGAGTTTTTCTTGAGATTTTTAGGTGCTTTGATACAAATTCCTAGAAGTCATAGACCTAATGACTATGAATGCATTGATTTATTTTGTGAAATTTACAAACCAGGGCTAAGTGCTTTGCCAGAAGAATTAAAACCTGCTAATTTGGCCCAAGTCATTAAATGGATAGAGATTGCAAAATCAGCTAAGAATGTATCAACACGAAATGAAGATAATGCTTTCCCTTTTGAAGAAGTTTGGACAACTACAAAGGAATTTGAGGGGAAACATGATGAAGGATTGTGTGAGACACCCATTGTGTTTTCGAAGCCTGATTGCAATGCTCATGTCACTGAGATTTTGTTACAGGCCAATGATTGTGATTTCAGATGTAGTGATTGTAGTACTGTGGATGGAACTAAGCTTTTCTTTTTACTAGAGTTGTATGGAAATGTAGAACCTCATGTTCTTACTTGTTTCCAAGTGAAGGAACAAATTTCAAATGATAAATGTTTAGAGTATACTCTAGGTATATTGGAAATGGAACAAGCTTATTGTATAAATGTTGAGGAATTTGAGGACAATGAAGTGTATGATCAAAATAATAGTACTGGAGACAACCAACATATTGATGAAAATATTGGTACTATTGTTTTTCATAACTACTTATGTGAAGTTGAGATGGATGTGTTGTTACCTTTTGACATTGATATTGCTTCTCAAAAGTTCTCAGCTTATAATGAAGGTGACATTGACATTGCTGGTGAAAAAATTTCAGCTTGTGCCAAAATTTTCACTTATAAATTAACACATACAACAGGTGGTGTTGAGTACAAGGAGGCCAGTGCATATTTCTCTTTCTCTATTGACTTTGTCTTTGAGTGTTTTCATTTGAGAAAAAATGAAGAAGTATAGGGGAAGATGTATATTGAGAGGCCTGAGATGAATGTGATTACACATTCCCTGGAGAATGATGTAGCTAGTATTGCCAATATTTGTAATGCCAGGATGTATTCCAAATTGATAGAATTCAAGTGATGGCAACCAAGCTTATGTGGGAAATTCTAGGGTGGGGATTCCCTGAGTTATCTATCATCTTTGTTGAGAAATGGAAGTATGGATTACAAGCACATAGTTTTATATGAAATTTTTTAGTTTGATGTATAAACTAATGATGATGCCAGAATGTGTGATGTTGCAGACTAGATAAGTTATGAATGTTTCCACTTCTGAGCTCAATTAAGCCAGCATTCTATGAAATATGACCAAGGGTAGAGTAAGGTGAAATGTTATCATGGTCATATGTTGCTTTTAAAGTTTGGGAATAGGACATTGACTGAATTGGTGTAGGGAAGTATTAGTAAACATTATGATACTTCTAGGCATATCGATTACCCTATTATGTTTAAAGCATCAAGAAGTAAAGACTACAGACTTCGTTTACTTTAGGTGACAGAGAATTTTGTTTTTGAAAAAGGTAAACTTTGATTTCTCTTGTTTGGTGGCCTAGGGCCACCAAGTTAATGTGCACAAGTCCAATTAACAAAGAATGGTGAAATATTTGTCAAGGCACTTGTGTAATTTAGAGATCTAATTTGTGAAACTAGAGATTCTAGATTCTTACTATCCTCGTAGGGGGCATACATCCCCAGTCAAAGCCACTGATGGGAATTTTAAATTTTAAAGGGGGGAGGCTAGGGTTTTAAGGTTTTGAGTTACCCATGGTGATATAAATTATCAAATTTTGAACCCTCATGTTATATTTTGATGATGACTTGCTACTGAGGGTAACTGATCACTTAAGTGATCCAGTTGAGCCTTTCCTTTGTGCTCTTATTGTCCCCTTCCACCCAGCCTATCAGTCTCTTTTTTCCACCTAAGCTTAAATATTTATACTGTTGAAGGATGTACTAGCTAGTCCCACCTGAATATGCTACATGTCCTATATGCAGTTTGGCTAACCATCCAATCAAAGGTTTCAATATGGACCGTTCCTCGCAAAACTCATAGGTATGTCTATTGATTTCACTAAAGAGGTGTGAGGTCTGTGAGATGCCACCATCTGTTATATACGGAAGCGTGGGGTCATTTCCCAAGGCGCCAAAAGTGATAGATGAATGTCATTTCACCAGTGGAATTTTAATGATGGGGATTAATAATGACCATCTCTCGTAGGCCTCGTACGAGAAAAGTAAATGTTCCTAAAGTACTCTGAGGTCTACGATAAAGTGACACACGGCTTGGCTCTTAAAACAATAGGGCTAGGTGGGGCCTACTATCTGATCGCGACCTCCTGTTTTCATGGGTTATGATTAGTTGTGTTCTTTCCTGAGCGATGATGTGGATTTTCAAAGCTCGTTGACTCAATCTAAGTCATGCAACTTGCCAGGTCCATTCTATATCAATGGTGCTATTTCAAAGAAGTTATTGATCATCTGTGTGATGAGATTTTACACTCTGAAACTTATTTTATTAATGGCACGAGTTTTTTTAGAGGATTTTCTCCTGATTTCCTTGTGTGCGACCGATAAAATCCTGATATAAACAATGATGCACTTTACGCCTGGAATAAATTTTTGGTGGAAATATCAACCACTAAGCATTTGGATACCCGTGTGAATATTTGGGAAATTAATACTCCTTGCACCTGATTATTCTATAAGTAAGAGCTGAATTTCTCTATAGTATCATCGCAATTTTTGAGTTGGCAGGAAGTGGATTTGTTTGCAGTCTCTAAGTTACATTTCTTCAATGGATAAGTCTGAGCCATGCCGAAGTGCAAGGATAGGTGCAGGGAGTACGTAGAAATTAAAGGAACAGTGTCCTTTGGACATTCCTAAGGCAAGTACCTAGGGCATGGGCAGGAGGTCGGGGCATTGTAATTCCCCTGTTGTTCTTTCGTCAAGTTCTGATGGCGATGGATCCGAGACTGACTCAGATTACCAATGTTACCTGGTGACCTTAACCAATCTCATGGGTGGAAACGAAGAGGTCCTTGTAGTTACACCAATAACTATAATGACATCGTGCCAGGTTGCTAAAGTTCATGCTGATGTAGATGAAAAGAAGAAGGTGGTTTCGCCTCTAACTGAGGCAAGAACCAGAAGTGGTCACCTGTACTGGAGCTGTGTGCCAACCAAATGATT